>QRFJ01000555.1:0-37912 GCA_006176705.1 Cocos nucifera
GGGTCCGTACACATCAAGTATGTATAGACCAAGGAGATCTGTGGCCTTTCCCATGTCCTAGCAAAAGGAAGTTTTAGTCATTTTGCCTTCAAGACAAGATTCAATAGTTGGAATATGACTTAAAGTCAAGGACTCAAATAGTCCATTTTTCACCAATTTGTTGATGCCTATCTTACTATATGAATCTAATCTTAGGTGCCAATAGACTACTATAGTTTGGACTATTGCTAGGTTGTTTTTTGGCATTCACATTTTGCCGATAGTTAGAATAGATACATAATATGTAGCTGGTAAAGACCATTAATAAGAAAACCATTTGCAATTTTAATTTTCTTTCAATAAAGATGTTACAATGGTCCCTTAAAGAAGATAATCACATAGCCCTTTTTGTGCTAAAGCATGAAACAAAAATCAAATTCCTGCTAGCTGCAGGCACATAATAAAATCTTTCAAAAAACTAAGTTCTAAAACCAGATAGTAATCGTTAAGAAGATATATTCCCACCGCCCTACGAACTCTTGCTCGCATTTTCGAATGCGTAGGATCATGTCCTCCATCCCTCAGCCTTCTGCTATCCTCAAGCATCCTGCATGGAAGTGCACAGATGAGCACTAGAACGCAGAGTCCCCAAGCATCCAACTGGATTGTAGAGAAACCGTAAGATTAGACTCAATAAGAGCATACCTCCAGAAGGACCTTCCTTCTTATTCTTCAGGGTGGCCAGGTAAATAGGGCAAGTTTGCTTTCCAGTGCCGTCGCTGTTGCAATAGAATACTTTCTTTGAACAGCGGCCTTCTTCTTCGGCTCTGGCTTCTTTCTTGTTTGCTCCTTCCACCTTCTGCTTTTTCGCAGACTCTTTTCTATCCAGAAGACTTTCTTTTTGGAAGAAGTCTATTCATGTCAACATGAAACTGAGCCTTTATGAATCTTTCATAGAAAACGTCAGCGGTGACCACATGTTCATTAGTTCGGCTAAGGAATTTTGAAGTTTATGCATGTGGTAATTCATGATGAATTATCATATGCATCAGTCAAGGATTGCAGAATAATATCGTTCTACAGATCCAGTCCTAACTTTACACCGAGCTTCTCAAGCTCTTCCCAAGTCCTTGAATCATCATCAGATAGTGATCTTGGACTGACTGCCCATCACTCATTTAGCCTTAAAACGTCATTTCGTGACTTGAACTTGGCTGCGTTGAACTCTATCCCAAACATCTCTAGCAGGTGAGCCAACATTTGGCAGCAGTCCTGATATCTTCCTGTTGGTGGCTGGAAGCTCATCAGACATCGAGCCCCAATATGTAATATCTGGGCCTTATTACTTTCATCATCCATTTTTTCAGAGATGCTCTCTTTTCAGCGGATGGATGGATTAGTAAGGTGGGAGGGCCTGATCAATACATGGGTAACTTCTCGAAACCCAAAATAATTTTGGAAGTTCTGAGCCAATCTTTATAATTGAATACCGTCCAGTTTTATGTGTGTCCAGGATAGTGCTAATGTTGTTTGGACGTAGATATTTTTCTGTAGAGAGTCCCCAAAGATCTAGTTAGATTACTGTAATTATGACTTGACCAATTTATTCAGAGATTTTCAATTTTTAAAAAATTAGCTCCCACTATTTTCTCGGATCCTAACAACTCTCTCCTGTAGGGATGCAAAAATCTCTATGAATTATGATTTTCTAGTGGATGGGTACGGTCTCACCAACTGACTCATCAGCTCAACTAACAGTTTTGGTGATGGGTTAGCCAATGAGTGGAACAACTCTTGTTCAATGATTCTTAATTTCATGTGCACCCAAATTTGCATTCTAATTCATGAATCTCAATCATTTATGCTGAAATATTGATCCACTTCCTTACGTTAAGTCAGACCCACCATTTGCATAGACTGAATTTCTAATTGAGTCTCTCACCATATCCAAAATATTAAGTCCAACTCATCCTCCAGTCCATAGCATCCAATGCCTAATAGACATGGTTGCATCTTCTCGGTGCAACTGAGCCACTGTATCCAGCTAAGAACAATCAATCCAGGGAAGGGCCCGCATATCTATAATGGAGGAAGACCTCAGACTTAATCTTTTCTTAGGGAGAATTGATTCAGATCTCATTTAACTAGACTTATCATAGTCATAACAATTATGACTAACCTAGTGGCATAGGTTAGCTCTGATTATTGACCACCTCAAATCAGAACTGAGTCAACAGATATGGCTAGGTAAGTGAGACCGATGGAAGGGATATGCCATTAACTCGTACAAGAATGCATTCAGGTCGAGTAGCTCCCAATTAAAAATCAGTCGGTCATATGTGCCAAACTTACCTTAGACACCAAATTGTTGAGCCAGAACCAATTGGGTTAGCCTACAATCCAGACTATAACCTCTGAGCCTAATTAGGTCTTGCTTGATCGTGACTCGATCTTGACCCAGACTTAATCCTATTAGACTGGTCAATTTAAGCATTATTGATCCCATCTAACCAACTCTTGATTCGGTTTGATCAACCTCTTAGACCTAATTGAGCTACCCAAGCCCAAACCCAGTATTATGAATATGTCTTAGATCTAAAATTCTTAATTTTAGATCTAATTAATGTTTCATAATCTTAATTTTTAATTAAGTAGGGTTCATAAATAAAATATGCAAAATAAATCCTAGGGTCTCAGGATATAGGGTTTTACAGAAAGTAAGTTTTGAATTTTTAATTAAGGATGAACACACAGCACCCCTACACGTCATAAGAACACCCCATCAGATGAGAGGAGGGGGCCTTTAAACCTTTCTTCGTTCTTATGATCGGACGGCTAAGAGGAATGCCTTAATCAGGAACATGTAATACTATAAAATAGTTTTAGATCTATATCATATATCTCATATACAAATTAGATCTAATCATGGCATATTTTGCATGCATCTCAAGTATCGAATCATTCATATTTTTAGATCTAAATTATCTCATAATAATCTAAAAACTTAGATTTAAATTGATCTTATCAAAATAAACTCTAATCTAGACAACTATGTAGAACTATTCTACAACTAGTCTAGACATGCATCAATCATATCTCATATGATGTTAAAATTAAATAATTTTTATTTACTATTTATTAGATATTATTATAATAATTATAATATCAAAAAATAATAAATAAATAGATCTAAAATATGATTTAATCAAATTAAATTGTAAACAAGCAAGACTATTCTATAGAACTATTCTATTTTAGAACTAGTCATGCATATTTTCTAATCTTAGATCCAAATCATTTAATTTTAGTTTTTCTAATATCAGATCTGATCACATCTCATGTGACATCTGAAATCACTTATTTTTTAATTAAAAAAAAATTAAAATCAGATCTAAATACTTTAGAACCTTGGCTCTGATACTAGTTGAAGGAAAATCCTGATTTTCTGGACCAGATTCGTTCAGATCTGATCAGATCAAGAGATATATTTCAAAAAAATTTTCTCTTTGATCTAAATCAAATCATGGATGTTTTAAATCTAATTTTTATTATTTTAATAATTTAAAATAAATTATAGATAAATTAAATTAGATTTAATTTATCTTGACGTAGGGTAATCCTATTATCCGTTGATGATCCTGTAAGCAGCGGAAGGTTCTGGATCTAGCCACGCAAGTGCCTGACCTCTATCGATATCCACTTAGGCTAGATCTAGAGATCCTCTTCTTTTCTATCATGTCTCCAAAAATTAGATCTAAATCTGATTTGGAGGATCTTTAAAATAGCTTTCGAAGATCAGCGATTGTCCTTTGTAGCAGCGCAGCCTTCTAGCTTTCTGTTGCCTTTCTCTCACCTAGATTGCACCAATTGAGATCCCAAACTTCTTTGGGAATGGAGAGGAGAGGGAGAAGATGGACTTGGCATGGAGGAGAAGGAGAGAGGCAGCCTTGGGGCATGGGAATTGCTATATGTGTTTTGAGTTGGGCGCAGGGTCTTATTTATAGACTGTGCGTGATCCAACTCCTCTTCTTCCCAACCAATCACAACCCTTTATGAAATCAGATCTAAATCTGATTGGTGAGAATAGAGTGCCTTGGATTCATCTTTAGATGGCACCTAAGACCAATCAAAGTTGATTCTTAGGAGGAGTCTAATCAAAATCCAAAAAGGAGATGGAGTCCCTATCCAACAGGGACTCCTGGGTGCCTCAAACTTGGGTGCACGCCACCCTTGGCGTGCACCCTCCTCCTTGCCAATTTCTAGTAGGGGGACAAGCCCCCACCAACTCTCCAATAGGTGCGTGATAGGTGGACAGAAGTCAAAATTTCAATGGTCAACATTTGACCAGTCAAAGGTCAACTTTTGACCAAAGTCAAAGGACGAGAATTGGTAGGTGACCAAAAATGGTAGGTATTGTCTTACAAAATAAGACAATCCTTTTCTAACCTGGACAGACTTTAGTCAGACCAAGTGAAGGCCTCTGATCGAGCACAAACTCCTTTGGCTCAGTTAGGACAACTATTTTTGATAGTAAAAGAAGAATGTTAGGTTCAATCAAGTGCTAGGATGATTTTCTTGAACCTAATTGAATCTCATTTAGATTAATTGAACTGAATCTATTCAATTGATGATCACTAGATTCAAACCCTTGTTTGTGTGACCCTATTAGGTTCAGCTCAGTATGGTAATGGGATATGTCATGATCTCTATCATCGACATCATTGAAACTTCTTTAAATGGATCAGAACTCTTCTGATTCGAATAGCTAGAATGATCGATCATCTAAACCATTCTAATTGCTCCCAAAATTCACCAGTGACACCTAGCAGTATATGGTGGCAACCCATCAGAGCTGAATGCGAACCTTTTTGTGTAGCTACTTATGTGATTAAGTCTTCTATCTTGAGCCCCGATCAGATTAGGGTTAAGGTGAACTCATCAAATCCTAGTTTCTGTCATATGATGTAATCATTTGATTCAAGTTCGATGTGAAAATCTAAATAGAAACTCTTTCTATTATTTCACTCTGCCATGGACATGGGCTTCTGGACTTGATTCTTATGATCATCATAGGGCTGCTCCTCTACCACCGAGGTAGATAGATTCCATCTTGATACAATCCAATTCCTATAATGAACATGCTATAGCCAATATACACCTCAGGATTTTGAATGGCTAGGAGACTGAGTTATGGTGTAGTCAAACTATAACACCCTCAAGGTGAACTGCTGATGCACCTCAGGTCAAAGAACCAGATGCACCACTGCAGCATCGAGTCAGTCACTGATGAGAAGGTAGACTTTCTAATGACTACTCGAGGTGGTCATGCTCAGTGCCCTCGTTCTCTAACGAATACCTATACTCTCGCTCTGGTGTCTCCACACCGTAGACTCAAGACTCATCTACTAAAGAGAAGTGATTGTACACCAATCTTCCAGATCAATCACCATTCTCGTGATGATCCTATGGTTGGGAGCATTTTATGAGTTAATAATGATTATTCATGTCTTAAATTTTTAACTCTTGAAAATATGAATTATCATTACCATTAACTCAAAGGACGTATCACAAATACTAAATACACATATATGATAGAAAATAATCCATTTTATTGATTATAATCAAAATTATAATTTTGCCCTTAGAAGTGTATTACAAGTGTCAGCCAATTCTGGCTTCTAGGGTACATATATCTAACAGAATAAATCATGGATGCCTGGAAATCGATCTTCGATGGCAATACCTTGTCTCTCAATGCGGGAACTAGTCACAGCTTTGCTGGATCAAAGGCCAATACTTGATCTCTGATTTTCGCCCACTCCTTGGGCATGGAGGAAGAGGAGATCTGGAATATGTGGCATGAAGGTAGAGATTTTGGTAGGACTTCACCGTAGAGAAATTTCTATATACAATAGCTTGCGTAGGGCCCTTTAAATAGACCAATGGAAAAGTCCCTTCACATCTGACTTTGACCAAGTCCAAGATAACATGCAGAAGGACTCTACATTGATCTCCTCACCCCACACCTAAATTCTCTTGATTTTTGTTGCACAAAACTCAACAAAAAATTGGTGTCGAGATGGGATAAGAAGAGTAGATAGCGCAAGGCTCTTATCTTCCAAGAGTTTGAGTTTGATCGAAATCAAACTTCTTTGACCCAGTCAAAACAATTTGAATGGGGTTCTCCACATTTATCCATATGGGGGGTGCACACTTAGAGGAATGTGCACCCTCTCCCCCTCTTCACATAATGCCTAGGGTGCCCCAAGAAAATCTCCAGGGGGTGCATGCCCCCTATCCTTTAATTCCTACAAACTAGGTCAACTCTTGACCCTTATCTTGTTCCCATCTTATGGGATTTAGGACAATTTTTTTTTTAATTCTCATTTAATGGATTTCAGGCAAATCCTCATCAAGATAGAACAAGCCTTGATCAAGCCAGGACTAAATCCAGTCAGATTAAGAAAAATCCATCTAGAATTTTTGGAAGAGGATTGTCCAAATTTCATCTTATGATTTTAGAACAAGCCCTAATTTGGCAAAGACAACCCTTATCTTATTTCCATCTTATGGGATTTAAGACAAGCCTTAATCAGGTCAGGATAAGATTCAGTCAAATCAAGATAAATTCCTACAAAATTTTTGGATGAGTCTTATCCAAATAGTTTCAGAAATTAGCAGGTCTTGTCTTGTTTCCATCCAATAGATTAGGACAAGCCTAGATTAGATTAGAACAACACTTTTCTAATCTGGACAAGTTTCAGTCAGACTAGGATAGAGTTTTTGAGTGAGCCAAATCTAATTTGGCTCAGTCAAGATGAACCAAAAAAAATGACAAAGAAAGAATGTTAAGCTCAATCATGTGCTAGCACGATTTTCTTGAACCTAATTGGATCTAATCCAAATCAATCGAACTGGATTAGTTCAGTTGATGACATCTAGATCCAAACTTTTATTTGTATGATCTAGTTAGGTTCAATTCTATATGATAATGGGACATGTCATGATCTCCATCATCGACATCATCGAAACACCATTTGATAGACTAGAACTCTTCCGATTCATCCAATTAGAATTATCGATCTTCAAGATAATTCTAATTGATCCCAAAATTCATTAGTGACACCTAGCAGTATATGGTGGCAATCCATCAAAATTGAATAATGAACCTCTTGGTACAGCTATCTGTATGATTAGATTCTTCCATCATAAGCTCCGACAGGATTAGGGTTAAGATGAAGTCATCAAATCCAACACCCATCATATGAATGAATCATTCGATTCGAGTTCGATGTGAAATCCTAATAAAAATTTCTTTCTATTAGATTCACACTACTATGGCCATGGGTTTTAGGACTCGATCTTATAATCATCATAGGACTATTCCTCTATCGAGGTTGATAAATCCCATCTTGGTGTGATCGAATTTCTACATGCTATAGCCAACATACACCTCAGAATTCTAAATAGCTAGGAGACCGAGTTATAGTGTAATCAAACTATAACACCCTCAAGATGAATTGTCGGTGCACCTCAGATCAAAGAATCAGACACACGCTATAGCATCAAGCTAGTCATTGACGAGAAGATAGACTTTCTTATGACTGCTCTAAAAGGTCACGCTTAGTACCCTCATTCTCAACAAGTACCTATACTCTCGCTCCGATGTCTCCACACCGTAGACTCAAGACATATCTATTCTAAGAAAGAGATCATACATCGATCTTTCAGATCGATCACCATCCTCGTAATGATCCTACAATCGAGAGTAGTTTATGAGTTAATTATGATAATACATGCTTTAAATTCTCAACACTTGAGAATATGTGTTATCATACCCATTAACTTAATGGATGTATCACGGATACTTTAATACATAATATGATAGAATAAATAATCCATTTATTAATTTTAAATCAAAATTTTAAAAATATTTCTAGAAAGTATTTTACAAGTATTGGCCAATCTGGCTTCTAGGGCACGCATCTAACAAACTCCCACTTGACCTAAAGCCAATTGGCTATAAATCTAAGTCCCATCTTCTCAAGGTGGGCTTGGATCTTTTACAGGCCTAAAGGCTTTGTCAGTGGATCAACCACATGGTCTGCAGAGTCGATTCTCTTAACCTCAACGTGTTCCTTCTCAAGGTAATCATGGATGAGGTGGAACCATCTTCTTGGAACCCTTCCAACTTACAGTACCATCATTGCAAATTTTCAGATGTTGACTTTCGATCATCTATATCAGACATAAAGTCTGAGTTTGCATACCCCTGGATCTAGAGTTCACCATACTAAACCTCTTCAGGACCTCCTCTATGTGAGAGACCCAACATCCTCTTCAGTCTATCCCTATAGACCTTAAGATGCTTGTCTTAGGTCCTTCATAGAAAATTTCTTAGATAACCATACTTTGATCGTGTCAGCATTGGAATATCATTTCCAATCAAAAGGATGTCATCTATGTATAATACGAGAAAGACAATAGCACTTCCACTGACCTTCTTGAACACACATGATACCTCCTAGTTCTTGATGAAATCAAATAATTCGATTACATTATTGAACCAAGCTTTCAATATCTGAGATACTTGCTTAAGTCCATAGATAGATCTTTGTAGGTTATAGACCTTTTATGATCACCATCATTAGATGTGAAACCAAGTGACTGTTCTATCTAGATATCTTCCTCAAGATATCCATTTATGAATTCCATTTTCACGTCCATCTGCCATTTTTTATAATTAAAATATACTACAATGGCAAGCAATGTGCAGATAGATGGTCACTGACAAGAAGATATCCTGATACCCTTTCGCCACTAGCCTTGCCTTGAATGTCTCCACATTCTCATCTACACTTGTCTTTCTCTTGAAGATCCATTTACACCCAATAGGTACAATACCTTTAGGTAGATCTACCAAAGTCCAGACTTGGTTCAAGCACATTGAGTCAATTTCTAACTTTATCGCCTCTAACCATTTCTCGGAGTCGATATTTGATATCGCCTCATCATAGGTTCTAGGATCATCACCATGAACTCCATTTTTCATGAGGAACATTTTCTCTACTTCCTCTTTAATAGTACCTATGTACCTTTAGAAAGATGAAAAATCTTATTTGACCTACAAGGTGGAGGAGGTAGTGAGTCATGGATCGGCTCAGACTAACTAAGTTCCTCAGGTTCCTTAGCTCGTTGCTCTTTTGAGACTTCCTCCTCGAGCCTAATCTATCTTCCGATACCACCATCTTAAACAAACTATTTTTCAAGAAAAATGGTATGTCAACCCACAATCACATTATGGTCTTTCGAAAGATAAAAGTAATACCCTAATAACTCTTTAGGATATCCAATAAATCATGCTCTAAGAGACCTAGATTCTAACTTGTCCATCGTCAGACAACCCCAATTCTAAGATGACTCAGACTTGGCTTCTTACCATGCCATATCTCATATGCAGTGGCAAAAATGATTTTAAATAGAATCCTATTTAGTAATTAGATAGCTGTCATTAAACTGTCCCTAAAAAAACTTAGGAAGGTCCATGAAGCTCATCATGAATCGACCTATTGTAAAAATTAATTTCACACATGGACCGACGTGGCCACTGATGATTAGCCAAGCAACAAGAAAGAACTTCTTAAAGATTACTGCGGAAGCATGAACAATGGATTCAAGGAATAAAGAAGAAAAGTAGTAGAGATTTCTAGAAGAAAAGAGCTTTATTTCAATGAATTCAGTATCATATACAACATTGACCTATTTTCAGTAGATATACTTTACAAAAGAATCAACTCCTAAGCTTACAGAAAAACTCTCCAAACCCAAAACAATCTACGTACACAAAACATACCTGCGAAAACTGAGCTATCTCAATTTAAGACTGAGCTGGCTAACCCGTGATTGAATTAGCTTAGTTTCAAACTGAGCCGACCTAGTTGTGTATCATGCCAATAGCCCAAAAATACTATTTTTTGTTTGAGTTTTTCTCCAAGACATAGCCAATCCAATCTTGGACTAAGTTGATCTAGTTTCTAGCTTAGCCGACCTAGTCTCAGGATGAGGCGGCTAAGTTTCTAAACTTTGCTACCCAGACTGATTTCTCTTCTGACTTGCTCTCATCTTCACATGACCTATCTTCTCATGTTCTTAAGACTTCGGAGTGCTACTTCTGAGCTCATATTCTTTATCTTAGTGATTTCAAGTCCTTGTGAACTCATCTCTTCTTTGCAAACCCATCCATGCCACACACATCTAAAAGCTCTCTGGGGAGTACCTTCGTGAGTGCATCAGATTGATTCTTCTTTGTATGGATCTTCATCAGTTTCACTTCACCTTCCTCCACCAACTCTTTGATCTTGTGGTACCTCACATCTATATGCTTTGTGCATGCATGATAGACTGGGTTCTGTGCAAGCAGCAAGGTACTCTGACTATCACTAAATAGTTTAATCTTACTTTGCTCCATCCCCATCACAACAATCAGCCTCCTAAGCTAAAATGATTCCTTTGTGGCCTCAGTAATGCCAATGTACTTGGCCTTTATGGTAGATAAGGTTATGATTGGTTGAAGGATTGACCTCTAAGACACTGGTCCACCATACATGCAAAAGAGGTATCAAGTTGTAAACCTCCTTGTATCAAGATTACCTGCATAATTCGCATCTACAAATCCTTCTAAAGGACCTAAACCTCTATTTTCAAATCCTCTCGATTGCCCATCAAATACCAAACCATAATCCCTTATTTTCTGTAGATACCTTAATATCCACTTCAATGCTTTCCAATGTTTCTTTCCAGGATTAGCCATATATCTAGTAACCGTGCTCACTGCATGTGCTATATCTGGTCTACAGTACACCATAGTGTACATCACACTGTCTATAGTATTCGCATAAGAAACTCCATCCATGTACTCTCTCTCTCTACTTCTGACTGGGAGCTTTGACACTTGGAGAGAGACATATGGCTTGACAATGGTGTCTCTACAGGTTTGGCCTTCTCTATCCCAAATCTTTTCAGAACTTTCTAGATATATCCTTCTTGTGACAAATGGAGCACTCCTTTGCACCTATCTCTATAGATCTCCATTCCAAGAATTTTCAATGCTGGACCCAGGTCTTTCATCTCAAATTTAGCTGATAATGTCCTTTTCAATCCTTTCATAGCCTCCATACTCCTGCTGGCTATGAGCATATCATCAACATACAATAGCAGGTATAGGGCATCCTTCTCATCTACATCCTTAACGTAGACACAACTATCATGTTCACATCTGACAAATCTCAGGCTCAAAATAAAGCTATCCAATCAGTGATACCACTGAAAAGAGGATTGTTTCAAGCCATATAGTGACCTCTTCAGTAAACACACATTTTTCTCCTATCCAATCTTCATGAAACTATCTAGCTACTTCATATAGATTCTTTCGTCTAATGTGCCGTGAAGGAAGGCCATCTTCACATCCATTTATTTCAACTCCAAGTTGTACTGTGCTACTAGTGACGACAAAACCCGAATAGATGTATGACACAGCACAGGAGAGAAAACTTTTATATAATCTATCCCTTTTCTTTATGAGTATCTCTTTGCTATCAGTCTTGCCTTGAATCTAACTCCACCTTGTTCTGAAGATGCTTTCTTTTTTGTGAACATCCATTTTGAGTCAATAGATCGAGCACCTTCTAGAAGATCCACCAGCTGCCATATCTAATTTTTATTTAGTGATTCCATCTCCTCCATCATGGTCTGCATCCATGAATCATGATCTTCACTCTCTATGGCATTTGCATAGTTCTGTGGATCTCCATTAGTGATGATGATAGCATAGGAGATAACCTCATCAATACCATATCTGATCGACCTTCTAATAGTACGTTGGGACTTGTGCAAAGTCACTCCCACTGGCACATCTCTGTCTGAAATCTATGACTGATCCTGCACATCCATCTGAACTGCTAGCCCTCCATGCTAATTTTCAATCTGAGTAAAACTTTGCTGCCAAGCTCCACCTCAACAGGAATACTCCTATAAGTGGATGTAACCTACATGTCATCATTCTCTAACTGACCATCGCTGTTCATCTTTATTTTCCTAGTTGCTCCTGTACTCCCAAGCCTCTCTAAGATGCTCTTTTCATCAAAAATAATGTCCCTACTAATCACTACCTTTTGTGCTTTAGGATTCCATAGCAGGTACCCCTTGACTCCTTATGGATATCCTATAAATATCATCTTTTAAGATTTAGGGTCCAACTTACTTCTCTCGGTTGTCTCCACATGTGCATAGGCTATGCAATCGAAGACCTTCAGGTGGCCAAGTTCTACCTTCTTTCCACTCTAGACTTCTTCTGAAATGCCTCCATTTAGCTTGCGGTAAGGGGACTTATTCACAAGAAAATAAGAAAAAATTAAAGCATCATCCTAAAAGAATTTTGGAAGTGATGTCTATAGCTTTAAACTCCGTGCCTTCTCGATCAGTGTTCAATTCATCCTTTCCACGATACCATTCTGCTGGAAAGCCATCTTCATCGTATAATGACATTTGATACTATTTTTCTCATAGTATCTTCTGAACACCATGCTTATATACTCCTCTTCATTATCCGACCTCAGACACTTCATCTATCTTCCTAACTCCTCAACTTCAGCTCTCTAGGCTCTGAACTAGGCAAACACCTCTGACTTTTCTCTGATCAGATAAACCCACACCTTTCTTGAGAAATCATCAGTGAAAGTTATAAAATATTTTGCCCCACCTCTAGCTGATATAGGAGCTGGTCCCCATACATCTGAGTGTATAAAATCTAGCACTCCTTCACTGTACTTAGTACTTTTGGTAAACTTTATCCTATGCTATTTACCAAAGATGCATGGCTCACATAAATCCGTGTCCTCCTCTAAGGCTAGGATCATCCCTCTTTTGCTGAGTTTAGTAAGCCCACGATCACTGATATAATCCATCCGATAGTGCCATAGCCGATATAAGAGCTGCTCCTCCTATTTTACTGCTAACACCTCTGCACTATCATTTACCACTGAGCCTTCCATTCTATAAAGATTATTGCTTAGTCTTCTACCTTTCATCACCACCAAAGCTCTCTTGGAAATTTTCAGACATCCACTCCCAGCCTGGCTACTCAAAGCATAATTCTGCTCCTCTAAGTAGCCTAAAGAAATTAAATTCTTTTTCAATTTCAATACATGCCTGATATTTGATAATGTACAAATGATCCCATCATACATCCTTATCCTAATTGAGCCAACTCTAGCTACTCTACATAGGTGATCATCTCCAAGGTTGACACTTGGTCCATCGATCTTCTGGAAGGTAGAAAACCATTCTTGATGAGAAATATAGTGGTGAGAGCATGCTGAATCTAATATCCACATAGAATCATACTCTATGGATCCATCTGATACAAGTAACAAGTCTTCTCCACTGCTCATCGAAGTTATATCATTACTCTTGCTGGCCTTCCCTTTTCTGACCTTAAAAGGGGACAATCTCTCGTCAAGTGTCCAGGCTGATGACATTTATAACATTTCAATGTCTTCCTCTGATCTTGAGACTTTGACCTATCTTTGGATTTTTATCTTGTCTTCATCTTTGATCTTTCATATCTTTCATTCACAGTCAAGATCTCAGACTTGAGATCTTTCTTGCAAATTTTTTTCCTCTACTCATTCGATCTAAGCACATCAACAACTTCTTCATAGTTTAGGATCTTCTTTCCATAAAATAAAATTATTATGAGACTATCATATGAGTCTAGGAGAGAATAAAGCAGTAGCAATGCTCGATCTTCCTCATCGATCTTTACATCTAAACTCATTACCTTAGAACACACCTGATTGAACCTTTGGATATGTGCAACAAGATCAGACTATATAGCTATTTCTTCAATCATAGCTTATTTTTCATGTTCTTTCCCATGTATGTATTTTTTAGTCTCATCCAAAACTCTTTTGCCATGGTCTCTGTGCAGACTGAAGGAAGCAATGCAGGGTTTGCAGTGCTACTTTCGAATTTTTTTTAAAAATAGATAAAATATAGAAAAAAATTAATTAATATTATTAATTAATATCTGATCATATTAGAATATTAAGTCATACACTAAGGATCTAAACATAATATGCATGCATTCATATAGATCTAAAAATAAAACTATGCAGTAAACTCTTTACAACATCAATATGTTCAGAATACAATACCTTTTTGTGGATAGCTGATCACCATAATCTAAATCCACCGAATAATGCTCTGGTGTTGCACCAAAGCTGCACATATGTCCAGCCTCTATGCTTGGTCCACATGGAGCTCGTGGTCCTGATCAACCCCACTGGAGTGCTAGCTCCTCATCGGGGCTTTCAATAGCTGATCACGATCGATCCGATCGATCATATACTTTCTAATTTTTTGGATACTCCAAAAATTTTAAAAATAAATACTGGAGGATGATGAAGAGGTGTATCAAATTTGGTGGCGATCCAATGCTCACAACACTCGATCTCTCCACCCAAACCTAGATTCTCAAATCTAGGGTTTCACTCTCCCCAAAAAACTTGACACACTAAAAATCCTATCACACCCTATCTGTATGGAGTTTTTTTATGAAATAAGTTTTTATAGAAAGACTACTTTTACATCTACAAACCCTATTTAGATTATATCTAAAAATTAAGTATCCTTAGAGGTGAAAATTAGAAGAGAAGAGAGGCACGAGGGAAAAATAAGGTGCTGTACGACCCTGCTCACCTTCACCCAAGATTTTTCTCGCTCAAAATTGATACCCAATCATATTGAAATTTTTACCACAAAATGCTAACCCCCTCTTTTGCATGCACAAAAATTATCATAATTTATTGACATGAATACCATGGGAAAAGTTCATGGAAAGAGATAAGGGTCAGAAGTTGAACTTGTTTCCACCTCCAAACCAACATCAAATTCAAAAACCTTCTTTTCCCTATCCAACGTCCATGCTAGAGTATTTGATGCATAGAAGGACTCTCCTTCTATGTGTTTGCTCTAAGAATGCAAAAAAAATTGCATGAAGTAAAATCAAAGTGGGCGTGGGAAAAGGATAAGAATGAGAGGGAGTTGAGAAGTTTCAACTTCTACATTGAATTCAAAATTTAAATTATTTTGACCCGTCCAACCATTGGACCAGGTCAAAGGTAGAAGAGATAAGGGACGCAGAAGGTAACTAGGTGTGAGAAAAAATTCACATAAAATAGAGAGGGGCATGGGTCAAATGTTGGTCAAATATTGTAGGCATAGGGAGTTGAAAGTTCAAACCTCCTTTGACTTTTCAAAATTGGTTTCAACTAAACCAATTATTCCAGACCCAATAAGGCTAGGTCAAATCTAACTAAATTAGTTTTAACCCAACTTATTAAATTTCTAATCAAATTATAAATTAATTTAGTACAACCCCTGATTAAATCAGGGTCAAATCTTCCACAGTGATTAGGTCAACTCATGACCTGATCGGATCAAACCCAATCGAATCCAATTTGATCAAACTTGATCAAATCCTCATTGCTCAATCAAATTAAGTTAATCAATAATTAAAGTACTAATTAATCCTTCAATAAACATAGAGTCCCAATCGGATGGATGTCTAGGCAATAGAGTCCATCAACATGAAACTCCTAAAGAGTCCCAAACTAGTGGGACTCTTGAATCCAATATCCCAAATGAATCAAACTCACGATCATAGAGTCACAAACCAATGGAACTCTTGATCAGAGAGTCATAGATGAGTAGAACTCTGAGTTCCAGTCCAATGGAACTCTTGATCATAGAATCCTAGTCTAGTGGGACTCTTGACCACAGTGTCCTAGGTCATCAGGACTTATGATCAGCCATCAGATTAGGTAAGAACTCCTTATGTGTGTGACCTCATGATTCAAATTCTAAGCTAGTAGAATAAAAATTAATTTTCTATATCAATCGATGTGACCATCTAGTAATGATATCCAATGTTCGGATAGATCAAAAAATCGCAACGCAACAATGACGAACCTGTGGAATATGGTTACCATATAATTCATCCCCTTGACCTCGATGCTCAAAGGATGATTTAGAGTTTACTATCAATCCTAAAATTTATCCATAGTGTATTTCAAAATTTAGCATCCATCATATGGACTACCCCGATCGAGGATTTGCTAAATTGAAATACAGTGATGCACTTGCTCCAACACTTAGAGGGGTCAATCCCATCTTGACTTACACACCGACAAGCTAAGTACTTGACTGCACCCAATGGCCTTCCATCACTGAATTAAAAATTTAGATAATCTAGTACCTAAGTACAGTGAGTTGCTTGCAAGTCACCATGGTGGTCTTAGGTTTAAGGGATACTTATACCCATATCCTTCGGGGCTAATCTTGATAGAAGAAAAGCTTCGAAGTTGGTCACGTTCCATATTGATGTACCCATACATCTCACTTGCATGCCATACCAGTATCTCAACATTCCTTGGTTACGAGAACAACCAATCTATATGGCACATAATGACTTATACTCAATAAACATTATCGTCCTAAGTAACAGCATATCTTTTGGTCGTGAATAATTTAAGGACTAAATGACAAATCCTCCTTTGTCGAATCTAGATAGTCCTAAGGACTTCATCACAACACAAAAGTTCATTAGAAGATAACAAATTTTGTGATGAAAAATATCAAAAAGCTTTTATTAATTTATGATTCATATACAATTATAAATGTATAGCCCAACCGTCAATGGGCTGATGATTGGCTTTGAGACATATTCACAACAATCTCCCACTTGGGCTTAAGCCAATCGATGCAGTATCTAATACCTATCTTTGACTTGAAGTCGTTGAACTTCTTCACTACAATAGCTTTAGTGAATTAGTCGACTAGGTTCTTCTTTCCATCAATCTTCTGAAGGTCGACATCATCTCGATCCATAATTTTTTGAATAAGATGAAAGCGGCACAGAATATGCTTCGTCCGTTGGTGTGTCTTAGGTTCCTTCACCTGAGCAATAGCTCCAAAGCTATCATAATAGAGTAGAACTGGATCATCAAGGAAGGGTGCTACTCCAAGCTCGGTGATGAATTTTTTCAGCCACACCCTTCTTTGGCAGCATCTGATGCAGTGACATACTCTACCTCACAAACTAAATCGATCATAGTGTGCTACTTAAAACTCTTCCAGTAGATGGCTCCATCATTAAGGGTGAATATATATCCTGACACACTCTTGCTATCATCATGATCATACTGAAAACTGGAGTCTGTGAACACCACAAGTTTCAAGTCTATTTCACCATATACAAGTCACTGATCCTTAGTATTTTTCAAATACTTTAGGATGATTTTAATAACCTTTCAGTGGTTCTCCCCTAGATCAGATTGGTATCTACTGACTACCCCTAGTGAGTATGCCACATCTGGTCATGTACATGTTATGGCGTGCATGATAGAACCCACTGTCAAAGCATATGGTATTCTACTCATATGCTCTCTTTCTAGAGATGTTATCGGACAATCCCTCTTTGAAAGAAAAATTTCATGGCCTATCAACAGATAGCCTTTCATGAAATTCTCCATGCTAAATTGTTTCAGCATAGTATCAATGTACTTAGACTAGGACAATCCAAGCAACCTTTTAGATCTATCTCTATAGGTCTTCATCCCTAAGATGTAGGAAGCTTCCTCCAAATCTTTCATGGAGAACTGTGATGACAGTCAGATCTTTATTCCTTGCAATGCAAGGATATCATTCTCGATCAAGAGAATGTCATCCACATACAATACTAGAAATACTATTGCTGAACTATTAGCATATTTGTATATGCAGGGCTCCTCTTCATTCTTAACGAAGCCATACGTTATGATTGTTTTATCAAATCATATGTTCCAACTTTGAGATACCTACTTTAGTCCATAAATGGACCTTTGAAACTTACACACCTTAGACTCATCTATGGATGTGAATCCTTCAGGCTGTATCATATATATCTCTTCATCTAGCTCTCCATTTAGGAAAGCCGTTATCACATCCATCTGCCAGACTTCATAATCTAGATGGACAGTGATAGCAAGCATAATCTAAATGGATTTGAGCATTGCCACAGGAAGAAATATCTCATTATAGTCAATACCATAATGTTGACGATGCCCCTTGACAATCAGATAAGCTTTATAGATCTCCACCTTTCCATTTGTGCTCCTTTTTCTTTTGAAGACCCACTTACATCCTATGGATTTTACCCCTTTGGGTGGGTCAACCAATGTCCATACATCATTGATCTTCATGGATTTCATTTCAAATTTCATGGCCTCAAGCCATTTCTCAAAGTTAGATCTCCGCATTATATCCATATAGGTGATCGGGTCCTGATCGTTCTTATTGAGTTCGATAGGATCCCCATCCTAGACCAGAAAACCATAGTATTTATCCAGTTGACATGGTAATCTACCAGATCACCTTAAGGGTGCATCTACAATGGGTTCTAGGTCTAATCTAATCAAATCCTGCTTAGGTTCTATAACTTGTGTCTGTTCTTCCATCTATCGTACTTCATCAAGTTCGACCTTAGAGGTATTAGTTCCTTTACCAAGAAACTTCTTTTCTAAATGGATTGGCTTAAGGCTAATAAACATTTTTTGCTCATCAGCAAGGTAGAAGTAGTACCCTTTAGTTTCTTTTGGATAATCTATAAAACTACACTTATTAGAACTAGGTCCAAGCTTGTCTGTCATCAAACGTTTGGCGTAAGTCCGACACCCCGAAACCCTAAGATGTGAAAGCACTAGCTTACGCCCTATCCATATCTCATATGGTGTTTTATTAACAGATTTACTCGGAACCCTATTTAGAATGTAACAAGCTGACTTGAGTGCATATCCCCATAGGGAGATCGGCAAACCAGCAAATCCCATCATGGATCGAACCATGTCCAATAGGATCCAATTTCTTATTTCAGACATCCGATTATGTTGTGGTGTTCCAGGAGGGGTCCATTGAAAGAGAATCCCATTCTCTCCAAGATATGTTAGAAATTCATTGGAAAGATATTCACCCTCTTGGTCAGATCGAAGAGTTTTAATATTCTTCCTAGTTCGCTTTTCTATCTCATTTCGAAATAGTTTGAACATTTCAAATGACTCCAACTTATGCTTCATTAAGTAGACGTACCCATATCTTGATAGATGATCTATGAAGGTTATGAAGTAGAAGTATCCACCTCTGGCACTTGAGCTCATGGGTCCATATACATCTGAATATACTAGACATAGGATTTGTTTAGGGATTTTATTTTTAAACAAATTAGGCTTCCACTATTTTCTTAGATTCCTGCACTCTCTTGATAGAGATACAAAAATCTTCACGATCATTGATTTCTAGTGGATGGTGTGGTCCCACCGACTAGCTCACCACCTTACCTAATAGTTATTGATGATGGATCAGCTAGTGAGTGGATAACTCTTATCCAATAATTTTCTAATCATGGTGCACCCAGACCTGATCTCTAATTCATTAAGCTCACCATGCCCGAAATATTGCTCTACTCCTTAGTTAAGTCAGACCCACCATTTGCATGAATTAAATTTCTGATTGGATCCCTCACCATATCCAGAATATTGAGCCCAACCCATCCTCCAACCCATAGTATCCAATGCCTAATAGATATGGTTGCATCTTTTCGATGCAACTGAACCACTGTAACCAGTCGAGAATAATCAACCCCGAAAAGGGCCCACACATCTGCAATGGTGGAAGACCTAGGACTTAATATTTTCTTAGGAAGATTTGATTTGGTCTCTTAGACTCAACTAGTCATAACATTTATGACTAACCTAGTAGCATGGGTTAGCTTGAATCGTTAGCCACCTCAAACCAGAACTGGATCAACTCAATTGGCCAGGCAATGAGATCAGTGGGAGAAATATGCCATTAACTCATCATGAATACATTTAGGTTGAGTAGCTTCTAATTAAAGACCATTGGTCGTATCTGCCATACTTACTTTAGACATCGACTTGTCTGACTAGAACTGATCGAGTTAGCTTATAATCCAAGCTCGAACCGTGGAGTCAAATTAGATCTTAACTTGATTGATCACATATGACTGTGAGTTGATCTTGACCCAAACTTTATCCTATTAGGTTGGTCAATCTAAGCACTCTTGATCCCACCTAACCAACTTTTGATTCATTTTGATCAAATGCTAGACCTAATTAAGCTACCCACACTCGAACCCATGTTTTATGAAGATGTCTTAGATTTGAAAATTTATAATTTTTAGATCTAATTAATTTTATAAACTTAATTATTAATTAAGTCCAAGGATTCAATGATAAAATATGTATGAAAAATTCTAGGATTTCAGGATCTATGATTTTGTAGAAAAATAAATTTTTGATTTCTGATTAAGGACAAACGCATGGCATCCCTACATGCCATAAGAGCACCCCATTAAATGGAAAGAGAGGTCCTTTAAATCTTTCTCATTCTTATGATCGGATGCTCAAGAAAAAAGTCTTAATCAGAAATATGAACTATACTACAAAACTATTAGATCTAATGCATATAACTGTTATATAATTTAAGATCTAATCTATACGTGTTTTGCATACATGTCATGTATCAAATTTAATATTTAAGTTTATATTTCAGATCTGATTATATCTAATATAATATCTAAAAATAAAATTTTAAATGATCTTATCATAAAAAATTTTAAATCTAAACTACTCATGACGTAGATCAATGGAGCTAGTCTAGACATGCATTGCATGTCATACACATAAAATTTTAAATGCATCTCATACTTTTAGATCTAATTATATCACATATAATATCTAAAATTTAACTAATTAAATCATATTATCTTCAAAAAATTAAATGAATATTTCATAAAAAATTCTGATCTAGACTATAATATTAAACTACAGATCTAGTCTAGATGTATGCTGCCTATATCATATATATCAAAATTTTAAATTAGATCTTATATTTTAGATCTGATTACATCTAATGTAATATCTGAAACTTAAATGATTAAATCATAAAAATTAAATAAGATCTAATGTAAAACATATTTGAATGACTACCATGATATAGAACTACAGATTTAGACTAGAATATGCATTATATATATCAAATATAAAATTTTAAAATATATAATTTTTTATTTCAAATCTAATTACATCCTATGTAATAACTGAAAATCAAAAATCAAATCATAAAAATTAAATTTTAGATCAATCTAAAGATAAATCTGAAAGAAATAACCTGGCTCTGATATCAGTTGAAGAAAAAATCGGATTTTCCTACCGCAAGATGCATATGATCGGATCATATTTATAGAAAAATAATTTTAATTTTTTTTTATGATTTGATTAGATTTGAGAGTTTTCATATCTAATTATATTGATCTAAAATTTATAAATAGAAAAAATAAAAATAGTGATATCTAATATCACCTGATCGGGTAAATCGTTTACCCACTGAGATGATCTGATGACTGATCTGAGATTTTGATTGAGCTGCGCAGGCACTCAGCCTCTACTAGTATCCACTTGAGTCAGATCTAAAAGTCTCCTCCTTCTAGATCTAATCTCAAAAGATCAAATTTGGAATCAATCATGGATGCCTTCGAATCGATCTTCGATGGCAGCACCTTTGTCTCTCGATGTGGGAACTAGTTGCGCAACTTTGCAAGATCAAAGGCCAACACTTGATCTCTGATTTTTGCTCACTCTTTGGGCATGAAAGAGGAAGAGGAGATCTAGAATATGAGGCATGGAGGTGGAGATTTCAGTAGGACTTCATCATAGAGAAATTTCTATACACAATAACTTGCACAGGGCCCTTTACATAGACCAAAGGAAGAGTCCCTTCGCATCTGACTTTGACCAAGTCCAAGATAACATGCAGAAGCACTCTACATTGATCTCCATGCCCCACACCTAAATTCTCTTTATTTTTATTGCACAAAACTCAAGGGTGGCATGGAAATGGGATAAGAAGAGTATATGGTGCAAGGCTCTTATCTTCTGAGAGTTTGATCCAAATCAAACTTCTTTGACCCCATCAAAACAATTTGAATGGGGTTCTCCACATTTATCCATATGGGGCACACACTTAGAGGAATGTGCACCCTCTCTCCTCTTCTAGTAATGCCTAGGGCACCCTAGAAAATCTCCAGGGGGTGCATGCCCCCTATCCTTTAATTCCTACAAATCAGGTCAACTCTTGACCCTTGTCCTATTCCCATCTTATGAAATTTAGGACAAAATCTTTTATAAGTCCTATTTAATGGATTTTAGGCAAGTCATCATCAATATAAAACAAGCCTTGATCAGGCCAGGACAAGATCCAATCAAATCAAGAAAAATCCATCTAGAATTTTTGGGAGAGGCTTGTCCAAATTTCGTCTCATGGTTTTAGGACAAGCCCTAATCTGGCAAAGACAACCCTTGTATTATTTTCATCTTATGTGATTTAGGACAAGCCTTGATCAGGCCAGGATAAGGTCCAGTCAGATCAAGACAAATCCCTATAGAGTTGCTAGATGAACCTTATCCAAATAGTTCCAAAAATTAGTAGGTCTTGTCTTGTTTCCATCCAATGGATTAGGACAAGCCTAGATTAGGTTAGGACAACACCTTCTGACTTGGACAAGTTCCAATCAGACTAATACAAAGTTTTTGGATGAGTCAAATATAATTTGGCTCAATCGAGATGAACTAGAAAAAATGACAGAAGGAGAATATTAGGCTCAATCGTGTGCTAGCATGATTTTCTTGAACCTAATTGGATCTAATCCAAACCAATCAAATTGGGTTACCTCAATTGATGACATCCAGATCCAAACTCTTGTTTGTATGATCTAGTTAAATTCAATTTTCTATGGTAATGAAATATGTCATGATCTCCATCATCGACATCATTGAAACATCTTTCGACGGACCAAAACTCTTCTAATTCATCCAATTAGAATTATCGATCATCAGGATAATTTTTATTGATCCCAAAATTCACCAATGATACCTAGCAGTATATGATGGCAATTCATCAAAACCAAATAGTGAATCTCTTGGTATAGCTAACTATGTAATTGGGTTCTATCATGAGCTCCGACGGGATTAGGATTAAAATAAACTCATCAAACCCAACATCCATCATATGAATGAATCATTCAATTCGAGTCTGATGTAAAATTCTAATAGAAACTTCTTTCTATGAGATTCATACTACCATGGTGATGAGTTTTAGGACAAGATCTTATGATCACCATAGGACTACTCTGAAGGGAGTACATTGGATTTCTACCTCTACTTTCAATAATTTATTTTGATAAATGCATAGTGAATAATATTATTAATCATATTAATAATAAAAAGCTATAGATCTAAACTAAAAACCCTCCATGCTATAGGATCTAATGTATTATATATGCATGCATATCTAAACATAAAAATAAAATCAATAGTAAAACTATTTTATTGCTCTACGTGTTTAGAACATATTACCTTTTCATAAATAGAAGAATGCTGTAATCTGATCTCCTCTATATAGATCTAAACACTATGACATAGCCACACACATGTCTGGCCTGTTAGATATATGTGCCCTAGAAGCCAGAATTGGCTGACACTTGTAATACACTTCTAGGGGCAAAATTGTAATTTTGACTATAATGAAATGGGTTATTTTCTATCACACCTGTGTATTTAGTGTCTGTGATACATCCTTTGAGTTAATGGTAATGATAATTCATATTTTCAAGAGTTGAAAATTTAAGACATGAATAATCATTATTAACTCATAAACAGCTCCCGACCATAGGATCATCACGAGGATGGTGATTGATCCGGAAGGTTGGTGTACGATCGCTTCTCTTTAGTAGATGAGTCTTGAGTCTACGGTGTGGAGACACCGGAGCGAGAGTACAGGTACTCGTTAGAGAACGAGGGCACTGAGCGTGACCACCTCGAGTAGTCATTAGGGAGTCTACCTTCTCGTCAATGACTGACTCGATGCTGCAGTAGTGTGTCTGGTTCTTTGACCTGAGATGCATCGGTAGTTCACCTTGAGGGTGTTATAGTTTGACTACACCATTACTCGGTCTCCTAGCCATATGGAACCCTGAGGTGTATGTTGGCTGTGACATGTTCATTGTAGGAACTGGATTGCATCAAGATGGGATCTATCTACCTCGGTGGTAGAGGAGTAGCCCTATGATGATCATGAGAATCAAGTCCAGAAATCCATGGCCATGGTAGAGTGAAATAATAGAAAGAGTTTCTATTTAGATTTTCACATTGGACTTGAATCGAATGATTACATCATATGACAGAGACTAGGGTTTGACGAGTTCACCTTAACCCTAATCTGATCGGGGCTCAAGATAGAAGAACTGAATCACACAGGTAGCTGCACCAAGAGGTTCGCATTCAGCTCTGATGGGTTGCCACCATATACTGCTAGGTGTCACTGGTGGATTTTGGGAGCAATTAGAATGATTTAGATGATCGATCATTCTAGCTGTTCGAATCAGAAGAGTTCTGATCCATCGAAAGGAGTTTCGATGATGTCTATGATAGAGATCATGACATATCCCATTACCATACAGAACTGAACCTAACTGGGTCACACAAACAAGGGTTTGAATCTGGTGATCATCAATTGAACTGATCTAGTTCAATTGATCTGAATGAGATTCAATTAGGTTCAAGGAAATCGTGCTAGCACTCGATTGAACCTAACGTTCTTCTTTTACTATCATAAATAAGTTGTCCTGACTGAGCCAAAGGAGTTTGTGCTCAATCAGAGGCCTTCATATGGTCTGACTGGAGGTTGTCCAAGTCAGAATAGGTTGTCTTATTTGTAAGACATTACCTGCCATTTTTGGTCACCTGCCATTTCTTGTTCTTTGACTTTGGTCAAAAGTCTACCTTTGACTGGTCAAATGTTGACCATTGACCCTTTGACTTTTGACCACATGTCATGCACCTATTGGAGAGCTGGTGGGGGCTTGTCCCCCTGCCAGAACCTGGCAAGGAGAAGGGCGCACGCCAAGGGTGGCGTGAGCCCAAGTAGGAGGCGCCTAGGAGTCCTTGTTGGACAAGGACTCCACCTCCCTTTAGGATTCCAATCAGAGTTCTACTAAGAATCCAGTTTGACTGGTCTTAGGCACCCTCTAAGGAGGAATCCAGGGGTCTCTATTCCAACCAATCAGATTTAGATCTGATTTCACAAAGGGTTGTGATTGGTTGAGAGGAAGAGGAGTTGGATCACAAGAGGTCTATAAATAAGACCCTGCGCCCAACCCTAATCCAAGTAAGTGAATTCAATAGAGATTTCCCACGTCCAAGGCTGCCTCTCCCCTCCTTCTCCATGCCATACTCTCTTCTCCCCTTGCTCTCCACGTCCAAAAGTGTTTTGGACTTAGTTTGGTGCGATTCAGATCAAGGAAAGGCGATCAAAAGCAAGAAGGCTGCGCTGCTGCAAAAGGACGACTGCAGATCTTCAAAAGAGTTTTGAAGATCCTCCAGATCAGATCCAGATCTGATTTTTGGAGGTGTGATAGAGAAGAAGAGGATCTCCAGATCCAACCCGAGTGGATACCGGTAGAGGCCAGGCGCTTGCGTGGCTAAGATCCAGAACCTTCCGCTGCAATCAGGATCATCTACAGGGTAATAGGATTACCCAAATCAGGTAAATTGAATTTGATTTAATTTATCTTATTTTATTTTATTTATTAAAATAATAAGAATCAGATCTGAAACATATCAAGATCTGATTAAGATCAAGAGAAAATTTTTGAAATATATCTCTTGATCTAATCAGATCTGGACGAACCTGGACCGGGAAATCAGGATTTCCCTTCAACTGGTATCAGAGCCATGGTTCTAAATTGTTTAGATCTGATTTTAATTTTATTTTAATTAAAAATAAAGTGATTTCAGATGTCACATGAGATGTGATCAGATCTGAAATCAGAAAAATTAAAATTAAATGATTTGGATCTAAGAACATGAAGATATGCATGACTAGTTCTAGAATAGAATAGTTCTATAGAATAGTTTTGCATGTCTTTGATTTAATCTGATTAAATCATATTTTAGATCTTCTTATTTACTGTTTTCTGATATTATAAGTGTTATAATAACATCTGATAAACAGCAAATAAAAATTATTTAATTTTAAATATCATATGAGATATGATAGATGCATGACTAGACTAGTTGTAGAATAGTTCTACATAATTATCTAGATTAGAATTTATTTTGATTAGATCAATTTAAATCTAATTTTTTAGATTATTATGTGATAATTTAGATCTGAAAACATGCATGATTATGATACATGAGATGTATGCAAAATATGCCATGATTAGATCTACTTTATATATGAGATATATGATATAGATCTGATATTATTTTGTAGTATTGAATGTTCCTGATTAAGGCGTTCCTCTTGGCCGTCCGGTCATAAGAACGAAGAAGGGTTTAAAGGCCCTCTCTTCCCATTCGATGGGGTGTTCTTATGACGTGTAGGGGTGCTGCGTGTTCGTCCTTAATCAGAAACCCAAAACTTACTTTCTGCAAAACCCTAGATCCTGAAACCCTAGGATTTATTGTGCATATTTTGTTTATGAACCCAACTTAATTAAGAATTAAGTTTATGGAATATTAATTAGGTCTAAAATTGAGAATTTCAGATCTAAGACATATTCATAATACTGGGTTCGGGCTTGGGTAGCTCAATTAGGTCTAAGCGGTTGATCAAACCGAATCAAGAGTTGGTTAGATGGGATCAACAATGCTTAAATTGACCAGCCTAATAGGATTAAGTCTGGGTCAAGATCGAGTCACGATCAAGCAAGACCTAATTAGGCTCAGAGGTTAGAGTCTGGATTGTAGGCTAACCCAATTGGTTCTGACTCAACAATTTGGTGTCTAAGGTAAGTTTGGCACAGACGACCGACTGGTTTTTAATTGGAAGCTACTCGACCTGAATGCGTTCTTGTGCGAGTTAACGGCATATTCCTTCCACCGGTCTCACTTACCTGGCCATATCTGTTGACACAGTTCTGATCTGAGGTGGTCAATAATCCGAGCTGACCCATGCCACTAGGTTAGTCATAATTGTTATGACTAAGCCAAGTCTAGTTTAATGAGACCTGAATCAATTCTCCCTAAGAAAAGATTAAGTCCGAGGTCTTCCACCATTGTAGACGTGCGGGCCCTTCCCGGGGTTGATTGTTCTCGGCTGGATACAGTGGCTCAGTTGCACCGGGAAGATGCAACCATGTCTATTAGGCATTGGATGCTATGGGCTGGAGGATGAGTTGGGCTCAATATTTCCGGATACGGTGAGAGACCCAATTAGGAACCCAGTCTATGCAAATGGTGGGTCTGACTTAACTAAGGAGTGGATCAATATTCCGGATACGGTGAGATTCATGAATTAGAGACCAAGTTTGGGTGCACCATGATTAGAGAATCATTGAACAAGAGTTGTTCACTCATTGGCTAACCCATCACCAATAACTGTTAGGTGAGGTGATGAGTCAGTTGGTGAGACCGCACCACCCACTAGAAATCATCAATCGCGGAGATTTTCGCATCTCTACAGAGGGAGTGTAGGGATCCGAGAAAATAGTGGGAGCTAATTTGTTTAAAAATAAAATCCCTAAACAAATTGGTCAAGTCAAAATTACAGTATCTAACTAGAATCTTTGACTCTCTACAGGAAAATGTCTGCGTCCAACCCACTGGCACGTATCCTAGACACACATAGACTGACTGGACCCAATTATAAAGATTGGCTCAGGAACTACAAAATTGTTTTGGGTTCAGAGAAGTTAACACATGTTTTGGACCAGGACCCTCCCACCTTACCAGCTCGTCCATCCACTGAACAGAGAGCGTCTCTGGAAAAATGGATTGACGAAGACAATAAGGCCAGATACTACATGTTGGGCTCGATGTCTGATGAGCTCCAGCGCCAACATGAAGATATCGGGACTGCTCGCCAAATGTTGGCTCACCTACAGGAGATGTTTGGTGAACAGAGTCGCGCAGCCAAATATCAAGTCACGAAATGACTTTTTAAGGCTAAGATGCGTGATGGGCAGTCAGTCCAAGATCACTGTCTGACAATGATCAAGGACATGGAAGAGCTTGAGAAGCTCGGTGTGAAGTTGGACTTGGATTTGCAGAACGATATTATTCTGCAATCCTTGACTGATGCATATGGGCAATTCATCATGAATTACCACATGCATAAACTTCAAGAATTCCTTGGCCGAGTTGATGAATATGCTGGTTACCGCTGAGCTTTCTATGAAAGGTTCTAAAGGCTCAGTTCTTGCTATGGAACGGACTTCTTCCAAAAGAAAGTCTTATGGAAAGAAAAAGAAGTCTGTGAAAAAGCAAAAGGTAGAAGGATCAAAGAAGAAGAAGGCAGAACCGAAGAAGAAGGTCGATGGCAAAGGAAAGTGTTTCCATTGCAACAGCGACGGCCATTGGGCCGACCCTGGAACAAAAGGAAGGTCCTTCTGGAGGTATGCTGTTATTGAGTTCCACGGTTTCTTTGCATCCAGTTGGGTGCTTGACTCTGGTTCTAGTGCTCATCTGTGCACTTCTATGCAGGGTCTTGAGGATAGCAGGAGGCTGAGGGATGGAGGAACGGTAATGCAAGAGTTGCTGCTAGCCTGGGAACATACCTGGATTACCATCTGGTTTTAGACCTGTTATTATGTGCCTGCAAGCAGGAAATTTCTGTTTCATGCTTAGCACAAGAATGTGTAAGGACCATTGTAACATTCTTTATGAAATAAAATTGCAAATGGTCTTTATGTCTTTATCAGCTTCATATTGATGTACCTGTTTTAACTATCGAGCAAAACGTGAATGCCAAACGACCTAGGGATAGTCCAAACGACAGATATCTATGGCACCTGAGATTAGGTCATATAGCAGAAGATAGGATTAACAAATTGGAGAAAAATGGGCTATTGAGTCCATTGACTTTTGAGTCATATCCAACTTGTGAATCTTGTCTTCAAGGCAAAATGACTAAACTCCCTTTTGTTGGACATGGGGAGAGGGCCACAGATCTCCTTGCCCTAGTACATACTGATGTGTGCGGCCCATTTGATGTGCCGGCTAGAGGCAATTTTGTCTACTTCATTACCTTTACCGATGATCTGTCTAGGTATGGGTATGTGTATCTTATGAGACACAAGTCTGAAGCCTTTTGAAAAGTTCAAAGAATTCAGACATGAAGTAGAAAAACAAACTGGAAAACCCATTAAGGTTCTTCGATCAGATCGAGGAGGTGAATACCTTAGCCGGGAATTCCTAGACTATCTTAAGGAAAATGGCATAGTCTCTCAATGGACTCCACCAGGAACACCTCAACTCAACGGGGTTTCAGAACGGAGAAATCGGACTCTATTGGATATGGTTCGATCCATGATGAGCTTCACAGACCTCCCAGATTTTCTTTGGGGACATTCATTATTAACTTCAATCTATTTACTGAATAGGGTTCCCTCTAAAACCGTTCCTACCACACCGTATGAGATATGGCACGGTAAGAAACCAAGTCTGAGTCATCTCAGAATTTGGGGTTGTCCGGCTTATGTCAAAAGACAACAAGCGGACAAGTTAGAGTTTAGGTCCTTTAGAGCTCGATTCATAGGATATCCTAAAGAGTCATTAGGATACTATTTCTACATTCCAGAAGACCACAATGTGATTGTGAGTCGACATGCCATATTTCTTGAAAAATAGTTTATTCAAGATAGTGGCATTGGAAAGCAGATTAAGCTTGATGAGAAAGTCTCACAAGCAGAACGAGCTAAGGACCAAGTGGAACCAAATCAGGTTGAGCCAATAAGAACACTACCTCCTCCACCTCGTAGATCGGAAAGAGTTTCCCGTCCCCCTGAAAGATACTTAGGTATTATTTCAGAGGATGTAGAGGAAATGTTCCTCATAGGTAATGGTGCTCATGGTGATGATCCCAAAACCTACAACGAGGCGATATCAGATATCGACTCCGAGAAATGGCTTGAGGCAATGAAGTCAGAAATTGACTCGATGCACTCAAACCAAGTCTGGACCTTGGTAGATCCACCAGAAGGTATAGTACCTATTGGGTGTAAATGGATCTTCAAGAGAAAGATTGGTGCAGATGGGAATGTGGAGACATTCAAGGCTAGACTGGTGGCAAAAGGTTATAGTCAACGCGAAGGCATTGACTATCAGGATACCTTTTCCCCGGTAGCTATGCTAAAATCCATCCGCACATTGCTTGCTGTTGCAGCCTATTTCGATTATGAAATATGGCAAATGGACGTGAAAACGGCATTCCTAAATGGATATCTTGAGGAAGATATCTATATGGAACAGCCGCTAGGTTTCACATCCAGTGATACTGATCACAAGGTTTGCAAGCTGCAAAGGTCCATATATGGACTTAAGCAAGCATCTCGGAGCTGGAACACTCGTTTCAATGATGTGATCAAAAAGTTTGGTTTCATCAAAAATGAAGAGGAACCATGTGTTTTCAAAAGGGTCAGTGGGAGCGCTGTTGTCTTCCTCGTATTGTACGTGGATGACATCCTCCTTATTGGGAATGATATTCCCATGTTGACATCAGTCAAGATGTGGTTGTCCTAAGGAATTCTCCATGAAAGACCTAGGTGAAGCATCCTTTATTCTAGGAATTAAGGTCTATAGGGATAGACCGAATAGGATGCTAGGACTTTCACAGAAGATGTACATAGAGGAAGTACTAAAGAGGTTTAGTATGGAAAACTCTAAGAGGGGATTAATACCCTTCAGACATGGTATTCATCTTTCCAAGAAGATGTGCCCCAGCACACCTGAGGAAATAGAACGCATGAGCAAGATCCCTTATGCTTCTGCAATAGGGAGCCTCATGTATGCCATGCTATGTACACGACCTGATATAGCCCATGCTGTGAGTGTCACAAGCAGATATCAGTCAAATCCAGGTGAAGAACACTGGACTTCTGTGAAATGTATCCTTAAGTACTTGAGAAGAACTAAGGATATGATGTTGGTCTTTGGTAATGGAGAACTCCAAGTTCAGGGATACACAGACTCGGACTTCATGTCCGATATAGATGATCGAAAGTCGACATCTGGAAGTCTGTTTGTGTGCAATGGTGGAGCTGTCAGCTGGAAGAGTTCCAAGCAAACTGTGATAGCAGATTCCACCATGGAAGCAGAATATATATGCATCAGAGGCTGCAGACTACAAGAAGTTTGTGCAGAAATTGGAGTAATGCCATCAGATGCCATTCCTCTTTACTGCGACAACAATGGCGCCATAGCCCTTGCTAAGGAGCCGAGGTCTCACCAGAAGTCCAAGCACATTGAGCGGCGATATCATCTCATCCGCGATTACCTTGAGAAAGGTTACGTTGAGGTCAAGAGAGTCAACTCCGCAGATAATGTGGCAGACCCACTTACAAAGCCGTTGGGCCAGCAGAAGATCGAAGCCCACCTTGAGAAGATGGGACTTAGACTTGTAGCCAATTGGCTTTAGGACAAGTGGGAGATTGTTAGATATATGTGCCCTAGAAGCCAGAATTGGCTGACACTTGTAATACACTTCTAGGGGCAAAATTGTAATTTTGACTATAATTAATGAAATGGGTTATTTTCTATCACACATGTGTATTTAGTGTCTGTGATACATCCTTTGAGTTAATGGTAATGATAATTCATATTTTCAAGAGTTGAAAATTTAAGACATGAATAATCATTATTAACTCATAAACAGCTCCCGACCATAGGATCATCACGAGGATGGTGATTGATCCGGAAGGTTGGTGTACGATCGCTTCTCTTTAGTAGATGAGTCTTGAGTCTACGGTGTGGAGACACCGGAGCGAGAGTACAGGTACTCGTTAGAGAACGAGGGCACTGAGCGTGACCACCTCGAGTAGTCATTAGGGAGTCTACCTTCTCGTCAATGACTGACTCGATGCTGCAGTAGTGTGTCTGGTTCTTTGACCTGAGATGCATCGGCAGTTCACCTTGAGGGTGTTATAGTTTGACTACACCATTACTCGGTCTCCTAGCCATATGGAACCCTGAGGTGTATGTTGGCTATAGCATGTTCATTGTAGGAACTGGATTGCATCAAGATGGGATCTATCTACCTCGGTGGTAGAGGAGTAGCCCTATGATGATCATGAGAATCAAGTCCAGAAATCCATGGCCATGGTAGAGTGAAATAATAGAAAGAGTTTCTATTTAGATTTTCACATTGGACTCGAATCGAATGATTACATCATATGACAGAGACTAGGGTTTGACGAGTTCACCTTAACCCTAATCTGATCGGGGCTCAAGATAGAAGAACTTGAATCACACAGGTAGCTGCACCAAGAGGTTCGCATTCAGCTCTGATGGGTTGCCACCATATACTGCTAGGTGTCACTGGTGGATTTTGGGAGCAATTAGAATGATTTAGATGATCGATCATTCTAGCTGTTCGAATCAGAAGAGTTCTGATCCATCGAAAGGAGTTTCGATGATGTCGATGATAGAGATCATGACATATCCCATTACCATACAGAACTGAACCTAACTGGGTCACACAAACAAGGGTTTGAATCTGGTGATCATCAATTGAACTGATCTAGTTCAATTGATCTGAATGAGATTCAATTAGGTTCAAGGAAATCGTGCTAGCACTCGATTGAACCTAACGTTCTTCTTTTACTATCATAAATAAGTTGTCCTGACTGAGCCAAAGGAGTTTGTGCTCAATCAGAGGCCTTCATATGGTCTGACTGGAGGTTGTCCAAGTCAGAATAGGTTGTCTTATTTGTAAGACATTACCTGCCATTTTTGGTCACCTGCCATTTCTTGTTCTTTGACTTTGGTCAAAAGTCTACCTTTGACTGGTCAAACGTTGACCATTGACCCTTTGACTTTTGACCACATGTCATGCACCTATTGGAGAGCTGGTGGGGGCTTGTCCCCCTGCCAGAACCTGGCAAGGAGAAGGGCGCACGCCAAGGGTGGCGTGAGCCCAAGTAGGAGGCGCCTAGGAGTCCTTGTTGGACAAGGACTCCACCTCCCTTTAGGATTCCAATCAGAGTTCTACTAAGAATCCAGTTTGACTGGTCTTAGGCGCCCTCTAAGGAGGAATCCAGGGGTCTCTATTCCAACCAATCAGATTTAGATCTGATTTCACAAAGGGTTGTGATTGGTTGAGAGGAAGAGGAGTTGGATCACAAGCTTAGGTCTATAAATAAGACCCTGCGCCCAACCCTAATTCCTAAGTGAATTCAATAGAGATTTCCCACGCCCCAAGGCTGCCTCTCCCCTCCTTCTCCACGCCATACTCTCTTCTCCCCTTGCTCTCCACGTCCAAAAGTGTTTTGGACTTAGTTTGGTGCGATTCAGATCAAGGAAAGGCGATCAAAAGCAAGAAGGCTGCGCTGCTGCAAAAGGACGACTGCAGATCTTCAAAAGAGTTTTGAAGATCCTCCAGATCAGATCCAGATCTGATTTTTGGAGGTGTGATAGAGAAGAAGAGGTTCTCCAGATCCAACCCGAGTGGATACTAGTAGAGGCTAGGCGCTTGCGTGGCTAAGATCCAGAACCTTCCACTGCAATCAGGATCATCTACAGGGTAATAGGATTACCCAAATCAGGTAAATTGAATTTGATTTAATTTATCTTCTTTTATTTTATTTATTAAAATAATAAGAATTAGATCTAAAATATATCAAGATCTGATTAAGGTCAAGAGAAACCTTTTGAAATATATCTCTTGATCTAATCAGATCTGGACGAACCTGGACCGGAAAATCAGGATTTCCCTTCATGGCCTCCATGGATAATTTGTTAGATATGTGTTCCCTAGAAGCCATAAATAGCTGACACTTGTAATACACTTCTAGGGGAAAAAATATAATTTTGACTATAAATAATAAAATGGGTTATTTTCTATCATAAATGTATATTGAGTGTCTATGATACATCCCTTGAGTTAATGGTAATGATAATTCATATTTTCAAAAGTTGAAAATTTAAGTTATAAATTTTCATTATTAACTCATAAAATGCTTCCGACCGTAGGATCATAATAAGGATGGTGATTAATCTAAAAGATTGGTGTACAATCGCTTCTTTATAGTAGATGAGTCTTGAGTCTATGGTGTAGAGACACTGAAGCGAGAGTACAGATACTCATTAGAGAACGAGGGCACTGAGCGTGACCACCTCGAGCAGTCATAAGGAAGTCTACCTTCTCATTGATGACTGGCTTGAAGTTGTAGTGGTGTGTCTGAGTCTTTGATCTGAGGTGCATCAGTAGTTCACCTTGAAGGTGTTATAGTTTGACTACACCATGACTCGATCTCCTAGCCATTTGGAAATCTAAGGTGTATGTTGGCTATAGCATGTTCATTGTAGGAATTGGATTGCACCAAGAAGGAATCTATCTACCTCGATGGATGAGAAGCAGCTCTATGAGGATCATGAGAATCAAGTCCATAAGCCCATGGCCATGGCAGAGTGAAATAATAGAAAGAGATTCTATTAAGGTTTTCACATCGAACTTGAATCGAATGGTTAAATCATATGATAGAAATTAGCGTTTAACAAGTTCACCTTAACCCTAATCTGATCGGGGCCCAAGATAGAAGAACTTAATCACATAGGTAGCAACACCAAGAGGTTCATTTTTAGTTTTGATGGGTTGCCACTATATACTGCTAAGTGTCACTAGTGGATTTTGGGAGCAATTAGAATGATTTAGATGATCGATCATTCTAATTGTCTGAATCAGAAGAGTTCTGATCCATCAAAAGAAGTTTCGATGATGTTGATGATAAAGATCACGACATATCCCATTACCATACAGAACTAAACCTAACTGGGTCACACAAATAAGGGTTTGGATTTAGATATCATCAATTGGACTAATCAAGTTCAATTGATTTGAATAAAATTCAATTAGGTTCAAGAAAATCGTGCTAGCATACGATTGAGCCTAACGTTCTCCTTCTACTATCATTAAAAGTTGTCTCAACTGAGCCAAATATATTTATGCTCACTCAGGTACCTTTACTTGGTCTGACTAGAGCTTGTCCAGATTATAAAAGGGTTGTCTTAATTTATGAGATAAATTTGAGATAACACCTGCCATTTTTCATCACCTACTAATTCTTGTCTTTGACTTTGGTCAAACGTTAACCTTTGACACTTAGACATCTGCCCATGTATCATGCACCTATAGGAGAGCAGATATGGGCGTCCCCTTGCTAGAAATTGGAAAGGAGGGGCCACACATCTAGGGAGGCATGCACCCATGGATAGGGATGCCTGGAGTCCCATATGGATGGGACTCCAAGTTGCTTCTAGGATTCTACTTAGGTGGCGCCAACCTATAGACTTTGACTAGTCTTAGGTGCCATCTAAGGATGAATTGAAAGGGCTCTCATTTGATTGGATTAGATGATATCATCCCATCAATCAGATTTATATTTGATTGCATGAAGCAACGTGATTGGCCGGGATGATGTGGCACTGCATGGCGCAGCAGGATCTATATAAACCCTATCTGCACCCAACTTTTAGAGAGTTCACTCTTAGCCCATGCCCCAAGGCTGCCCCTCTCCCTCCTTCATGCCAACTTTTGGTCCTCTCTCTTCTCTCCATGCCCAAGGAATTTTGGACTTTAGTTTGGTGCGATCCAGGCAAGAGAAAGCTGACGAGAAAGAAAGAAGGCAGCACTGCTGCAGAGACGACTGCAGATCTTCGAAAGAAGTTTTGAAGATCCTTCAAATTAGATCTAGATCTGATATTTAGATAGATGATAAAGAAGGAGAAGATCTGTAGATCCAGCCTGAGTGGATATTGGTAGAGGCCAAGCGCTTGCATGGCTAGATCCAGAACCTCAGGCAATCAATAGGATCATCAAAGGATAATCTGATTACCCAACATCAAGATATAAATTAATTAGATTTAATTTATTTTTAATTTTATTTATTAGATCTATAAAATTAGATCTGAAATATTTTAAATCTGATCTAGATTTAAATAAAAATTTTAAATTTTTCTGATCAAATAGATATATGAGAGAAATTTTTGAGATATCTTTCTTGATCCGATCAAATCTAAACGAACCTAACATGGGAAATCAGGATTTTTCCTTCAACTGGTATCAGAGCCAGGTTCTCTAAATTATTTAGATCTAATTTTAATTTATTTTTTATTTAATAATATGATTTTAGATGTCACATAAGATGTGATTAGATCTAAAATTAAAAAAATTTAAATTAAATAATTTAGATCTAAGTTTTACAAGATGCATGACTAGTTATAAAATAGAATAGTTCTATACATAGTCCTACATGTTCATAATTTAATTTAATTAAGTTATAATTTTAGATCTATTTATTTACTATTTTTTGATATTATAAATATTATAACAAGGTCTAAAAAATAGTAAATAAAATTATTTAATTTTTTGATCATATGAGATATGATAAATGCATGTTTAGACTAGTTATAGAATAGTTCTACATAATTATCTAGATTGAATTTATTTTAATGTGATTAATTTAAATCTATTTTTTTAGATAATTATGAGATAATTTAGATCTAAAAACATACATGGTATGATACATGAGATGTATGCAAAATATGTTTATAGTTAGATCAATTTTTATATATGAGATATATGATGTAGATCTAACTAATTTTGTAGTTTTGTATATTTTTGATTAAGACATTCCCCTTGGTCGTCTGATCATAAGAACAAAGTAGGGTTTAAATTCCCTCTCCTCTCATTCGATGGAGTGTTCTTATGATGTGTAGGGGTGCTGCGCGTTCGTTCTTAATCAGAAATCAAGAACTTACTTTCTGCAAAACCCTAGATCCTGAAACTCTAGAATTTAATATACATATTTTATTTATGAATCCTAAACTTAATTAAGAATTAAGATTATGAAATAATAATTAAGTCTAAAATTGAGAATTTCAGATCTAAGACATATTCATAATATTGGGTTCAAGCTTGGGTAGCTTAATTAGGTCTAAGCGATTGATCAAACCAAATCAAGAGTTGGTTAGATGGGATCAATAGTGCTTAAATTGACCAGTCTAATAGGATTAAATCTGGATCAAGATCGAATAACATTAGTGATCGATCAAGCTAAGACCTAATTAGGCTCAGTGGTTAGAGTCTGGATTGTAGGCTAACCCAATTGGTTCTGGCTTAATAATTTGATGTTTAAGATAAGTTTGGCAGATACGATCGATTGATTTTTAATTGGGAGCTACTCGACTTGAATGCGTTCTTATCGAGTTCATGGCATATCCCTTGCACTGATCTCACTTACCTAGCCATATTTGTTGGCTCAGTCCTGATCTGAGGTGGCCAATAATCTGAGCTAACCCATGCCACTAGGTTAGTCATAATTGTTATGACAATATCAAGTCTAGTTTAATGAGACCTAAATCAAATCTTCCTAAGAAAAGATTAAGTCTAAGGTCTTCAAAGAATTGAAAATTTTATATTAAAGAATTCAGACATGAAGTAGAAAAACAAACTAAAAAAAACCCATTAAGGTTCTTCGATCAGATCGAGGAGATGAATATCCTTCTTTAGTCTGATAAATTTCTGAACATATCTCAAAAAATGGCATAAGTCTCTTAATGGACTACCAACCATAAGATACCCTCAACTCCAACGGGATTTTAGAAACGGAGGAATCGCCGACTCCTATCTAGATATGGTCTGATCCATGAATGAGCTTACACAGACCTCTCTGATTATCTTTGGGGATAACTCTTGTGTAAACTATAATAATATATACTGAATAGGGTTACCTCTAAAATTTAATTTCTACACAATAAACAATCAT
>QRFJ01000555.1:57091-72661 GCA_006176705.1 Cocos nucifera
ATAAAAAATATAAAAATAAAAAATAAATATTAAAATATATATATAATAATAATCAAATTTTGGATAAACCATATTTTAGGAAAGAGAATCTTAAGCAAAATAAACTAAAAAATAATAATAAAGTTAGAAAGTATTAACTAATAATGGTAGCGAGTTAAGAAGCAGATTACTTGGTCAGACCATTAGCAGCCTACCTAGGTCATTTAAAGGCTAACAGCACTTCTAATTGCACATGCACACTAATGAAGCACAGTAGGTGTTGATTATAAGGCTAAATTGAGAATTCAATTATCACTAAAAATTGATGGTTTATATAAACTTTAATTAAAAGAACTTGAATTTAAGGAAAGAGCTACCTACTTAAAAAAAAAAAAAAGTGCAAAACACAGAGTATATGTGGATTGCCCTAAGCTAGAACTCTACACCTTAAGTCAAGTGTAGAAGTTCACACCAAACGGTGAAGGGAAGGCCAGGATGCTCAGCACAATTCAAAAAAAAAAAAAAAAAAAAGCAGTGTGAAAGCTACCTTAATTCATGCATTTAACTTGGGAGTATATAGAAAACTAACCAAAATAGATGATAAAAGAAGATTCGTTTGTCCTTTGAATCAACACCCAAATGCTAAGTTAGTATTCACAAAACCAATGTTGAAAATCTTTAGATGAACTCTAAGAAAGTTTCTGATTAATCTACCATGAAATTTACTTCTGAAACTTAATACTTAGTTAGTGATACTATCTAAACTTTTGATCTTAAACCCTAGATTTATTCTTATGAAGGAAGATCTCAATGAAATATGGTACTTGATCTAAATTAAATCCTTTCTTTGCTCGAGGACTAGCAAAGCTTAAGTTGGAGGGTGTAATAAGTACCATAAATTCATCAATAAAAATATTAATTTATTAATTTATTTATATTAATTTTTAAGAATTATTAATCAATTTATATATAATTTTTAAGGAATTCATATTTTTATTAATTAAAAAATTAATTAAAAAATAATAAAAAATTAAAAAATAAAATTTTATAATTAATGAAAAGAGCTTATTTCTTTTATCGTAACAAAATAAGTTTGGAGCAAAACGGAGCTAAAATAGAAAAGATATGAATTTTTAAAGAAATAAAATAAAAAAATAATATGAAAAAATAACATACGGCTCAAACGGCTCAAGCCGCCATGCCACAGCAGTCGGCGCATCCAAACACATCGAGCCAAGCCAACCAAACCGGTGGGCCAAGCCATCCAAAGCTAGTCGACTCAAGCTCAGAAGCCATCAGTCGGTCTATAGCACAGTATGGACCACCAGCTCAGCAGACAACCGACGAATCACAGAGTCCGCCACGTGGTAGGACCTAGACCCCTTAAAGGGTCCACAAGAAATTTATCGCAGCTCACAGGGCAATCTTGGTCCTTTTCATCTCGTCAATAAAAGGTGCTGATTGGTTGCGGTGCACGATGGTGCAGCCGGTCCACACGGTCCATGGGAACAGTAAATGTGCGATCGATGCGGATGGCTACGGTTGATTTGCGGTCAAGATCGGACGGTCAGTTATTTTTGGATTTGATTCAGCTTCAGATTTCACTACGGATCGCCATTGGAATGGCAGCGCTTGATTCCAGGAGATTCGATCCGATACGGTCCAGAAGGCTCCCGACGATGGCGATCAGGACTCCCGATGCATGATTTGCGGCCAGATTTCCTCCATCAAGCATGATCGGAATGGTCAGAAATTTAATCCAACCTGATCTAGGGCTGATATGCATCCGATTTTGATGATTTTTGGATCCGTTGGATTTCTATTGAATGATCTAGATTTCACCAGAACTTACTAGAGTTGTATCAGAGCTATTTTGATTCAAATTTTATTCAGATTTTTTTATATTTTGATTACAAAGGCCATTAGTCCCACATTGCCTTCAGAAATAAATATCCAACCCTCCTAGCTCTATAAAAAGGACCCTAAGCCTCTAAGAATAGGGGACAGATCAGGTGGAAGGAAAGCTAAGGTACAGGGTGGAAGCCAAGCTCTGGGTTTAAAGGTTGCTTCAAAGCTACAGCTGAGAAGAAGAGCCAGTCTTCTACACCATCTCCACGCCAACGTTGATCTGCGATCTCCTTCTAGTTTTCTCTTTCTTTTTCTTTAATTTTTTGTATTAAAATTCTTAAATTTTTTTTAATTTCTTGTATTTAAATTCTACATCTGAGTTTTAAATTTAATAAAGAAAGTTTTATTATTTTTTTCAATTCTAGCTCTTTAAATTAATTATTCTTTATTATTTTTTAATTTTATTGCAAGTAGTTGCTAAGATCTAAATAGTAGATCTTAGTACCAAATTTATTTTTGCATAATTCAAATTCTACTTTTATTTATAAATCTATTTTCCAACTTTAATTTTTTTAAAAAAACCTTTTTCTTTTCTTTAAAAAAAGTCTTAATAAAAAAAATAAAAAAATAATAATAATAAAAGAATCAAAGATTTTAGAAATAAATCATTGCCTCTTTATGGATTCGATCCGACTCACTACTCTCTTCATAATTTTTAATTAAATTAAAAAGTAAAGAGTCGGATTTAAATAGATAAACATGGTGTCTTAACGACAACATCGCGATCCTATCCAAACGACCTAGGGATAGTCCAAACGATAGGTATCTTATGGCACTTGAGAATTAGGTCATATAGCAGAAGATAGGATCAACAAATTGGAGAAAAAATGGGCTATTGAGTCCATTGACTTCTGAGTCATATCCAACTTATGAATCTTGTCTTCAAGGCAAAATGACCTAAACTCCCTTTTGTAGGACATGGGGAGAAGGGCCACAGATCTCCTTGCCCTAGTACATACTGATGTGTGCGGCCCATTTGATGTGCCGGCTAGAGGCAATTTTGTCTACTTCATTACCTTTACCGATGATCTATCTAGGTATGGGTATGTGTATCTTATGAGACACAAGTCTGAAGCTTTTGAAAAGTTCAAAGAATTCAGACATGAAGTAGAAAAATAAACTGAAAAAATCCATTAAGGTTCTTCGATCAGATCGAGGAGGTGAATACCTTAGTCGAAAATTCCTAGACTATCTCAAGAAAAATGGCATAGTCTCTCAATGGACTCCACCAGGAACACCTCAACTCAACGGGGTTTCAGAATGGAGAAATCGGACTCTATTGGATATGGTTCGATCCATGATGAGCTTCACAGACCTTCCTGATTTTCTTTGGGGACACTCATTGTTAACTTCAATTTATCTACTGAATAGGGTTCCCTCTAAAACCGTTCCTACCACACCGTATGAGATATGGCACGGTAAGAAACCAAGTCTGAGTCATCTCAGAATTTGGGGTTGTCCGGCTCATGTCAAAAGACAACAAGCGGACAAGTTAGAGTTTAGGTCCTTCAGAGCTCGATTCATAGGATATCCTAAAGAGTCATTAGGATACTATTTCTACATTCCAGAAGACCACAATGTGATTGTGAGTCGACATGCCATCTTTCTTGAAAAATAGTTTATTCAAGATAGCGGCATTGGAAAGCAGATTAAGCTTGATGAGAAAGTCTCACAAGTACAACGAGCTAAGGACCAATTGGAACCAAATCAGGTTGAGCCAATAAGAACACTACCTCCTCCACCTCGTAGATCGAAAAGAGTTTTCCATCCCCCTGAAAGATACTTAGGTATTATTTCAGAGGAAGTAGAGAAAATGTTCCTCGTAGGTAATGGTGCTCATGGTGATGATCCCAAAACCTACAATGAGGCGATATCAGATATCGACTCCGAGAAATGGCTAGAGGCAATGCAGTCAGAAATTGACTCGATGCACTCAAACCAAGTCTGGACCTTGGTAGATCCACCAGAAGGTATAGTACCTATTGGGTGTAAATGGATCTTCAAGAGAAAGATTGGTGCAGATGGGAAATGTGGAGACATTCAAGGCTAGACTAGTGGCAAAAGGTTATAGTCAACGCGAAGGCATTGACTATCAGGATACCTTTTCCCCAGTGGCTATGCTAAAATCCATCCGCACATTGCTTGCCATTGCAGCCTATTTCGATTATGAAATATGGCAAATGGACGTGAAAACGGCATTCTTAAATGGATATCTTGAGGAAGATATCTATATGGAACAGCCGCTAGGTTTCACATCCAGTGATACTGATCACAAGGTTTGCAAGCTGCAAAGGTCCATATATGGACTTAAGCAAGCATCTCGGAGCTGGAACACTCGTTTCAATGATGTGATCAAAAAGTTTGGTTTCATCAAAAATGAAGAGGAACCATGTGTCTTCAAAAAGGTCAGTGGGAGCGCTGTTGTCTTCCTCGTATTGTACGTGGATGACATCCTCCTTATTGGGAATGATATTCCCATGTTGACGACAGTCAAAATATGGTTGTCCAAGGAATTCTCCATGAAAGACCTAGGTGAAGCATCCTTTATTCTAGGAATTAAGGTCTATAGGGATAGACCGAATAGGATGCTAGGACTTTCACAGAAGATGTACATAGAGGAAGTACTAAAGAGGTTTAGTATGGAAAACTCTAAGAGGGGATTAATACCCTTCAGACATGGTATTCATCTTTCCAAGAAGATGTGCCCTAGCACACCTGAGGAAATAGAATGCATGAGCAAGATCCCTTATGCTTCTGCAATAGGGAGCCTCATGTATGCCATGCTATGTACACGACCTGATATAGCCCATGCTGTGAGTGTCACAAGCAGATATCAGTCAAATCCAGGTGAAGAACACTGGACTTCTGTGAAATGTATCCTTAAGTACTTGAAGAAGAACTAAGGATATGATGTTGGTCTTTGGTAATGGAGAACTCCAAGTCCAGGGATACACAGACTCGGATTTCATGTCCGATATAGATGATCGAAAGTCGACATCTGGGAGTCTGTTTGTGTGCAATGGTGGTGCTGTCAGCTGGAAGAGTTCCAAGCAAACGGTGATAGCAGATTCCACCATGGAAGCAGAATATATCGCTGCATCAGAGGCTGCGAAGGAAGCATTCTGGTACAAGAAGTTTGCTGCAGAAATTGGAGTAATGCCATCAGATGCCATTCCTCTATACTGCGACAACAATGGCGCCATAGCCCTTGCTAAGGAGCCGAGGTCTCACCAGAAAATCCAAGCACATTGAGCGGCGATACCACCTCATCCGCGATTACCTCGAGAAGGGTTACGTCGAGGTCAAGAGAGTCAACTCCACAGATAATGTGGCAGACCCACTTACAAAGCCGTTGGGCCAGCAGAAGATCGAAGCCCACCTTGAGAAGATGGGACTTAGACTTGTAGCCAATTGGCTTTAGGACAAGTGGGAGATTGTTAGATATATGTGCCCTAGAAGCCAGAATTGGCTGACACTTGTAATACACTTCTAGGGGCAAAATTATAATTTTGACTATAATCAATAAAATGGGTTATTTTCTATCACATATGTGTATTTAGTGTCTGTGATACATCCTTTGAGTTAATGGTAATGATAATTCATATTTTCAAGAGTTGAAAATTTAAGACATGAATAATCATTATTAACTCATAAAATGCTCCCGACCATAGGATCATCACGAGGATGGTGATTGATCCGGAAGGTTGGTGTACAATCGCTTCTCTTTAGTAGATGAGTCTTGAGTCTACGGTGTGGAGACACCGGAGCGAGAGTACAGGTACTCGTTAGAGAACGAGGGCACTGAGCGTGACCACCTCGAGTAGTCATTAGGAAGTCTACCTTCTCGTCAATGACTGACTCGATGCTGCAGTAGTGTGTCTGGTTCTTTGACCTGAGGTGCATCGGCAGTTCACCTTGAGGGTGTTATAGTTTGACTACACCATTACTCGGTCTCCTAGCCATATGGAACCCTGAGGTGTATGTTGGCTATAGCATGTTCATTGTAGGAACTGGATTGCATCAAGATGGAATCTATCTACCTCGGTGGTAGAGGAGCAGCCCTATGATGATCATGAGAATCAAGTCCAGAAGCCCATGGCCATGGCAGAGTGAAATAATAGAAAGAGTTTCTATTTAGATTTTCACATCGGACTTGAATCGAATGATTACATCATATGACAGAAACTAGGTTTGACGAGTTCACCTTAACCCTAATCTGATCGGGGCTCAAGATAGAAGAACTTAATCACACAGGTAGCTGCACCAAGAGGTTCGCATTCAGCTCTGATGGGTTGCCACCATATACTGCTAGGTGTCACTGGTGGATTTTGGGAGCAATTAGAATGATTTAGATGATCGATCATTCTAGCTGTTCGAATCAGAAGAGTTCTGATCCATCGAAAGGAGTTTCGATGATGTCGATGATAGAGATCATGACATATCCCATTACCATACAGAACTGAACCTAACTGGGTCACACAAACAAGGGTTTGAATCTGGTGATCATCAATTGAACTGATCTAGTTCAATTGATCTGAATGAGATTCAATTAGGTTCAAGAAAATCGTGCTAGCACTCGATTGAACCTAACGTTCTTCTTTTACTATCATAAATAAGTTGTCCTGACTGAGCCAAAGGAGTTTGTGCTCAATCAGAGGCCTTCACTATGGTCTGACTGGAGGTTGTCCAAGTCAGAAAAGGTTGTCTTATTTTGTAAGACATTACCTGCCATTTTTGGTCACCTGCCATTTCTTGTTCTTTGACTTTGGTCAAAAGTCTGACCTTTGACTGGTCAAATGTTGACCATTGACACTTTGACTTTTGACCACATGTCATGCACCTATTGGAGAGCTGGTGGGGGCCTTGTCCCCCTGCCAGAACCTGGCAAGGAGGAGGGCGCACGCCACCCTTGGCGTGTGCCCAAGTTGGAGGCGCCTAGGAGTCCTTGTTGGACAAGGGACTCCATCTCCTTTTTGGATTCCAATTAGAGTTCTCCTAAGAACCAACTTTGACTGGTCTTAGGCACCCTCTAAGGAGGAATCCAGGGGACTCTATTCCCACCAATCAGATTTAGATCTGATTTCACAAAGGGTTGTGATTGGTTGGGAAGAAGAGGAGTTGGATCACAGCATAGTCTATAAATAAGACCCTGCGCCCAACTCAAATAAGATTGAAATCAAATTCCCATGCCCCAAGGCTGCCTCTCCCCTCCTTCCTCCATGCCAAACCCACCTTCTCCCTCTCCTCTCCACGTCCAAAAGGTTTTGGATTCTTGGTTGGTGCGATTCAGATCAAAGAAAGGCGATCAAAAGCTAAGAAGGCTGCGCTGCTGCAAAGGACGACTGCTGATCTTCAAAAGGAGTTTTGAAGATCCTCCAGATCAGATCCAGATCTAATTTTTGGAGATGTGATAGAGAAGAAGAGGATCTCCAGATCCAGCCCGAGTGGATACCGGTAGAGGCCAGGCGCTTGCGTGGCTAGATCCAGAACCTTCCGCTGCAATCAGGATCATCAACAGGGTAATAGGATTACCCAAATCAAGGTAAATTAAATTTGATTTAATTTATCTTATTTTATTTTATTTATTAAAATAATAAGAATTAGATCTAAAATATCAAGATCTGATTAGATCAAAGAGAAAAATTTTTGAAATATATCTCTTGATCTGATCAGATCTGAACGAACCTGGACCGAAAAATCAGGATTTTCCTTCATCATCATGCACACTAAACATGACCAACTATAGAGCTTTTCTGCTATCAAAAATTGCTCTGATGGAATATGAGCATAAGGATCCCTCCAATCTGAGATCACCATGGTGACTTCCAAGTAATTTACTATGCTTTAGTGCTGGACTATCTAAATTTTTAATTCAATGACGAAAGATTTTTGGATACAGTCAGGTACTTAAGGAGTCGGTGTGCGAGTCAAGATGAGATTAATCACTCCTAGTTTTAGGAGTTGTGTTCAATAGTATTTTAATTTTGCAAAGTCTTGGCTAGGATAGTTCTAGTGAGGAGTCATAGGACTTATTGCTTTGAGATAATTTGGATGTATCTTTCAGGGTTTACAGTTTAATCCTGAGTCATCCTATTGAAGGAAAAATCTAAATTTTTCGGATCAGGTTCATTCAGATCTGATTGGATTAAGAGAGATATTTCAAAAATTTCTTTTTTGAATCCAAATCAAATATGAGATATTTCAGATCTGATTATTTAGATCTAATAAAATAAAATAAGAGTAAATTAAATTTGATTTAATTTTGTACCTTTTGTTGGATAATCAGATTATCCTATGATGATCCTGCTGATTATCTGAGGTTCTGGATCTAGCCATGCAAGTGCCTAACCTCTACTAGTAGCCACTCAGACTGAATCTAGAGATCTTCTCCTTCTTTATCACCTCTCCAAATATTAGATCTGGATCTGATTTGGAGGATCTTCAAAACTTCTTTTGAAGATCTGGAATCATCTTTTGCAGTAGTGCTGCCTTCTTCCTTTCTCGTCACCTTTCTCTTGCCTGGATCGCACCAAACTGGAGCCCAAATCCCCTTGGGCATAGAGAGGAGAGAGGGGACCTAAAGATGGCATGGAGGAGGGAGAGGGGCAGCCTTGTGGCATTGGCTATTAGAAATCTCCTTTAAAGCTTGGGCGTAGATAGGATTATTTATAGACCCTGCTTGCCATGCCAACTCCACTTCATTCCCAACCAATCACAACCCTTTGTGAAATCAGATCTAAATCTGATTGGTGGGAATAGACATCATCTGATCCAATCCTTAGATGGAACCCCTCTTAATCATCCTTAGATGGCGTCTAAGACTAGTCAAAGTCTATTCCTTAGGAATCAACTCTAATTGGAATCCAAAAGTAATTGGAGTCCCATCTGTCCAACAGGGACTCCTAAGGCGCCTCCATCCATGGGCGCATGCCTCCCTAGGTGTGCGCCCCAAGTCCACCTACCTTTTCGTAGGTTGACTGGCAAAATAAGCTCTCCAATAGGTGCATGACACATGGTCAGATGTCAAAGTATCAAAGGTCAATGTTTGACCATCAGATTAAGACAACCCTTTTCTAACTAGACAACCTTCCAGTCAGACCATATGAAGGCCTGATTGAGCACAAACTCCTTTGGCTCAGTCAGGACAACTTATTTATGATAGTAAAAGAAGAACGTTAGGTTCAATCGAGTGCTAGCACGATTTTCCTTGAACCTAATTGAATCTCATTCAGATCAATTGAACTAGATCAGTTCAATTGATGATCACCAGATTCAAACCCTTGTTTGTGTGACCCAGTTAGGTTCAGTTCTGTATGGTAATGGGATATGTCATGATCTCTATCATCGACATCATCGAAACTCCTTTCGATGGATCAGAACTCTTCTGATTCGAACAGCTAGAATGATCGATCATCTAAATCATTCTAATTGCTCCCAAAATCCACCAGTGACACCTAGCAGTATATGGTGGCAACCCATCAGAGCTGAAAATGCGAACCTCTTGGTGCAGCTACCTGTGTGATTAAGTTCTTCTATCTTGAGCCCCGATCAGATTAGGGTTAAGGTGAACTCGTCAAACCCTAGTCTCTGTCATATGATGTAATCATTCGATTCGAGTCCAATGTGAAAATCTAAATAGAAACTCTTTCTATTATTTCACTCTGCCATGGCCATGGGCTTCTGGACTTGATTCTCATGATCATCATAGGGCTGCTCCTCTACCACCGAGGTAGATAGATTCCATCTTGATGCAATCCAGTTCCTACAATGAACATGCTATAGCCAACATACACCTCAGGGTTTCCATATGGCTAGGAGACCGAGTAATGGTGTAGTCAAACTATAACACCCTCAAGGTGAACTGCCGATGCACCTCAGGTCAAAGAACCAGACACACTACTGCAGCATCGAGTCAGTCATTGACGAGAAGGTAGACTTCCCTAATGACTACTCGAGGTGGTCACGCTCAGTGCCCTCGTTCTCTAACGAGTACCTGTACTCTCGCTCCGGTGTCTCCACACCGTAGACTCAAGACTCATCTACTAAAGAGAAGCGATTGTACACCAACCTTCCGGATCAATCACCATCCTCGTGATGATCCTATGGTCGGGAGCATTTTATGAGTTAATAATGATTATTCATGTCTTAAATTTTCAACTCTTGAAAATATGAATTATCATTACCATTAACTCAAAGGATGTATCACAGACACTAAATACACATATGTGATAGAAAATAACCCATTTTATTGATTATAGTCAAAATTATAATTTTGCCCCTAGAAGTGTATTACAAGTGTCAGCCAATTCTGGCTTCTAGGGCACATATATCTAACAATCTCCCACTTGTCCTAAAGCCAATTGGCTACAAGTCTAAGTCCCATCTTCTCAAGGTGGGCTTCGATCTTCTGCTGGCCCAACGGCTTTGTAAGTGGGTCTGCCACATTATCTGCGGAGTTGACTCTCTTGACCTCGACGTAACCTTTCTCGAGGTAATCGCGGATGAGGTGGTATCGCCGCTCAATGTGCTTGGATTTCTGGTGAGACCTCGGCTCCTTAGCAAGGGCTATGGCGCCATTGTTGTCGCAGTATAGAGGAATGGCATCTGATGGCATTACTCCAATTTCTGCAGCAAACTTCTTGTACCAGAATGCTTCCTTCGCAGCCTCTGATGCAGCGATATATTCTGCTTCCATGGTGGAATCTGCTATCACAGTTTGCTTGGAACTCTTCCAGCTGACAGCACCACCATTGCACACAAACAGACTCCAGATGTCGACTTTCGATCATCTATATCGGACATGAAATCCGAGTCTGTGTATCCCTGGACTTGGAGTTCTCCATTACCAAAGACCAACATCATATCCTTAGTTCTTCTCAAGTACTTAAGGATACATTTCACAGAAGTCCAGTGTTCTTCACCTGGATTTGACTGATATCTGCTTGTGACACTCACAGCATGGGCTATATCAGGTCGTGTACATAGCATGGCATACATGAGGCTCCCTATTGCAGAAGCATAAGGGATCTTGCTCATGCGTTCTATTTCCTCAGGTGTGCTAGGGGCACATCTTCTTGGAAAGATGAATACCATGTCTGAAGGGTATTAATCCCCTCTTAGAGTTTTCCATACTAAACCTCTTTAGTACTTCCTCTATGTACATCTTCTGTGAAAGTCCTAGCATCCTATTCGGTCTATCCCTATAGACCTTAATTCCTAGAATAAAGGATGCTTCACCTAGGTCTTTCATGGAGAATTCCTTGGACAACCATAATTTGACTGATGTCAACATGGGAATATCATTCCCAATAAGGAGGATGTCATCCACGTACAATACGAGGAAGACAACAGCGCTCCCACTGACCCTTTTTGAAAACACATGGTTCCTCTTCATTTTTGATGAAACCAAACTTTTTGATCACATCATTGAAACGAGTGTTCCAGCTCCGAGATGCTTGCTTAAGTCCATATATGGACCTTTGCAGCTTGCAAACCTTGTGATCAGTATCACTGGATGTGAAACCTAGCGGCTGTTCCATATAGATATCTTCCTCAAGATATCCATTTAAGGAATGCCGTTTTCACGTCCATTTGCCATATTTCATAATCGAAATAGGCTGCAACAGGCAAGCAATGTGCGGATGGATTTTAGCATAGCCACTGGGGAAAAGGTATCCTGATAGTCAATGCCTTCGCGTTGACTATAACCTTTTGCCACTAGTCTAGCCTTGAATGTCTCCACATTCCCATCTGCACCAATCTTTCTCTTGAAGATCCATTTACACCCAATAGGTACTATACCTTCTGGTGGATCTACCAAGGTCCAGACTTGGTTTGAGTGCATCGAGTCAATTTCTGACTGCATTGCCTCTAGCCATTTCTCGGAGTCGATATCTGATATCGCCTCGTTGTAGGTTTTGGGATCATCACCATGAGCACCATTACCTACGAGGAACATTTTCTCTCTACTTCCTCTGAAATAATACCTAAGTATCTTTCAGGGGGATGGGAAAACTCTTTCCGATCTACGAGGTGGAGGAGGTAGTGTTCTTATTGGCTCAACCTGATTTGGTTCCAATTGGTCCTTAGCTCGTTGTACTTGTGAGACTTTCTCATCAAGCTTAATCTGCTTTCCAATGCCGCTATCTTGAATAAACTATTTTTCAAGAAAGATGGCATGTCGACTCACAATCACATTGTGGTCTTCTGGAATGTAGAAATAGTATCCTAATGACTCTTTAGGATATCCTATGAATCGAGCTCTAAAGGACCTAAACTCTAACTTGTCCGCTTGTTGTCTTTTGACATGAGCCGGACAACCCCAAATTCTGAGATGACTCAGACTTGGTTTCTTACCGTGCCATATCTCATACGGTGTGGTAGGAACGGTTTTAGAGGGAACCCTATTCAGTAGATAAATTGAAGTTAACAATGAGTGTCCCCAAAGAAAATCAGGGAGGTCTGTGAAGCTCATCATGGATCGAACCATATCCAATAGAGTCCGATTTCTCCATTCTGAAACCCCGTTGAGTTGAGGTGTTCCTGGTGGAGTCCATTGAGAGACTATGCCATTTTCCTTAAGATAGTCTAGGAATTCCCGGCTAAGGTATTCACCTCCTCGATCTGATCGAAGAACCTTAATGGGTTTTCCAGTTTGTTTTTCTACTTCATGTCTGAATTCTTTGAACTTTTCAAAAGCTTCAGACTTGTGTCTCATAAGATACACATACCCATACCTAGACAGATCATCGGTAAAGGTAATGAAGTAGACAAAATTGCCTCTAGCCGGCACATCAAATGGGCCGCACACATCAGTATGTACTAGGGCAAGGAGATCTGTGGCCCTCTCCCCATGTCCAACAAAAGGGAGTTTAGTCATTTTGCCTTGAAGACAAGATTCACAAGTTGGATATGACTCGGAAAGTCAATGGACTCAATAGCCCATTTTTCTCCAATTTGTTGATCCTATCTTCTGCTATATGACCTAATCTCAGGTGCCATAGATATCTGTCGTTTGGACTATCCCTAGGTCGTTTGGCATTCACGTTTTGCTCGATAGTTAGAAATAGGTACATCAATATGTAGCTGATAAAGACCATTAATAAGGAAACCATTTGCAATTTTATTTCTTTCATAAAGAATGTTACAATGGTCCTTAAAGAAGGTGAATCACATAACCTTCTTGTGCTAAGCATGAAACAGAAATCAAATTCCTGCTAGCTGCAGGCACATAATAACAGTCTTTCAAAACTAAGTCTAAACCAGATGGTAATCGAAGAGGGTATGTTCCCACGGCTACTGCAGCAACTCTTGCTCCATTACCGATGCGTAGGATCATGTCTCCATCCCTCAGCCTCCTGCTATCCTCAAGACCCTGCATGAAAGTGCACAGATGAGCACTAGAACCAGAGTCAAGCACCCAACTGGATGCAGAAGAAACCGTAAGGTTAGACTCAATAACGAGCATACCTCCAGAAGGACCTTCCTTCTTGTTCTTCAGGGTGGCCAGGTAAGTAGGGCAGTTCCGCTTCCAATGGCCGTCGCTGTTGCAATGGAAACACTTTCCTTTGACCATCGGCCTTCCTTCTTCTGCCTTCTTCTTCTTTGATCCTTCCACCTTTTGCTTTTTCACAGACTTCTTTTTCTTTCCATAAGACTTTCTTTTGGACTTTCTTTTGGAAGAAGTCCGTTCCATAGCAAGAACTGAGCCTTTAGAACCTTTCATAGAAAGCTCAGCGGTAACCAGCATATTCATTAATTCGGCCAAGGAAATTTTGAAGTTTATGCATGTGGTAATTCATGATGAATTGCCCATATGCATCAGTCAAGGATTGCAGAATAATATCATTCTGCAGTCCAAGTCTAACTTCACACCGAGCTTCTCAAGCTCTTCCATGTCCTTGATCATTGTCAGACAGTGATCTTGGACTGACTGCCCATCACGCATCTTAGCCTTAAAAAGTCATTTCGTGACTTGATATTTGGCTGCGCGACTCTGTTCACCAAACATCTCCTGCAGGTGAGCCAACATTTGGCGAGCAGTCCCGATATCTTCATGTTGGCGCTGGAGCTCATCAGACATCGAGCCCAACATGTAATATCTGGCCTTATTATCTTCGTCTAATCCATTTTTCCAGAGACGCTCTCTGTTCAATGGATGGACGGGCTGGTAAGGTGGGAGGGTCCTGGTCCAAAACATGGGTTAACTTCTCGAACCCAAAACTAATTTTGTAGTTCCTGAGCCAATCTTTATAATTGGGTCCAGTCAGTCTATGTGTGTCCAGGATACGTGCCAATGGGTTGGACGCAGACATTTTCCTGTAGAGAGTCAAAGATTCTAGTTAGATACTGTAATTTTGACTTGACCAATTTATTTAGGGATTTTATTTTTAAACAAATTAGCTCCCACTATTTTCTCGGATCCCTACACTCCCTCTGTAGAGATGCGAAAAATCTCCATGATTAATGATTTCTAGTGGGTGGTGCGGTCTCACCAACTGACTCATCACCTCACCTAACAGTTATTGGTGATGGGTTAGCCAATGAGTGAACAACTCTTGTTCAATGATTCTCTAATCATGGTGCACCCAAACTTGGTCTCTAATTCATGAATCTCACCGTATCCGAAAATATTGATCCACTCCTTAGTTAAGTCAGACCCACCATTTGCATAGACTGGGTTCCTAATTGAGTCTCTCACCGTATCCAAAATATTGAGCCCAACTCATCCTCCAGCCCATAGCATCCAATGCCTAATAGACATGGTTGCATCTTCCCGGTGCAACTGAGCCACTGTATCCAGCCGAGAACAATCAACCCCGGGAAGGGCCCGCACATCTACAATGGTGGAAGACCTCAGACTTAATCTTTTCTTAGGGAGAATTGATTCAGGTCTCATTAAACTAGACTTGGCTTATAGTCATAACAATTATGACTAACCTAGTGGCATGGGTTAGCTCGGATTATTGACCACCTCAGATCAGAACTGTGTCAACAGATATGGCCAGGTAAGTGAGACCGGTGGAAGGAATATGCCATTAACTCGTACAAGAACGCATTCAGGTCGAGTAGCTTCCAATTAAAAACCAGTCGGTCGTATGTGCCAAACTTACCTTAGACACCAAATTGTTGAGTCAGAACCAATTGGGTTAGCCTACAATCCAGACTCTAACCTCTGAGCCTAATTAGGTCTTGCTTGATCGTGACTCGATCTTGACCCAGACTTAATCCTATTAGGCTGGTCAATTTAAGCATTGTTGATCCCATCTAACCAACTCTTGATTCGGTTTGATCAACCGCTTAGACCTAATTGAGCTACCCAAGCCCGAACCCAGTATTATGAATATGTCTTAGATCTGAAATTCTCAATTTTAGACCTAATTAATATTCCATAATCTTAATTCTTAATTAAGTAGGGTTCATAAACAAAATATGCACAATAAATCCTAGGGTTTCAGGATCTAGGGTTTTGCAGAAAGTAAGTTTTGGGTTTCTGATTAAGGACGAACACGCAGCACCCCTACACATCATAAGAACACCCCATCGAATGGGAAGAGAGGGCCTTTAAACCCTTCTTCGTTCTTATGACCGGACGGCCAAGAGGAACGCCTTAATCAGGAACATGCAATACTACAAAACAGTTTTAGATCTATATCATATATCTCATATACAAATTAGATCTAA
>QRFJ01000555.1:72671-96248 GCA_006176705.1 Cocos nucifera
CCCAAAGCCAATCATCAGTCTATTGATAGTTGAGATATTGTAATTGATTTATTAATTAATGAAAAATATTTTGGTATCTTTTTTTATCATAAGTTTATATCTTCTAATGAACTCCATTATTGTTATGATGTTCTTAGGACTATTTAGTTTTGATAAAGAGAGAATTTATCAATTAGTCCTTAAATTTGTTCACGACCAAATGATAGACTGTTAATTAGGATGATAGCGTCTATCGAGCTTAGGTCGCTATATGCCATATAGGTTGGTTGTCCTCTCAACCAAGGTGTGTGGAGACACTAGTATGGCATACAGGTCAGATGTATGGGTACATCATCATTGAACGTGACCAACTCTAGAATATTCTGCTGTCGAGAATGTCTCTGATGGGATATAGATATAAGTATCCCTTAATTCTTCTCTTATTCCATAAAAATAATCTCCTTTTTTGTGCATCCTCCCTTGCTGGTCTACGCAAAAGATTATGGAGGAGGCACCCAACCGTCCCCTCTTTTAATTAATTCTTCTCTTTATTCTATGAATATAATCTTCTTTTTTGTGCACCCTCCCTTGCTGGTCCATGCAAAAAATTATGGAGGTGGCTCCTAAGAGTTGGGCACCCCAACAACTTTCCATATTTGGATATTCCTAGTCTAAAAATTTGACCTAACTTAGACTCTTTTTTTTCTATTTATTGGATGAATTTTATTCTAATTTTTTCATGAAATATAGAGATTTGAGAGAGTTTTGGGGTGTGCAAAAATCAAAGAAAGAGGATCCTTGGGTGTGGGAGTTCCATAGGCACCAAACTAGGTGTCTAGGTGAGAGAAAAGAAATGAAGAAGAGTGTCTTCTTCTATGGCTATTTTATTTTCAATCTCTCCTCCTTTTTTTTTTTCTTGAGAGAGTCTCAAATTAGCAAACTCCCCATCTTTCTTCTCATATTTTGGAGAGTCCAAATTTTGAAGAAGGGAGCATTGGATCGACTGTCGAAGAAGGATCAACATAGTACTAGCATGCTATGCTGATTTTCTGCATTGGACTTCAGATCAGAGATTGTAGGCTCGTGTGGATGACTCCTAGAAGTCGGACGCGTGTGTGGCTCATGACTTCATCCTCAAGTTTGGATTTGTAAGTTAGAACATCTAAACTTGCTCAGATAATAGATCTTATCTATAAACTTCATACCTGCATTTGATGTAGTATAGATCTAGGTTGATTTGATCAACCTTTTTGCTTTCTTATTTAATTTTAATTTTTTATTTAATATCATGCCTTGATCATGTAATAGATCTGAGATCTAGATATTTACATGATTATTTAAATAAATTTTAGATTTATTTAAGTCTTCCGCTGGAAGATCATGAAAAAATTTTAAGATCTACCTGTGAAATCCTAGATCTAGTTTCTTCATGATCATCCTATCAAAACGTATGTTCCAACTCTGAGATGCCTGCTTCAGTCCATAAATGAACCTTTGAAGCTTGCACACCTTAGACTAATCTATGGATATGAAACCTTCAGATTGTATTATATACATCTCTTCAGTCAGCTCTCCATTTAGGAAAGCTGTTTTCACATCCATTTGCTAGATTTCATAGTCCAAATATACAACTATCGCAAGCATGATCCAAATGGACTTGAGCATTACCATAGGAGAGAATGTCTCATCGTAGTCTATACCATAACATTAACAATACCCCTTGGCAACTAGACGGACTTTATAGGTCTCTACCTTCCTATCTGCGCCACTTTTTTTTTGAAGATCCACTTACACCCTATGGATGTTACCCCTTCGGATGGGTCAACCCATGTCCATACATTGTTGACCTTCATGAACTTCATTTCTGAATGCATGGCCTCAAGCCATTTCTCAGAATCGAATCTCTGCATCGTATCCATGTACGTGATTGGATCCTTATCGTTCTCATCAAGTTCAATAGGATCACCATCACGGACTAAAAAATCGTAGTATTTGTCTAGCTAACGTGGTACTCTACCAGATCGCCTTAAGAGTGTAGGTTCACTATGCTTTAGATCTAATCGAATCAAATCTAATTTTGGTTCAGCTACTTGTATCAATTTTTCTACGTGCCGAACTTCCTCAAGCTCGATCTTAGAGGCGTTAGTCCCTTCACCAAGAAACTTCTTTTTTAAAAAGACTACCTTAAGACTGACAAATACTTTTTGCTCATTAGCAAAGAGAAGTAATATCCTTTGGTCTCTTTTAGGAACCCTATAAAGCTATACTTCTCTGACCTAGGTCCGAGCTTGTCCGTTGCTAAACGTCTGACATAAGTCGGATACCCCCAAATCCTAAGATGTGAGAGCACTGGTTACGTCCTGTCTATATCTTATATGGTGTTTTGGAAATAGACTTACTCGACACTCTATTTAGAATACAACAAGCTGACTCGAGCACATATCCCCAGAGGAAGATCGACAAATTGACAAATCCCATCATAGATCGAACCATGTCCAACAGGATCTGATTCTTTCTTTCAGACACACCATTATGCTGTGGTGTTTCAGGAGGAGTCTACTGAGAGAGAATCCCATTCTCTCTAAGATATGTCAGAAATTCACTAGAAAGGTACTCACCCCCTCAGTCAGACCAAAGAGTTTTAATACCCTTTTCAGTTTGCTTTTCTATCTCATTATGAAATAATTTGAATATTTTAAACGTCTTCGACTTATGCTTCACTAAATAGACATACCTACACCTCGATAGGTCATCCATGCAAGTTATGAAGTACAAATATCCACCTCTAGCATTTATGCTCATGGGTTCACATACATCAGTATATACTTGACCTAAGAGTTCACTAGCTCGTTCATCCTTTCCAATAAAAGGTGACTTGGTCATCTTCCTAAGGAGATAGGACTCACAGATCGAAAGTAATTCACAATCACTGACCTCAAGAATTTCTTCTTGAGCCAACCTATTTATTCTATCCTTGTTAATATGAGCTAGCCTACAATGCCAAAGGTAGATATCTGATACATCATCAAATCTAGGATATTTATCAAAAAATTGGACTACATTAATAGGCTGTGATAATAGATAAATTCCATTATTCAATTATCCAACATAAACTATAACACCATTCAAAATGACATTACAAAAATTTGCTTTTATTGAAAATTGATAATTGTTCTTGGCCAAAAGACCTATAGAAATTACATTCAATAAAAAACCTAGACAAAAGTGACAATCACTAAGAATAACTCTATGAAATTTGATTACAAGGTTCATGATTCCTAAATCTAGAACTAGAACTTGTCTTCCATCTCCAACATTCAGGAAACTCTCACCTTCACCAAATCTCCTACTGACCTAAAAATTTTGCATTGAATTACAAATATGATAAGGACTTCTGATATCTAATACCCAGGCAATGATATCACAAATTGAGAAGTTGCAAAGTGTTATCATATAATTACCTTGCACAGCAACTACTTGCTTCCTTCTCAGCCTGTTTAGGTCCAGGGAGGCAATGTATTGAGGATAGTTTTTCTTCCAATTCTCCTACTTCTTGTAAAAGAAGTACTCCACCTGGCTTTGGTCGAGCTTGTGTTTCTTGGTCTGACCCTATATATACGTCCCAGCATATGGCTGCATCTTCTTATTCTTCTTCTTGTTGTTCTTTTGCTCTTTCTTAAAAGGTCGACCAGAAAAAGATCCTCCCACTATGTTCACCAATTTTTTTTGGAGCAAGTGATCCTTCTCAAAGTTCTGCTGCAATCCCAATAAGCCATGGTAGTTCACTACAAGCTTCGTCATCCTAAAATGAGTAAGAAATGGGAGGAAGAACTTGGATAATGAATTCAGGATCACATCCTTCCCGAGCTACTCATGCAGGAGAAAGCCCAGCTTACTCAGGTGCTTAATCATCTTGATCATGTACAATACATGATCGATAACAGACGTTCCATCCCTCATACAAGCGTTTAAAATGGCATAACTAGTTTTGTGCCTTTGAACATCGTCAGACGTGCCAAAGAAGTCATTCAATATTTGAAACATCTCCTTAGACTGGATATTTTCAAACCTATGGTTGAACTCATCATTCATTATTGCTAGCATAATGCACCGAACGATAGTGTGGTCATTAAGCTACTTCTAATAAGTATCTCTCACCATCTTAATAGCATTCGGGGCTAGCTCCTTAGGTTCCAGATCAGTCAATACATATAAGATCCGTTCATGCTCTAGGATGATTTTTAACTTTCGATACCAGCTATCAAAGTTGAATCCCATGAGTTTGTCATTGTCCAATAATGATCGGAGCGACAAGGTAGTGGCCATTTCTACATTAAAAAAAAATCATAGACCTAATTAGTATATGAATTATTTACTCTAAAAATTTGAACTTTAGTCTAAAGGTTCTTCCACTATTTTGTTTGAATCAATAGCCTCTACCTTCAATTCAAGAAATTATCTCTAATTCCTTAGTAGATACTAGAATCCACGTAGACTACACATAAGCCCAACTTTGGTTGGTCAACCTATGTGCACCTACAGATCGGTTCATAACCAATTATTTCACCAAACAACTTCTAATAATTTAATTTTTATCCCAAAAATCTAATTAGTAGGCTTTGAATTCTACTGAAAAGATCCAGTAAGGTCCAACCATTAACATGACCATATTTGATGCATCAGACCAATGAATGATCAGGCCCGACTTTGGTCGGCCAACCTAACCACCATTAGAAAGATACAACCAAATTATCATATTATGAATGATAAATCTATTAGTCAATAAGTACTAGGTCTTTGAACCTCCAATGATTATGAAACTAATGGATCCATTATCACTCAACCTAATGGAAGACTATGATTTAGTTATCACCATAACTTTATTATTTTAAGAACCTAATAATTTTAGAAGATTTTATTAATCAATTTTAAGAAAAAATTATCAGCTAATTTGGATTCTTTCACTAACTTCACCAAGTCAGATCAAAAAGGATCAAATTAAAACTAGCATTAGGAGCACCTAAATTAGTCAAACTGATTTACCTAATTGATATGGATGAGCCCTGATAAGTACCATAAATTCATCAATAAAAATATTAATTTATTAATTAATTTATATTAATTTTTAAAAATTAATAATTAATTTATATATAATTTTTAAAAAATTCATATTTTTATTAATTAAAAAATTAATTAAAAAATAATAAAAATTAAAAAATAATATTTTATAATCAATAGAAAGAGCTCTTTTTTTTATCATAATAAAATAAGTTTCAAGTAAAACAGAGCTAAAACAGAGAAGATATGAATTTTTAAATAAAAAAAAATTAAATAAAAAAAAGAAAAACGGCTCAGCCGGCTCCGCAAGCCAAGCCACCAAGCCAAGCCAAGTCGTCAAAGATGACTCAGCCATGAAAGCTATTAGTCGATCTATGATCCAGGTGTAGACCGTCAGCTCAATAGAAATTGGTGAATCACGAAGTGACACGTGGTGGACTTAGACCCTTAAAGGGTTCATAGAAAATCCATCGCGGTCTATAGGGTAAGAAGGTAATTTTGCATCAAAGCAGCGAGTACTGATTGGTTGTGGTGTATGGTGCAGTTGGTCCACGCGGTCCATGGCAATAGTTAAGGTGCGATCGGATGGCTCTGGTAGCTTACGATCAAGATCAGACGATGGAGAAATTTTTTAGCTTCAAACTTCACACGGATCGCCATCCAACGGTAGCGCTTAATTCAGGGGATGATCCGATGGTCCAGAATGCTCCCGATGATGATCAAGACTTTCGACGCATGATCAGTGGCCAGATTTCCTCCATCAATGCACGATCGGTCGATCAGAATTTAATCCAACCTGATCTGGACTGATACACATCCGATTTTGATAATTTTTAGTCCATTGGATTCTTATTAATGGCCAGATTTCATCCAAAACAGTAGAATTCATCCAGTACTCCTTTTAATCTAATTTTTATTCAAATTTTTTCATATTTTAATGATCAAAAAGCTCCTTAGTCCCACATTGCCTAGAAGAAAACTCTCCATCCCTCCTAGCTCTATAAAAAGGACCTCAGGCCTCTAGAAATCGACATCTCCGATCAAGATGAAGCTCTGATATAGGGTGAAATTAGGCTCTGGTTTAATGGCTACTTTGAGGCAACTGGTGTCCAGAGAAAAAGCTGGGCTTCTACACCATCTTTCCACCAATGTCGATCTAAGATCAGAGATCAGGCTATTTTATTTTATTTTCTTTTTTTTAAAATTTCATATATTTAGATTCTAAAATTTTAATTAATGTAATATTTATTTTTATATTATTTAATTTTATGCTCTTTATTTTTATTATAATTTAATTTCTATATTTTAATTATTGCATTTTACTTTCCTGCAAGTAGATGTTAAGATCTAACTAGTAGATCTGAGTGCCAAGTTTATTTTTCTGCATAATTTAATTTCTACTTCATGATTTTAATTTTTAATTTTTGGCTTCAAATTTTATTTTTAAATTTTTTTTAAAAAAAATTAAAGATTTTAAATTTAAAAATACTATCTTTTCTATGGATTCGACCCGACTCACTACTATCTATGCATTTTTAATTATTTTAAGAGGTCGGATTAAACTAATAAATACGGTGTCTTAACGACAACATCGCATTCCTATCAAGTTTTTGCCATCATTGCTGGAAAAGAAATAGATGTCATTTTTTCTTTGATTTCTTTGATTTTTTTATAAATTAATTATAAATATTTTTTTTAAATATTGCTTACTAACTTTTTATTTATTTATAGAAAAAAAGAGAAAAAAAAGGGGAAAAGGAAGAAAGCATCTAATCTTGGTGAGATCAATTCTAACTCTAGTCCTCTTTTCTTTTTATTTATTTACTTTATTTTTAAATTAATTTAAAAAATATTCATTTAAATCTAATTAAAAGTCTCATGATAAGATTAAAAATCCTAATTATTTAGAGCATGCATCATATTAGTTTTATTTTTATTTTTATTTTTTTTTGGTGATTATTGGAGGTAAGGTAAGCCTTTTAGAATTCAATTAGTTGCATGCATCTAGTTTAAATTGTATAGAACCCTTTGATTGAAATTTTTTATGCATATTCATGTTAAACCAAATTAAGGACAATGCCCAATTAAATAAGATAAGGTGGAAATTTAATCATCCTTTCTTAGCCCACAAACAACAAACCAGTATCCTGCATTGACCTAAGCCTTTAATTTTAAAATCAATTAGACATCAGTCCTAGGAACTCGAGCTCAATAGGACAAGAAATCCTAAGAGTTGAACTAGATTAGGGTAAGTCAATTTAATTAGTATCTAGGAAAGTCGTTCAGGGACGATTGGGCTCGAAGGAAGATGATTCCTAATTAGTTCTCTTAGCTTACTTGGCCAAGCATAATTGATATCTAAGACAAGCAACGGCGAGACTCCCACCGACCTTACACTTACCTAGCCTGTTGATTGGCTGATCTTACACTTGGAGGACTTGAAGGTGACCTTAGCAATTAGGAGCTATCTAGATCTAGGATAACCATATCAAGATTGATTGACCAACATGATTGCTAACCAACATCAAACCTAATTAAACTTAATTCTTCTCTCTCTTCTTAGTTCTAGGACTCCTTAGGACCTCTTCTTTAGAACTCTTTCTTTCTTTCTTCTCCTTTCTCCTCTAAAAATAAAATAAAATAAAATAAAATAAAAATTAAATTAAACTAATTAAAAAATATTAAAAATAAATAAATAATTAAATTAAATTAAATTAAAAATAATAATTAAAATAATTAAAAATTTTAAAAATAATAATATAATAAAATAATCAATATATTTAAATTCTAAAAAAAATTAAAAAATTTTGAACCATATATTAGGGTTACACTAATACATGCACGATAGAAAATTGCTTTTTCTAATTTAGTTGAACTTAATTGAATGGTTGATTCACATTAAACTCGATAATCAAATGGCTAATCTGAACCTAATAGTCCAAAAATTAGATAAAGTTGATCTTCTTGTCTAGAAAGTAGATCAACTCCTAATCCTAGGTAAACAATCTCCTGCATAATTCACATCACCTAGCCCAACCCATCATGCTGCACAGTTTTCACATTTTATCCAAGAACAAGTTCAAGCTACTCAAGGCTACTCTAAGCCGATTAATAATCTTCTTTTAAATTCATATAACTAGCCATTGGAGTAACTACTCTAATTTTTCTTGGACATCCCAACAGACTCAGACTCAGACTCAAATTTCACCTATCCAAAACTATCAAAATAGGCCGCAATACCAAAACTATGCCTATAATAATGGTCAGCCTAGTCAGTTTATCCAACCATCATATAAGAACCAGTTATCATACCCACCTCCTCAACAGACCAATCTAGTCAATGATAGATTTAACCAACTTCAATAATTGATTCTAACTCAACAGCAATCTATCATCAAGCTAGAAGTTTAAATAGGATAATTAGTTGAGTCTAACATGAGGAGAGAACTAGATCAACTATCGAGCCTACCAATTTGAAACAACCCACCTATTGTCCACCAACCACCTGAACCAAGTTATCAATTTAATATCTCACTTAAGAATCTCTAATCAGAGAATGCCAAAGTAATTTCTAAACTTAAAAGCTATAGGATTCTTATGGATCCATACCAAGACCAGGTGAGAGAAGCTAGTACTGATGCTAGCCAAAATAAAAATTTAGAGAAACTGATTAATATTGAAACTAACCATAGAAAAATCTGAGCCAGGAATTAGTACTGATGCTAGTTCTAATTTAAATGAGATAGAAAAAGAAGAAAAGAGAATAGATGATTTATCTGAGACTTATAAAGCTAATGTCCTATTCCCTTCAACCTTAGAAGCTAGTTCTTTTTACAAAAATCAAGAGGCATGTAATGAAGAGTCAATGGAGTTATTTAAATAAGATCACATTAATTTACCTTTAAAATTAAATCTGCCTTTAGACACCCTTTCAGTACCCATTAAATCAAACTTAACTCCTAATACAAAAACTCAATTCATGAGTATTTTAGAAGAACAAATAGGAGAAATTCTTATTAAACATAGGTCTGAGAATGGGATCACAAATTATGTTCCTAAAATTAATAATGAATATATCAATAATGGGATTATAAATCAACTTTTTGAGATTGGCAATTCAAAACTATTGAAATTTGTCAATCCAATATTTGACATAGGATAGTAAGCTGCATTGTGTCTAGCTGAAGATGATAAACTTAGCGCTTATTGGGAGGCAACCCAATATTTAATTTTTTTTAGTTTAATTTATTTTTTTAGTTGATTTTTTAGGATAATTTGAATAAGTTGGAGGAAGAGCTCAAATTTTCAAAGACATGTACTAGACCAAAAATATACTGAGTCAGGTGTATTCTTTCATGTTCTTTATTACACCCTTTATTTTTTCTTCTCCATTAAGAACAATATCGATTATGTTGAGGAGAAAAAAATAAAAATTTTAAAATTTTAAGTCCTCAAAAAAAGTTAGTATTTAATATTTAGACACCTGATTATGCTTAAGAATCAAATTAAATTAAGTATTTTTAAAAAAAAATTGATACACAGATTAGAGAATCTGTGAGATATTGAGAAATCAAGTATTAAGAAAATTCAATAAAGAATTAAGTCTAGAACATAAAAAGTTTTTCTTTTGAGCATTTTTAATTATTTCTATTAGCATCAAAGAAAAGTCTATTTTTTATGGACTTGTGTAGGGTAACTATACATTTCTTTATATAAAAAATTATTTTAATAAAATAGTTTTCAAGTACTTCTCACTAAGTAACCGGGCCTCTTTGCCTAAGCAAGTATTGATTTTTGCGTCAAAAGGTGGGAAGGATAAAGAAGCTCATTGTAAAGCTAGTCTTAACTCATAGCCTATTTGATTCGAGCTAGTAAGCTCAAGGGGTATTCTATACCTAGTGCCTTAAAGCCAACTGATTTGAGAGTCATTGGCCCAAGACTCGCTACATGGATCAAATAGATAGCTTAAGGGGTTAAGACACTCAACAGTGGTACAACATTAAAAAAAAAATATTAATTTTTCATCGAGTAACCGGGTCCCATTGCCTAAGTAAGTAATGATATTCACATCAAAAAGTGGGCAATGTGAAAATAAAAATCAATAAATGAAGGGCGGAAGTGGCAATACACTTGTCTATTTGAAAATTAAGACAAATCAGAGATAAAGGTGGGATAATTTAGAAAGGTTCAGAAAAATTTAATGCTCTTTACTTAATTTTTCTATTGATAAGTATTAATACCCCAACGATATGTCTCACTTATGCTCTACTGAATATTAATGATCATTTTGAAAACTATTTAGGTAAAATTCGAAACTCTAAAGTTAAAAGATATTTAAAACTAAATTCTTTCTTTACTCGAGGATAAGCAAAACTTAAATTAGGAGGTGTGATAAGTACCATAAATTCATCAATAAAAGTATTAATTTATTAATTAATTTATATTAATTTTTAAGAATTAATGATTAATTTATATATAATTTTTAAAAAAATCATATTTTTATTAATTAAAAAAATTAATTAAAAAATAATAAAAATTAAAAAATAAAATTTTATAATTAATAGAAAGAGGTCATTTTTTTTTATCATAACAAAATAAGTTTTGAGCAAAATGAAGCTAAAACGGAGAAGATATGAATTTCTAAAGATAAAAAAAAATTAAATAAAAAAAGATAAATAAAAATTAAATAAAAAAAGAAAAATGGCTCAGTCGGCTCTGCAAGCCAAGCCAAGCCGTCAAAGCCAACTCAACCATGAAAGCCATCAATCGGTCCACGATCCAGACGTAGACTGCCAGCTCAGCAGAAATCGGTGAATCATGAAGCGACACGTGGTGGACCTAGACCCTTAAAGGATTCACAGAAAATCCATCATGGTCTATAGGGTAAAAAGATAATTTTGCATTAAAGCAGTGAGCACTGATTGATTGTGGTGTATGGTGCAGTCGGTCCATGCAGTCCATGGCAACAGCAAAGGTGAGATCGGATGGCTTTGGTAGCTTGCGGTCAAGATCAGACGATGGAGGAATTTTTCAGCTTCAAACTTCATGTAGATCGCCATCCAACAGTAGCATTCGATACAGGGGATGATCTGACAGTTCAGAATGCTCTCAATGATGATCAAAATTTCTGATGCACGATCAGCGGTTAGATTTCCTCCATCAACGCACGATCGGACGGTCAGAATTTAATCCGACCTGATCTGGACTGATACACATCCAATTTTGATAATTTTTGGTCTGTTGGATTTCTATTAACGATCAGATTTCATCCAGAGTAGTAGAATTCATCCAAGACTCCTTTTAATCTAATTTTTATTTAAATTTCTTCATATTTTGATGATCAAAGAGCTTCTTAGTCCCACATTGCCCAGAAGAAAACTCTCCAGCCCTCGTAGCTCTATAAAAAGGACCCCCAGGCCTCTAGAAATCGACATCTCCGGTCAAGGTGAAGCTCTGGTACAGGTGAAGCCAGGCTCTGGGTTAATGGCTGCTTTGAGGCAACTGGTGCCGAGAGAAAAAGTTGGGCTTCTACACCATCTTTCCACCAATACCGATCCAAGATCAGAGATCAAGCTATTTTATTATATTTTTTTTCTTTTTAAATTTTATGTATTTAAATTCTAAAATTTTAATTAATATAATATTTATTTTTATATTCTTTAATTTTATACTTTTTATTTTTATTATAATTTAATTTTTATATTTTAATTATTACTTTTTACTTTCCTATAAGTAGATGCTAAGATCTAACTAGTAGATCTTAGTACCAAGTTTACTTTTCTGCATAATTTAATTTTTACTTCATGATTTTAATTTTTAATTTCTAACTTAAAATTCTATTTTTAAATTCTTTTCTTTTTCTTTTAAAAAAATAAAGATTTTAAATCTAAAAATACTACCTTTCCTATGGATTCGACCCGACTCACTGCTATCTATGCATTTTTAATTATTTTAAGAAGTCGGATTAAACTGATAAACATGATGTCTTAACGACAACATTGCGATCCTATCAAGACCAAATCACCAAGTGGTTTAATCAAAATCTAATTTATCAGGATGGTCAGGTAAGTGAGATCAGTGGAAGGGATATGCCATTAACTCATCAAAGATCGAATTAGTGCAAGTAGCTTCCAATTAAAAACCACTAGTCTGAGCTGCCAGACTTACCTTAGACACCATCCAATTTATTAGTTTCAACTTGACCAACCTAGCAATTTAAGATTCAACCGCATAGCCACGAATCAAGTCCATTTAGTCCTCGTTAAAAGCATGGGCTTGATCAACTACAATTATTGTAATTTGGTCTAAAGAGTCCTTGATCTAATCTAAATTAACATTTGGTTAGATTTGATCAATTACTCTAATTTAGTATATTCTTTAACTAACCTTAGGTCTAACCTAATTAATGGATCTAATTCGACTAATCCGTTAACCCACATTTTATGATCAATGACTTAGATTCTTTAATTCACAATTTTAGGTCCTAATTCATCATGCTTAATTCTTAATTAAGTTTTAGGCTGAGGGTTGGGATTCGGCTTTTTGAAAATATTTTTCAAAATTTTGAAAGATTCTTTACATCCCAGCACTATTTCACTAAATAGGTCGACTCATTTCAAAAATGGGTTGGCTTTTTTCATAAACAAGCACTAGATGCAGGTTTAATCACATAAAACCAGCCAATTATGACATTCAGCCAACTTCTCAGTCAGGCTGGCTCAGATTTCATCTGAGCTGGCTTGAGTAGAAGCTGAGCTAGCTCAATCTTTAAGACAGCCGGCTCGGGCAGATGGCTCGAAGGCCATCATTCCAGTCGAGCAAGCTCGAATCTCATTCGAGCTAGCCCGAATTGAAGCTAAGCCGGTCCGATTTCTGATCGAGCCGACTGGAGCATCAATTCAAAAATTGTGTCATGGCTGGCATGCTAGTCAAGCTAGCTCAATTCCTAAGAGAGCCAGCTCAACCAGTGAATAGAACCTTCCTAAGATCCTATTATGTTTAATCTAAATCTATGTACATTACATAAAAAATCATGAATTTATTTAGATCTAATCTAAATACTAATTCATGATAAAATTTAGATTAAATCCAATCGAACATATCATAAAAGATTTATTAGATCTAATCTAAAATTTTTTTGATCAATGTTATAGGTCGCAACATACCAGGACAACTTTTTTACTGTAAGGGATAAACCTTATAGAAAGATAACCTACAGTCCGTGCAATTATTATTTTTATCTTTTAGATTAGATTATTATTTAGATATAATCTAATAATAATCCAAATAAGCATATATAATACTTCAAAAAACCTGATGCTCTGATACTAATTGAAGGAAGCATGCAGGATTTCTAGCTCTACTTTCAAAAAAAAAATTTCAAAAATGCATAGTGGATAATATAATTAATCATATTAATAATGAAAAGCTACAAATCTAATCTAAAAATTCTACATGCTATAGGATCTAATATATTATATATGCATGCAAATTTGAAAATTAAAATAAAATCAATAGTAAAACTATTTTACTGCTCAACGTGTTCAGAACATGTTATCTTTTCACAGGTAGAAGAATGCCGCAATCTGATCTTCTTTGTGTAGATCTGAACGCCATGACACAGCCATGCACGCATCTGACCTCCATGGGTAATCCACACAAGACCCTGATCCCAATCAGTTCCTTCCGAGTGCTAGCTCTGCAGAAACCTTCAATAGCTAATTTAGATCAAACTTCTTTTGATCTTCTTCATCAGGTCTTCGGACGCTCTGAATCCCAATGAATGTAGATGAGAAGTTAAGGAGGTTCTCTACCTAGATTTATGAAGTCATGACCCTCGTAACTCATAGATCTAAATCCCAAACTCTAGATAGATTCTAGGGTATGCTCTCACCCAAATCCCTTATGCCTAGAACTCTCTTTTCTTTTTAATTTTTTCTCTTGTAGAAGAGCTCACACACAAGATCAGAAGCTCCTTTTCTGATCTTCCTTTTTTTAATCACACGTCCCCAAAAAAAATTCATGCCTAAATAGATGCACAAACCTATAGAGGCATGGAGGGATAAGAAGTGGTTTGCAACTCAAACTCAAACTCCTTTTGAATTTGAATTACAACCAAACCTTTTCTTGTCCAACAAGGGTGTGAAAAGGAAGAATGCATGCCCTCCCTTGCATGGAAAACTTCATGAGAAACTTTTCTCATGGAGGAAGGATTTGGCATAGATTTTGATGATGTGGTGCATGGGAAGACTAGTCAAACTAGTCTCATTGTTTTGTCCTCCAATCGAACCAATCCAATCCAAATTAGTTAGGCCCAATTAAATCAAATTAAACCCAATTTATTTAGGCTTAATTAGACTTAGTTAAATAATAATCAAATCAAGAATTAATCAAGCCAAATTCTTGATCAAATCAGGGATTAAACCTCCTTGATGATAAGATCATCTTATAACCTAGTCGGATCAAATTCAAATGAATCCAATTCAATTGGTCTTGATCCAAAAATAATCACTCAATCAAATTGAGTTAATTAGTGATCAAATTACTAATTAAACTTTTCTTGATCAGTAATTAGATTGGATAAAAATCTTTAGTGTGTGTGACCCCGTAGGTTCGAATCTAAGTCGATAGCATAAGAACCAATTTTCTATACTAATTAAAGTGACCATCTAGCAATAGTATCTGATGTTTGAATAGGTCAAATATTATAATTGCAATATTCAAAACCTACATGAATATGGTTACTGCATAATTTATCCCTTTGATCTCTATGCATAGGTGTTAGATATGTGTGCCGTAGAAATCAGAATTGGCTGACACTTGTAATACACTTCTAGGAGCAAAATTATAATTTTGACTATAAATAATAAAATAGACTATTTTCTATCATAAATATGTATTTAGTGTCTGTGATACATCCCTTGAGTTAATGGTAATGATAATCCATATTTTCAAGAGTTGAAAATTTAAGAGATGAATTTTTGTTATTAACTCATAAAATGCTTCCGACCGTAGGATCATCATGAGGATGGTGATTGATCTGAAAGATTGGTGTACAATCACTTCTTTATAGTAGATGAGTCTTGAGTCTACGGTATAGAGATATCAGAGCGAGAGTACAGGTACTCATTAGAGAATGAGGGCATTGAGCGTGACCACCTCGAGTAGTCATTAAGGAAGTCTACCTTCTCATTGATGACTGACTCGAATGCTGCAGTAGTGTGTCTGGATTCTTTGACCTGAGATGCATCGGACAGTTCACCTTGAGGGTGTTATAGTTTGACTACACCATTGACTCGATCTCCTAGCCATTCAAAATCCTGAGGTGTATGTTGGCTATAGCATGTTCATTGTAGGAACTGGATTGCATCAAGATGAGAATCTATCTACCTCGGTGGATAGAGGAGCAGCCCTATGATAATCATGAGAATCAAGTCCATAAGCCCATGGCCATGGATAGAGTGAAATAATAGAAAGAGTTTCTATTTAAGATTTTCACATTCGGACTTGAATCGAATGATTAAATCATATGACAGAAACTAGGGTTTGACGAGTTCACCTTAACCCTAATCTGATCGGGAGCTCAAGATAGAAGAACTTAATCACACAGGTAGCTGCACCAAGAGGTTCATTTTCAGCTTTGATGGGTTGCCACCATATACTGCTAGGTGTCACTGGTGGATTTTGGGAGCAATTAGAATGATTTAGATGATCGATCATTCTAGCTGTCTGAATCAGAAGAGTTCTGATCCATCGAAAGGAGTTTCGATGATGTCGATGATAGAGATCATGACATATCCCATTACCATACAGAACTAAACCTAACTGGGATCACACAAATAAAAGGGTTTAGATTCTGGAATGATCATCAATTGAACTAATCCAGTTCAATTGATCTGAATGAGATTCAATTAGGTTCAAGAAAATCATGCTAGCACTCGATTGAAGCCTAACGTTCTTCCTTTTGCTATCATTAAATAAGTTATCTCGACTGAGCCAAAGGAGTTTGTGCTCAACTCAGGTACCTTTACTATGGTCTGACTGGAGGTTGTCCAAGGTTAGAAAAGAGTTGTCTTAATTTATGAGAGAAATTTGAGACAACATCTGTCATTTTTCATCACCTGCTAATTCTTGTCTTTTGACTTTGGTCAAACGTTGACCTTTGACACTTAGACATCTGCCCATATGTTATGCACCTATAGGAGATTTATTTTAGACCAGTCAACCTACTAAAAAGTAGGTGGACTAAGGGTGCATGCCTAGGAAGGCATGCGCCCATGCATAGAGGCACCTGGAGTCCCATACAGATGGGACTCCAGTTACTTTGGGGAACCTACTTAGGTGGCACCAAGGAATAGACTTTGATCAATCTTAGGTGCCATCTAAGGATGATTAAGAGGAGCTCTCATCTGATTGGATTAGGTGATGTCATCCCACCAATCAAATTTAGATCTGATTGCATGAAGCGACATGATTGACTGGGATGATGTGGCACTGCATGGCACAGCAGGGTCTATAAAAACCCTATATGCACCAAGCTTTAAAGGAGATCTCTAATAGCCCACACCACAAGGTTGTCCCTCTCCCTCCTCCATGCCATCTTTAGGTCCCCTCTCTCCTCTCCATGCCCAAGGAGATTTGGGCTCTAGTTTGGTGCGATCCAGACAAGAGAAAGGTGACAAGAAAGAAAGAAGGCAGTACTGCTATAAGAGACGATTCCAAATCTTCAAAAAGAGTTTTGAAGATCCTCCAAATCATATCCAGATCTGATATTTGGAGAGGTGATAAAGAAGGAGAAGATCTTTAGATTCAGCCTAAGTGGATACCAGTAGAGGCCAGGCATCTGCATGGCTAGATTTAGAACCTCAGGCAATCAACAGGATCATCATAAGGTAATCTGATTATCCAACAAAAGGTATAAAATTAAATCAAATTTAATTTATTTTTATTTTATTTTATTAGATCTATAAAATCAAATCTAAAATATCTTAAATTTGATTTAGATTCAAATTTTTTTTTTTTTAAATATATCTCTTGATTCAATCAGATCTGAACGAACCTGGATCCAGAAAATCAGGATTTTCCCTTCAACTGGTATCAGAGCCATGGTTTCTAAAATTATTTAGATCTAATTTTAATTTATTTTTAATTAAAATAAGTGATTTTAGATGTCACATGAGATGTGATCAGATCTAAAATCAAGAAAAATTAAAATTAAATAATTTGGATCTAAGATTATGAAGATATGCATGACTAGTTCTAAAATAGAATAGTTCTATAGAATAGTTCTTGCATGTCTTTGATTTAATTTGATTAAATCATATTTTAGATCAATTTATTTACTATTTTTTGATATTATAAATATTATAATAACATCTAAAAAATAGCAAATAAAAATTATTTAATTTTTGAAATATCATATGAGATATGATTGATGCATGTCTAGACTAGTTGTAGAATAGTTCTACATAATTATCTAGATTAGAATTTATTTTGATTAGATCAATTTAAATCTAATTTTTTAGATTATTATGAGATAATTTAGATCTAAAAATATGCATGATTATGATACATGAGATGTATGCAAAATATGTTTATGATTAGATCAATTTTTATATATGAGATATATGATATAGATCTAACTAGTTTTGTAGTATTTTATGTTCCTGATTAAGGCGTTCCTCTTGGCCGTCCGGTCATAAGAACAAAGAAGGGATTTAAAGGCCCTCTCTCTTCCATTCGATGGGGTGTTCTTATGATGTGGAGTGCTATGCATTCGTCCTTAATCAGAAATCCAAAACTTACTTTCTGCAAAACCCTAGATCCTGAAACCCTAGGATTTATTGTGCATATTTTGTTTATGAACCCTAAACTTAATTAAGAATTAAGATTATGGAAATATTAATTAGGTCTAAAATTGAGAATTTTAGATCTAAGACATATTCATAATACTGGGTTCGGGCTTGGGTAGCTCAATTAGGTCTAAGCGGTTGATCAAACCGAATCAAGAGTTGGTTAGATGGGATCAACAATGCTTAAATTGACCAGCCTAATAGGATTAAGTCTGGGTCAAGATCGAGTCATGTGAGTGATCGATCAAGCAAGACCTAATTAGGCTCAGAGGTTAGAGTCTGGATTGTAGGCTAACCCAATTGGTTCTGACTCAACAATTTGGTGTCTAAGGTAAGTTTGGCAGATACGACCGACTGGATTTTTAATTGGAAGCTACTCGACTCTGAATGCGTTCTTGTACGAGTTAATGGCATATTCCTTCCACCGGTCTCACTTACCTGGCCATATCTGTTGACACAGTTCTGATCTGAGGTGGTCAATAATCCGAGCTAACCCATGCCACTAGGTTAGTCATAATTGTTATGACTAAGCCAAGTCTAGTTTAATGAGACCTGAATCAATTCTTCCTAAGAAAAGATTAAGTCTGAGGTCTTCCACCATTGTAGATGTGCGGGCCCTTTTTCGGGGTTGATTGTTCTCGACTGGATACAGTGGCTCAGTTGCACCAAAAAGATGCAACCATGTCTATTAGGCATTGGATGCTATGGGCTGGAGGATGAGTTGGGCTCAATATTTTGGATACGGTGAGAGACTCAATTAGGAACCCAGTCTATGCAAATGGTGGGTCTGACTTAACTAAGGAGTGGATCAATATTTCGGATATGGTGAGATTCATGAATTAGAGACCAAGTTTGGGTGCACCATGATTAGAGAATCATTGAACAAGAGTTGTTCACTCATTGGCTAACCCATCACCAATAACTGTTAGGTGAGGTGATGAGTCAGTTGGTGAGACCGCACCACCCACTAGAAATCATTAATCATGGAGATTTTTGCATCTCTACAGAGGGAGTGTAGGGATCCGAGAAAATAGTGGGAGCTAATTTGTTTAAAAATAAAATCCCTAAATAAATTGGTCAAGTCAAAATTACAATATCTAACTAGAATCTTTGACTCTCTATAGGAAAAATGTCTGCGTCCAACCCACTGGCACGTATCCTAGACACACATAGACTGACTGGAACCCAATTATAAAGATTGGCTCAGGAACTACAAAATTATTTTGGGTTCCAGAGAAGTTAACTCATGTTTTGGACCAGGACCCTCCCACCTTACCAGCTCGTCCATCCTATTGAACAGAGAGCGTCTCTGGAAAAATGGATTGACGAAGATAATAAGGCCAGATACTACATGTTGGGCTCGATGTCTGATGAGCTCCAGCGCCAACATGAAGATATCGGGACTGCTCGCCAAATGTTGGCTCACCTACAGGAGATGTTTGGTGAACAGAGTCGCGCAGCCAAATATCAAGTCACAAAATGACTTTTTAAGGCTAAGATGCGTGATGGGCAGTCAGTCCAAGATCACTGTCTGACAATGATCAAGGACATGGAAGAGCTTGAGAAGCTCGGTGTGAAGTTGGACTTGGATCTGCAGAATGATATTATTCTGCAATCCTTGACTGATGCATATGGGCAATTCATCATGAATTACCACATGCATAAACTTCAAAATTTCTTGGCCGAGTTAATGAATATGCTGGTTACCGCTGAGCTTTCTATGAAAGGTTCTAAAGGCTCAGTTCTTGCTATGGAACGGATTCTTCCAAAAGAAAGTCTTATGGAAAGAAAAAGAAGTCTGTGAAAAAGCAAAAGGTGGAAGGAGGAAAGAAAAAAAAGACAGAAGCTGAAGAAGAAGGCCGCTGGCAAAGGAAAGTGTTTCCATTGCAACAAGCGACGGCCATTGGAAGCGGAACTGCCCTACTTACCTGGCCACCCTGAAGAACAAGAAGGAGGCAGGTCCTTCTGGAGGTATGCTCGTTATTGAGTCTAACCTTACGGTTTCTTCTGCATCCAGTTGGGTGCTTGACTCTGGTTCTAGTGCTCATCTGTGCACTTTCTATGCAGGGTCTTGAGGATAGCAGGAGGCTGAGGGATGGAGACATGATCCTACGCATCGGTAATGGAGCAAGAGTTGCTGCAGTAGCCGTGGGAACATACCCTCTTCGATTACCATCTGGTTTAGACTTAGTTTTAAAAGACTGTTATTATGTGCCTGCAGCTAGCAGGAATTTGATTTCTGTTTCATGCTTAGCACAAGAAGGTTATGTGATTACCTTCTTTAAGGACCATTGTAACATTCTTTATGAAAGAAATAAAATTGCAAATGGTTTCCTTATTAATGGTCTTTATCAGTTACATATTGATGTACCTATTTTTAACTATCGAGCAAAATGTGAATGCCAAACGACCTAGGGATAGTCCAAACGACAGATATCTATGGCACCTGAGATTAGGTCATATAGCAGAAGATAGGATTAACAAATTGGAGAAAAATGGGCTATTGAGTCCATTGACTTTCCGAGTCATATCCAACTTGTGAATCTTGTCTTCAAGGCAAAATGACTAAACTCCCTTTTGTTGGACATGGGGAAAGGGCCACAGATCTCCTTGCCCTAGTACATACTGATGTGTGCGGCCCATTTGATGTGCCGGCTAGAGGCAATTTTGTCTACTTCATTACCTTTACCGATGATCTGTCTAGGTATGGGTATGTGTATCTTATGAGACACAAGTCTGAAGCTTTTGAAAAGTTCAAAGAATTCAGACATGAAGTAGAAAAACAAACTGGAAAACCCATTAAGGTTCTTCGATCAGATCGAGGAGGTGAATACCTTAGCCAAAAATTTCTAGACTATCTTAAGGAAAAATGGCATAGTCTCTCAATGGACTCCACCAGGAACACCTCAACTCAACGGGATTTCAGAACGGAGAAATCGGATCCTATTGGATATGGTTCGATCCATGATGAGCTTCACAGACCTTCCTGATTTTCTTTGGGGACACTCATTGTTAACTTCAATCTATTTACTGAATAGGGATTTCCTCTAAAACCGTTCCTACCACACCGTATGAGATATGGCATGGTAAGAAACCAAGTCTGAGTCATCTCAGAATTTGGGGTTGTCCGGCTCATGTCAAAAGACAACAAGCGGACAAGTTAGAGTTTAGGTCCTTTAGAGCTCGATTCATAGGATATCCTAAAGAGTCATTAGGATACTATTTCTACATTTCAGAAGACCACAATGTGATTGTGAGTCGACATGCCATCTTTCTTGAAAAATAGTTTATTCAAGATAGCGGCATTGGAAAGCAGATTCAAGCTTGATGAGAAAGTCTCACAAGCAGCAACGAGCTAAGGACCAAATGGAACCAAATCAGGTTGAGCCAATAAGAACACTACCTCCTCCACCTCGTAGATCGGAAAAGAGTTTTTCCATCCCCCTGAAGAGATACTTAGGTATTATTTTCAGAGGAAAAGTAGAGAAAATATTTCCTCATAGGTAATGGTGCTCATGGTGATGATCCCAAAACCTACAACGAGGCGATATCAGATATCGACTCCGAGAAATGGCTTAGAGGCAATGAAGTCAGAAATTGACTCGATGCACTCAAACCAAGTCTGGACCTTGGTAGATCCATCAGAAGGTATAGTACCTATTGGGTGTAAATGGATCTTCAAGAGAAAGATTGGTGCAGATGGGAATGTGGAGACATTCAAGGCTAGACTAGTGGCAAAAGGTTATAGTCAATACGAAAGGCATTGACTATCAGGATACCTTTTTCCCCAGTAGCTATGCTAAAATCCATCCGCACATTGCTTGCTGTTGCAGCCTATTTCGATTATGAAATATGGCAAATGGACGTGAAAACGGCATTCTTAAATGGATATCTTGAGGAAGATATCTATATGGAACAGCCGCTAGGTTTCACATCCAGTGATACTGATCACAAGGTTTGCAAGCTGCAAAGGTCCATATATGGACTTAAGCAAGCATCTCGGAGCTGGAACACTCATTTCAATGATGTGATCAAAATTGTTTGGTTTCATCAAAAATGAAGAGGAACCATGTGTTCTTCAAAAAGGTCAGTGGGAGCGCTGTTGTCTTCCTCGTATTGTACGTGGATGACATCCTCCTTATTGGGAATGATATTCCCATGTTGACCATCAGTCAAATTATGGTTGTCCAAAGAATTCTCCATGAAAGACCTAGGTGAAGCATCCTTTATTCTAGGAATTAAGGTCTATAGGGATAGACCGAATAGGATGCTAGGACTTTCACAGAAGATGTACATAGAGGAAGTACTAAAGAGGTTTAGTATGGAAAAACTCTAAGAGGGGATTAATACCCTTCAGACATGGTATTCATCTTTCCAAGAAGATGTGCCCCTAGCACACCTGAGGAAATAGAATGCATGAGCAAGATCCCTTATGCTTCTGCAATAGGGAGCCTCATGTATGCCATGCTATGTACACGACCTGATATAGCCCATGCTGTGAGTGTCACAAGCAGATATCAGTCAAATCCAGGTGAAGAACACTGGACTTCTGTGAAATGTATCCTTAAGTACTTGAGAAGAACTAAGGATATGATGTTGGTCTTTGGTAATGGAGAACTCCAAGTCCAGGGGATACACAGACTCGGAATTTTATGTCGATATAGATGATCGAAAGTCGACATCTGGAGTCTGTTTGTGTGCAATGGTGGTGCTGTCAGCTGGAAGAGTTTCAAGCAAATAGTGATAGCAGATTCCACCATGGAAAGCAGAATATATCGCTTTGCATCAGAAGCTACGAAAGAGAGCATTCTGGTACAAGAAGTTTGCCATAGAAGATTGGAAGTAATGCCATCAGATGCCATTCCTCTATACTGCGACAACAATGGTGCCATAGCCCTTGCTAAGGAGCCGAGGTCTCACCAAAAATTCAAGCACATTGAGCGGCGATACCACCTCATCCACGATTACCTCGAGAAAGGTTACGTCGAGGTCAAGAGAGTCAACTCCGCAGATAATGTGTGCAGACCCACTTACAAAGCCGTTGGGCCAGCAGAAGATCGAAGCCCACCTTGAGAAGATGGGACTTAGACTTGTAGCCAATTGGCTTTAGGACAAGTGGGAAAGATTGTTAGATATATGTGCCCTAGAAGCCAGAATTGGCTGACACTTGTAATACACTTCTAGGGGCAAAATTATAATTTTGACTATAAATAATAAAATGGGTTATTTTCTATCACAAATGTGTATTTAGTGTCTGTGATACATCCTTTGAGTTAATGGTAATGATAATTCATATTTTCAAGAGTTGAAAATTTAAGACATGAATAATCATTATTAACTCATAAAATGCTCCCGACCATAGGATCATCACGAGGATGGTGATTGATCCGGAAGGTTGGTGTACAATCGCTTCTCTTTAGTAGATGAGTCTTGAGTCTACGGTGTGGAGACACCGGAGCGAGAGTACAGGTACTCGTTAGAGAACGAGGGCACTGAGCGTGACCACCTCGAGTAGTCATTAAGGAAGTCTACCTTCTCGTCAATGACTGACTCGATGCTGCAGTAGTGTGTCTGGTTCTTTGACCTGAGATGCATCGGCAGTTCACCTTGAGGGTGTTATAGTTTGACTACACCATTACTCGGTCTCCTAGCCATATGGAAACCCTGAGGTGTATGTTGGCTATAGCAT
>QRFJ01000555.1:96273-182207 GCA_006176705.1 Cocos nucifera
GAATCTTATTTAGTTGGAGGATTTACTGTTTGTAATCCACTTCTCTTCTTCCAACCAAATCACAACCCTTTTGAAATCAATCTAAATTCTGATTGTGGAGAATAGAGTCTCTGGATTTCCTCTTAGATGATGCCTAAGACAGTCAAAGTTGGTTCTTGAGGAAACTCTAATTGGAATCAAAAAGGAAGATGGAGTTCCACTTCCATATAGGACTCGTGCCCTCCAGCTTGGGCACACGCCAAATGGGTGCTCGGCCCTCTCTTCCCTTGCGAGCGTCTTCTTGCAGCAAGGGACTAGCCCCCACCAACTCTCCAATAGGTGCGTGACATTGGATAGAAGTTAAAGTTCAATATGGTCAACTATTTGACCATCAAAGTAGACTTTTGACCAAATCAAAGAACAAGAAATTGAGTGCAAAAAATGGTAGGTAATGTCTTACAAAATAAGACAACTTTTCGACTTGACAACCTCCAGTCAGATCTATATGAAAGGCTCTATTGAGCATAAACTCCTTTGCTCAGACAAACAATTGTATTGTGAATAGCAAAGAAGAAACTTAGGTTCAAGTCGAGTGCTACACTGATTTCCTTGAGCCTAATTGAATCTCATTCAATCAATTGAACTAGATCAGTTCAATTATGATCACAGATTCAAACCTTATTTGTGTGACCCAGTTAGTTCAGTTCTGTATGGTAATGGATATGTCATGATCTCTATCATCGACATCATCGAAACTCCTTTCTATGGATAGAAACTCTCTGATTCGAACAGCTAGAAATGATCATTCATCTAATTATTAATTCGCTCCCAAAATCCACCAGTGACACTTAGGTAGTATATGTGGCACATGCAAAGCTGAATGCGAACCTCTTGGTGCAGCTACTTGTGTGATTAAGTTCTTTATCTTGAGTCCTCCGATCAGATTAGGTTAAGATGAACTCATCAAACCCTAGTTCTATCATATGATGTAATCATTCGATTCGATCCGATTGTGAAAATCTAAATAGAAACTCTTCTCTATATTTCATTCGCCATGGCCATGACTTCTAGACTTGATTCTCATGATCATCATAGGGCTGCCTCTACCACGAGTAGATAGATTCATCTTGATGCATACCAGTTCCTACAATGAACATGCTATAGCCAACATACACTAGGATCCATATGGCTAGGAGACGAGTAATGATGTAGTCAAACTATAACACCTCAAGGTGAACTGTTGTGCACCTCAGGTCAATAACCAGAACACACCACTGCAGCATTCGAGTCAGTTATCGACGAGAAGTAGACTTCTTAATGACTACTTAGTGGTCATGCTCAGTGCCCTCTTCTCTAACGAGTACCTGTACTCTGCACTCCTGTGTCTCCCACACGTAGACTCAAGACTCATCTACTAAAGAGAAGCGATTGTACACCATCTTCTGATCAATCACCATCCTCGTGAATGATCCTATGGTCGAAAGCAATTTTATGATTAACAATGATTATTCATGTCTTTAAATTTTTAACTCTTGAAAATATGAATTATCATTACATTAACTCAAAGGATGTATCATCAGACCTAAATACACATATTTGATAGAAAATAACCCATTTTATTTATTATAGTCATAATTATTCATTTTGCCTCCTAAAAAGTGTATTATAAGTGGTCACAATGTCCTGGCTTCTAAGGGATATATATCTAACAATCTCCCATTTATCCTAAAGCGCCAATTGGCATAAGTCTAAGGTCCCATCTTCTTCAAGGTGGGCCTTCCGATCTTCTGCTGGCCCCACGGCTTTGTAAGTGGGTCCTGCCAACATTATCTATGGAGGTTGACTCTCTTGACCTCGACATAACCCTTCTCGAGGTAAATCGCGGATTGAGGTGGTATCGCCGTTCCATATGCTTGGATTTTTTGTGAGACCTTGCTCCTTGCAAGAAAGCCTATGGCACCATTGTTGTCAATAGTAATAGAGGAATGATCTGGATGGCATTACTCTAATTTCCTGCAGCACTTCTTGTAACCAAAATGCTTCCTTCGTAAGGCTTCTGATGCAACGATATATTCTCTTCCATGGTGGAATCCTGCTACTACCGTTTGCTTGGATCTCTTCCTAGCTTGACAACACCACCATTGCACATACAACAAACTTCCAAGATGTCACTTTCGATATCTAATATTTGGACATGAAATTCTGAGTCTGTGTATGCCCTGAACTTGGAGTTCTCCATTACCAAGACCAAACATCATATCCTTAGTTCCTTCTAAGTACTTAACGATATATTTCAACAGAAGTCCCAGTGTTCTTCACCTGGATTGAAAAAACCCCTTGAAAAAAAAATATCTACTTGTGACACTCACAGCATGGGCATTATCAAGTCGTTTGTACATAAGCATGCCATACATGAGGCCCCTATTGCGCAGAAGCATAAGGATCATACTCAATGCATTCTATTTCCTCAGTTGTCTAGGGCACATTCTTCTTGGAAAGATGAATACCATGTTGAAGGTCATTTAATCCCTCTTAAGTTTTCATACTAAATTCTCTTTAAGTACTTCTTTATGACATCTGAAATTCTAGCACCTATTTTCAGCCTATCCCTATAGACCCTTAATTCAGAATTAAAGGATGCTTCAACCAAGGCTTTCATGAAATATTCTTTGGACAACCATAATATTGCACTATTGTCATCATGGAAATATCATTCCCAAATTAAGGAGATGTCAATCCAATACAATATAGGAAGACAAATGGTGCTCCCCACTGACCTTTTTGAAAGACACACGGTTTCTCTTCATTTTTTATGAAATCCAAACATTTGTGATCACATCATTGAAATGAGTTTCCAGCTTGAGATCTGTAATGCCCTAATAGGATCTTGGTGCAAATGTCTTGCGCAAACCTGTGATCAGTACCACTGATTTATGAAAACCTGAGCAGGTCCTGTTCCATAGATATCTTTCCTCAAGATATCCATTCAAGAATCCGTTTTCATGTCCATTTGCGCATATTTCATAACTTGAAAAGGATGCCAATGGCAAGCATGTGCAGAAGTGACTTTAGCAAGCCACTCGGAAAAGTATCCTGATAGTCAATGCCTTCGCGATTGACTATAACCGTTTTGCCACTTAGTTAGCCTTGAAGTCTCACAATTCCTATCTGCACCAATCTTTCTCTTGAAGAATCCATTACACCCAATACGGTACTATACCTTCTAGTGATCTACAAGGTCTAGATTTGATTTGAGTGCATCGAATCAATTTCTGACCTGCAATTACCTCTAGCCATTTCTCGGACAGTTGATACTGATATTGCCATCATTGTAGTTTTGGATCAATCACCATGACAGCACATTACTACGAGGAATATCTTCTCTACTTCCCTCGAAAATATACCTAAGATCTTTCATCGAGAGGTTGAAACTTCTTCCGATCTATAGAGTGAGACGGTAGATGTTCTTATTGGCTCAACCTGATTTTGGTTCCAATATAGGTCCTTTAGCTCTTGTATAATGAGACTCTATCTCTATCAAGCTTGATCTGCTTTCCCAATGCCCGCTATCTTGAATAAAACTATTTTCAAGAAAGATGCATGTCAGGAATAGTATCCCTAATGACTCTTTAGAATAATTCCTAATGAATTGAGCTCTGAAGACCTAAACTCTAACTTGTCCGCTTGTTGTTCTTTTGGAATAAGCCGAACAATCCCAAATTTGAGATGACTTAGACTCTGGTTTTTTATTCGTCCATATCTCATACGGTCGGTAGGAACGGTCTAGAGGGAACCCTATTCATAGATAAATTAAAAGTACAAATGAATGTCTCCAAAGAAAATCAGGGAGGTTTGGAAAGCCCTATCATGGATCGATACCATATCCCATAGGAATCCCGATTTCTCCATTCTGAAATTCTAATTGATTGAGGTGTTCCCTGGTGAGTCCAATTGGACGACTATGACCTTTTTCCTTGAGATAGTCTAGGAATTCTCGCTTAAGTGTATTCACCTCCTCGATCTGGTCCGAAGAACCTTTAATGGGTTTTTTAGTTATGTATTTTCTACATTCAGTCTGAATCTTTAAACTTTTCATAAAGCTTCAGGACTTGTTCTCATAAGATATACACATACCCAACCTAGACAGATCATCGGTAAAAGTAATAAATAGATTAAAATTGCCTCTAGCCGCACATCAAATGGTCGCACAAATCAGTATTACTAGGGCAAGGAGATCTGTGTCCATTTCTCCAATGTCCGAAACAAAAGAGTTTGGTAATTTTGCTTTGGAGACAAGATTCGCAGTTGATATGACTTGGAAGTCAATGGACTCAATAGCCCATTTTTTTTCAATTTGTTGATCCTATCTTCTACTATATGACCTAATCTTAGGTGCCATAGATATCTGTCATTTGGACTATCCCTAGGTCATCTGGCATTCATATTTTGCTCGACAGTTAGAATAGGTACATCAATATGTAGCTGATAAAGATGATTAATAAGGAAAGCATTTGCAATTTTATTTTTTTCATAAAGAATGTTATAATGGTCCTTAAAGAAGGTAATCACATAGCTTTCTTGTGCTAAGCATGGAACAGAAATCAAATTTCTGCTAACTATAGGCACATAATAATAGTCTTTCAAAACTAAGTCTAAACCAGATGGTAATCGAAGAGGGTATGTTCCCACGGCTACTGCAGCAACTCTTGCTCCATTACCGATGTTGTAGGTCATGTCTCCATCCTCATCTCCTGCTATCCTCAAGACCTGCATGGAAGTGCACAGATGAGCACTAGAATCAGAGTCAAGCACCCAACTGGATGCAGAAGAAACCATGAGGTTAGACTTAATAACGAGCATACCTCCAGAAGGACCTTCCTTCTTGTTCTTCAGGGTGGCCAGGTAAGTAGGGCAGTTCTGCTTCCAATGGCCGTCGCTGTTGCAATGGAAACACTTTCTTTGAACATCGCCTTTTCTTTGGCTCTGCCTTCTTCTTCTTTGTTCCTTCCACCTTCTGCTTTTTCGCCGACTTCTTTTTCTTTCCATAAGACTTTCTTTTGGAAGAAATATGTTCCATAGCAAGAACTGAGCCTTTAGAATGTTTCATAAAAAGCTCAGCGGTAACTAGCATGTTTATTAATTCGGCCAAGGAATTTTGAAGTTTATGCATGTGGTAATTCATGATAAATTGCCCATATGCATCAGTCAAGGATTGCAGAATAATATCATTCTACAGGTCCAAGTCTAACTTCACATCGAGCTTCTCAAGCTCTTTCATGTCCTTGATCATTATCAGACAGTGATCTTGGACTGACTACCCATCACGCATCTTAGTCTTAAAAAGTCATTTCGTGACTTGATATTTGGCTGCGCGACTCTGTTCACCAAACATCTTCTGTAGGTGAGCCAACATTTGGCGAGCAGTCTCGATATCTTCATATTGGTGCTGGAGCTCATCAGACATCAAGCCCAACATGTAATATCTAGCCTTATTATCTTCGTCTATTCATTTTTTCAGAGACGCTCTCTGTTCAGTGGATGGACGGGCTGGTAAGGTTAGAGGGTCCTGGTCCAAAACATGGGTTAACTTCTCAAAACCCAAAATAATTTTGTAGTTCCTGAGCCAATCTTTATAATTGGGTTCGGTCAATCTGTGTGTGTCTAGGATACGTGCTAATGAGTTGGCCGCAGATATTTTTCTGTAGAGAGTCAAAGATTCTAGTTAGATACTGTAATTATGACTTGACCAATTTATTTAGAAATTTTATTTTTAAACAAATTAGCTCCCACTATTTTCTCGGATCCCTACACTCCCTCTGTAGAAATGCAAAAATCTCCACGATTAATAATTTTAGTGGGTGGTGCGGTCTCACCAACTAACTCATCACCTCACCTAACAGTTATTGGTGATGGGTTAGCCAATGAGTGAACAACTCTTGTTCAATGATTCTCTAATCATGGTGCACCCAAACTTGGTCTCTAATTCATGAATCTAAAATATTGATCCACTCCTTAGTTAAGTCAGACCCACCATTTGCATAGACTGGATTCCTAATTGAGTCTCTCACCGTATCCTGAAATATTGAGCCCAACTCATCCTCCAGCCCATAGCATCCAATGCCTAATAGACATGGTTGCGTCTTCCGGTGCAACTGAGCCACTGTATCCAGTCGAGAACAATCAACCCCGGGAAGGGCCCGCACATCTATAATGGTGGAAGACCTCAGACTTAATCTTTTCTTAGGGAGAATTGATTCAGGTCTCATTAAACTAGACTTATCATAGTCATAACAATTATGACTAACCTAGTGGCATGGGTTAGCTCGGATTATTGACCACCTCAGATCAGAACTGTGTCAACAGATATGGCCAGGTAAGTGAGATCGGTGGAAGGAATATGCCATTAACTCATACAAGAATGCATTCAGGATCGAGTAGCTTCCAATTAAAAACCAGTCGGTCGTATGTGCCAAACTTACCTTAGACACCAAATTGTTGAGTCAGAACCAATTGGGTTAGCCTACAATCCAGACTCTAACCTCTGAGCCTAATTAGGTCTTGCTTGATCGTGACTCGATCTTGACCCAGACTTAATCCTATTAGGCTGGTCAATTTAAGCATTGTTGATCCCATCTAACCAACTCTTGATTCGGTTTGATCAACCGCTTAGACCTAATTGAGCTACCCAAGCCCGAACCCAGTATTATGAATATGTCTTAGATCTGAAATTCTTAATTTTAGACCTAATTAATATTTCATAATCTTAATTTTTAATTAAGTAAGGGTTCATAAACAAAATATGCACAATAAATCCTAGGGTTTCAGGATCTAGGGTTTTGCAGAAAGTAAGTTTTGGATTTCTGATTAAGGACGAACACGCAGCACCCCTACACATCATAAGAACACCCCATCGAATGGAAAGAGAGGGCCTTTAAACCCTTCTTCGTTCTTATGACCGGACGGCCAAGAGGAACGCCTTAATCAGGAACATGCAATACTACAAAACAGTTTTAGATCTATATCATATATCTCATATACAAATTAGATCTAATCATGGCATATTTTGCATACATCTCATGTATCGAATCATGCATATTTTTAGATCTAAATTATCTCATAATAATCTAAAAAAATTAGATTTAAATTGATCTAATCAAAATAAATTCTAATCTAGATAATTATGTAGAACTATTCTACAACTAGTCTAGACATGCATCAATCATATCTCATATGATATTTAAAATTAAATAATTTTTATTTGCTATTTTTTAGATGTTATTATTATAACACATTATAATATCAAAAAATAGTAAATAAATAGATCTAAAATATGATTTAATCAAATTAAATTCAAAAACATGCAAGACTATTCTATAGAACTATTCTATTTTAGAACTAGTCATGCATATTTTCTAATCTTAGATCCAAATCATTTAATTTTAATTTTTTTTGATTTTAGATCTGATCACATCTCATGTGACATCTGAAATCACTTATTTTCTAATTAAAATAAATTTAAAATTAGATCTAAATACTTTTAGAACCTTGGCTCTGATACCAGTTGAAGGAAAATCCTGATTTTTCGGACCAGGTTCGTTCAGATCTGATCAGATCAAGAGATATATTTCAAAAAAAAAATTTTTCTTTGATCTAGATCAGATCTAAGATATTTTAGATCTGATTATTATTATTTTAGAAATTAAAATAAAAATTAGATAAATTAAATCAGATTTAATTTACCTTGAAGTGGGTAATCCTATTACCTGTTGATGATCCTGTAAGCAGCGAAAGGTTCTGGATCAAGCCACGCAAGTGCCTGGCCTCTATCGGTATCCACTCGAGCTAAATCTATAGATCCTCTTCTTCTCTATCATATCTCTAAAAATCAGATCTGGATCTGATCTGGAGGATCTTCAAAACTCCTTTTGAAGATCAGCAGTTGTCCTTTGCAGCAGCGCAGCCTTCTAGCTTTCAGTCGCCTTTCTTTGATTTGGATCGCACCAACCAAGAATCCAAACACTTTGGACATGGAGAGGAGAGGGAGAAGGTCCATTTGGCATGGAAAAAGAGGGGAGAGGTATCCTTGGGGTGTGGGAATTATGATTTAATCTTATTTTGAGTTGGGCGCAGGGTCTTATTTATAGACTGTCTATGATCCAACTTCTCTTCTTCCAACCAATCACAACCCTTTATGAAATCAGATCTAAATTTGATTGATGGAAATAGAGTCCCCTAGATTTCTACTTAGATGATGCCTAAGATCAGTCAAAGTTGGTTCTTAGAAGAACTCTAATTGGAATCCAAAAAGGAGATGGAGTCCCTATCCAACAGGGACTCCTGGGCACCTCCAGCTTGGGCACACGCCAAGGGTCCTTGGCGTGTGCCCTCATCTTTGCCACCCTTGGCGTGTGTCCTTATCCTTGCCAGGTTCTGGCAAGGGGACAGGCCCCCAACAGCTCTCCAATAGGTGCGTGACATGTGGATAGAAGTTAAAGTATCAATGGTCAACATTTGACCAGTCAAAGGTAGACTTTTGACCAAAGTCAAAGAACAAGAAATGACAGGTGACAAAAAATGGTAGGTAATATCTTACAAAATAAGACAATCTTTTCTGACTTGGACAACCTCCAGTCAGATCATATGAAGGCCTCTGATTGAGCATAAACTCCATTAGCTCAGACAGAACAACTTATTTGTGATAGCAAAAGAAGAATATTAGGTTCAATCGAGTGCTAGCACGATTTCCTTGAACCTAATTGAATCTCATTCAGATCAATTGAACTAGATCAGTTCAATTGATGATCACCAGATTCAAACCCTTGTTTGTGTGACCCAGTTAGGTTCAGTTCTGTATGGTAATGGGATATGTCATGATCTCTATCATCGACATCATCGAAACTCCTTTCGATGGATCAGAACTCTTCTGATTCGAACAGCTAGAATGATCGATCATCTAAATCATTCTAATTGCTCCCAAAATCCACCAGTGACACCTAGCAGTATATGGTGGCAACCCATCAGAGCTGAATGCGAACCTCTTGGTGCAGCTACTTGTGTGATTAAGTTCTTCTATCTTGAGCCCCGATCAGATTAGGGTTAAGGTGAACTCGTCAAACCCTAGTTTCTATCATATGATGTAATCATTCGATTCGAGTCCGATGTGAAAATCTAAATAGAAACTCTTTCTATTATTTCACTCTGCCATGGCCATGGACTTCTGGACTTGATTCTCATGATCATCATAGGGCTGCTCCTCTACCACCGAGGTAGATAGATTCTATCTTGATGCTATCCAGTTCCTACAATGAACATGCTATAGCCAACATACACCTCAGGATTCCATATGGCTAGGAGACCGAGTAATGGTGTAGTCAAACTATAACACCCTCAAGGTGAACTGCCGATGCACCTCAGGTCAAAGAACCAGACACACCACTGCAGCATCGAGTCAGTCATTGACGAGAAGGTAGACTTCCTAATGACTACTCGAGGTGGTCACGCTCAGTGCCCTCGTTCTCTAACGAGTACCTGTACTCTCGCTCCGGTGTCTCCACACCGTAGACTCAAGACTCATCTACTAAAGAGAAGCGATTGTACACCAATCTTCTGGATCAATCACCATCCTCGTGATGATCCTATGGTCGAAAGCATTTTATGAGTTAACAATGATTATTCATGTCTTAAATTTTTAACTCTTGAAAATATGAATTATCATTACTATTAACTCAAAGGATGTATCACAGACACTAAATACACATATGTGATAGAAAATAACCCATTTTATTTATTATAGTCATAATTATAATTTTGCCCCTAGAAGTGTATTACAAGTGTCAACCAATTTTGGCTTTTAGGGCACATATATCAAACAAGGAGTTCATTAGAAGTTAAAAAATTTATGATAAAAAAATTAGAATAACTTTTATTTAATTAATAATTTATATATAATTACATAAGATAGCTCAATCATCAATAGATTGATGATTGGCTTTAGGACACTATTTCCAATATACTCCTCTACCGAGGTTGATAGATCCCATCTTGGTGTGATTCAATTTCTATAATGAACATGCTATAGCCAACATACATCTCAGGATTTCAAATGGCTAGAAGATCGAGTTATGGTGTAGTCAAACTATAACACCCTCAAGGTGAATTGCCGATATACCTCAGATCAAAGAATCAGACACATGTTGCAGCATCGAGCTAGACATCGACGAGAATATAGACTTTCTTATGACTGCTCAAGGTGGTCATGCTCAGTATCCTCATTCTCAATGAGTATCTATACTCTCGCTCTGGTGTCTCCATACCATAAACTCAAGACACATCTATCCCAAAAAAGCAATCATACATCGATCTTCCGGATCGATTACCATCCTCGTAATGATCCTACAATCGGAAGTAATTTATGAATTAATTATGATAACACATGCCTTAAATTTTCAACTCTTGAGAATATGTGTTATCATGCTTGCTAACTTAATGGATGTATCATAGATACTTTAATATATAATATGATAGAATAAATAATCTATTTATTAATTTTAAGTTAAAATTATGAAAATGCTCTTAGAAATTATTTTACAAGTATCGATCAATCTGGCATCTAAGACACACATCTAACAAAACTAGATCTCCTCCTTCAGACATCCATAAACTATACGGTTGCTTCTTCAACCATAGCTTATTTATCATGTTCTTGCCATATATGTGTTCTTCAGTTTCTACCAAAGCCCCTTCGATGTGGTTTCCATATTAATCTCTAGCAAAACCTCATCGATGAGGCATATAGGAATCATACTGAAAGCTATCTCTATAGTATGATCCTTCAATAGAAATCTTTTTTCCATTCTTCAATAGAAATCTTTTTCCATCTTTTATAAGTCAAAACCTAGTAGATCCTATTCTATACCAGCAGATCCTTCATCCTTTGCTACCAAAGGTTGAAGTTACCCTTGCCATCGAACTTTTCAAAGTCTTCCTTGATGGTACTTGATGCCATCCCAATCATATTCCAATAACCAAACATAAAAGAGAATAAATAGTGTTCAAAAGAATCTGTTCAGCACCTTACCACAACACCAGATGAAGCTTTGACCTTTTCTCCACTAAATCTAACACCAAGGCTCTGATACCAATTGTTGAAACATGTATCACTCTAATACCAATTATTATTCTAGATGGCTACTCTGAGACCAATCTATTAGGAATAATTCTTGCTACTCGATGATTGTAGAAACAACAATAAGGATCCAAGAAAAGGGATGGACATTTTATTGAAACTCTAGCAAATCCTAGGGCATAGAGAAAAGGGAGAGAATGAGAGAAGAAGAGAGATTTCAGGGAGAAAAGACTTGTATTGATTCCATGATTCATTTACAAAACTTAGTATAGAGTATATATATACCTTGTTAAATAAGATCCAATCTAAAAAGCTCTCCTAGCTAACCAAATGTAATGCACTCTCTGAGCTCATTTACACCCATGTCTCCCATGCACACATCCATTGGACAAATCCCAGTCCAATCCATAGGTTAGCCCTTTTAAGACCTTAAAAACCAAGGCCCTATGTTCCTAAGATTAAACCCAATCCCAAGCTAGAATAAAAATCACGGTCTATTTTGTTCATAGCAAGAGCCAGGTCTATCAGTAATCAAGTCGGCTCGATGGTGATGTATTCTGCAAAAGCCCGAATCACCACTCTCTATTCTACTGCTCAAGCCAGCTCTCTCAGGATTCGAGCTAGCTTAATTTTTACTCAGGCTAGCTATGACAGGAACCGTTTCCAGCATATCTACCTGATGCACTTTTTGGACATCTCCTTGAGCTGGCTCTGAAAGAACCAAGCCAGCTCTTCTGAAGCAATTACTGATGCTCTTCGATGAATGATTCAATTCGCTCCTTGCTTTCTTTTCACCTACTTCCAAGGCTTAAGACCACCATACCTGAGCTCACAGGTGAAGTGTAGAGATACATTTCACTGAATATGATCCAACTACATAGCTCTCTATTGTCAAGAGTTGCTTGTGAAGGATATGGGTATAAGTATCTCTTAGACCTGAGATCACTATGGTGACTTGCAAGCAACTCACTGCACTTAGGTGCCGGGCTACCTAAATTTCTAATTCAGTGATAGAAGGTTACTAGGTGCAATCAAGTACTTGTTTTGCCAGTGTGTGACTCAAGATGGGATTGACCCCTCCAATTGTTGGAGCAGATGCATCACCGCATTTTAATTTAGCAAAACTTCGATCGGCATAGTCCATTTGATGGACACTGAATTTTAAAATACACCATAGATGATTTTCTAGAATTAATAGTTAAATCCTATGTCATCTTTTGAGCATTACGATCAAGAGGATGAATTATACGGTAACCATATGCCATAGATTTGTTGATGTTGCATTGCGACTATTCGACCTATCCGGATATGGGTACCATTGCTAGATGGTCACATTAATTGGTATAAAAAATTAGTTTCTGTACTATCAGCTTAGGATTCAAACCTATAGGATCACACATAATAGAAGTTTCCACCTAATCTGATGGCTGATCAAGAGTTCTAATGGTCTGAAACTCTATGGTCAAGAGTCCCACTAGACTGAAACTCTACCTTTATGGGTTCCACTAGACTGGAGCTCCAAGTTCTACTTATTTGAGACTCTTTGATCAAGAGTCCCACTGGTCTAGGACTCTATGATCATGAGTTTTATTCATTTGGGATACTGAGTTCAAGAGTCCAATTGGTTTGGGACTCTTCAACCAAGAGTTTCATGTTAATGAGACTCTATTGCCCAGACATCCACCCAATTAGGACTCTGATATTATTAGAGAATTAATTAATGATTTGATTGCTGATTAGCTTAATTTGATTGAGTGATGAGATTTTGATCAAATTCGATTGAATTTGATTCAATTGAGTTTGACCCGATTAGGTCATAAGATGACCTAATCGCTAAGAGAGATTTAATTAGGACTTGGATCTAATTAATTTTTAATTTAATTAGAATTTTATAATATTAGGATAAGCCTAATTTGATTGGATTTAGCCTGATCTAATTGGATCTAGATTAATCAATTTGGTTGAAACTAATTTGAAAGAGTCAAATAAGATTTGAATTTAAACTCTTCCATGTGCCCATCATCTTTGACTTTTCCACACCCTTTCTCCATGCACATTTATTTTTGTATGAGAGTTTCCCATGCCAAAAGGAGATCTACACCTCCTCTACTTTCTCTATTTGACTTGGTCCAAGGGTTGGACTAGTTCAAATTTTAGTTGAATTTTGAATTCAACTTAAGTTGTTAGAGGTTTGAACTTTTCCCTTATCTTTATCTACTTCCCACACCCACTTGAGAATTCACGCAAACTTTTGTTTGCATTTTCTAAGTGTGGGCACATTGAAGGAGAATCCTTCTACGTGTCAAACACTCTAGGTAGGCATTGGAGAAAGGATAGATTAGTTGCTTGAATTTTGAATTCAAGCAATTTGTTAAAACCCCTCATCCTCTTCACCTTATCTTATCCACATGCATTTCCCATCAAATTAATGCCAATAAAATGTGACAAATTAAGTGGGCATGTGTGAGGACTCTAAGATGGTTCATGAGGAATTTTTGAGAGAGAGAAAGATAGAAAGGGGTGCAAGTCTAGGCATGGAAAAGTCTAGGGAGAGAGGGTGTGTCTTCCTATGCCAACTTCTATCTCTCAGACACCTAATTTTTCTTTTCACTTGGACACCCACTTTAGATGTGATCTAAGTAAGATTTCTATAGAAAGGAAAGTTCTCTATCCGTGAAAATTTGTTTCACGATAAAATTGCAAACAGGGAAGGCGTGAGAGCATTTTCAAGGCATCAGGGTTTTTGGGTGTGCAAAATCCTAGAGTTGGGACTTTGGGTTCGGGTGGAGAGATTGAGCACTGTGAGTGCTCGATCATCATCAAATATGATACACCATCTCATCATCCTCCAAAGTCCATCTTATGATTTTCTAGAGTATCCAAGAGATTAAAAAGAAGGTGATCGATTAGATCAATTAAGATCAACCGTCGATGGCCCCAGTGAGGAGCTAGCACTCTGATGGAGCTGGTCAAGATCAAGAGCTCCGTGTGGACCGTCCATAGAGGTCAGACAAGTGTGTGGTTGTAGCATGATAACAAGGCTTCCTCCTATAGATTTAGATCATGGAGATCATCTACCCGTGCAAAGATATTGTGTTCTAAACATAAGTTGATTAGCGAATGTGTTTTGATGATCGATCGCATTTAAATTTATTAATATATATTAGCATGTCTAGATCTTGAGTAGAATTTAATAATCTGATCATTGCATGTAGTAGATTGATATTTGATTAATTTTTACTTTCATTGCTATTTAATTTGAAAAAAGTTTCAAAAATACATGCTTTAACCCTGCTTGATTTCCAATATCAAAAATCTATGATGAGGCAATATCAAATATCAACTCTAAAAAATGGTTAGAGGTAATAAAATCTGAAATTGATTCAATGTGCTCAAACCAAGTCTGGATCTTGGTAGATCCATCTAAAGATATAGTACCAATTGGATGTAAATGGATCTTCAAAAGAAAATAGGTGCAGATGGAAAGTGGAAACATTCAAAGCTAGGCTAGTAGCGAAAGGGTATAGTCAGTGCAAAGGCATTGACCATCAGGATACCTCTCATCAGTAGCCATATTAAAATCCATCCACATAATTGCTTGCTATTGTAGCTTATTTCGATTATGAAATTTGGCAAATGGATGTGAAAATGGCATTCTTAAATGGATATCTTGAGGAAGATATCTATATGAAACAGCCATTTGGTTTCACATCCAGTGATGGTGATCATAAGGTCTGTAAGCTATAAAGATCCATTTATGGACTAAAACAGGCATCTCGAAGTTGGAACGATAATTTCAATGATGTAATCAAATTGTTTGGTTTCATCGATAACGAGGAGTCCTATGTGTTCAAATTAGTCAGTGGGAGTGTTGTTATCTTTCTCATATTATACGTGGATGACATCCTCCTAATCGAGAATGATATTTTCATGTTGACCTCAATCTAAGTATGGTTATCTAAGGAGTTTTCTAAGAAAGACCTAGAAGAAGCATCCCTTATTTTGAAAATTAAGGTCTATAGGAATAGACCAATGAGGATGATCGATGAGGTTGCTGGGTCTCTCATAGAATATGGACATAGAGGAGGTGCTGCAGAGGTTCAGCATAGAGAACTCCAAGTCGAGGGATTTACAGACTCAGATTTTATATTTGATATAGATGATTGAAAGTCGACATATAGGAGTTTGTTTGTATGCAATGCTGGTGTTGAAAGCTGGAAGAATTTCAAGCAGATAGTGATAGCAGTTTCCACCATATCCACGATTACCTCAAAAAGGATACATCGAGGTTAAGAGAGTCAACACCATAGACAAAGTGGTTGACCCACTAACAAAGCATTTAAGCTAGCAGAAGATCAAAGCCCATCTTGAGAAGATGGGACTTAGATTTGTGGCCAATTAGCTTTAGATCAAGTAGGAGTTTGTTAGATATGTGTCCTAAAAGCCAGATTGGCTGGTACTTGTAAAATACTTTCTAGGAGTATTTTCATAATTTTAACTTAAAATTAATAAATGGGTTAATTATTATATGACATTGCATATTAAAGTGTCTATGATACATCTTTTGAGTTAACAAGCATGATAACATGTATTCTCAAGAGTTGAGAATTTAAGGCATGTGTTATCATAATTAACTCATAAACTACTTTCGATCATAGGATCATCATGAGGATGGTGATCGATTCGAAAGATTGGTGTACGATTGCTTTTCTAGGATGATGAGTCTTGAGTCTATAGTGTGAAAATACTGAAGCGAGAGTACAGATACTCATTGAGAATAAAGGCACTGAGCATGACCACCTCAAGCAGTTATAAGGAAGTTTACCTTCTTATCAATAACTAGCTCGATGCTATAGCATGTGTCTACTTCTTTGACTTAAGGTACATCGATAGTTTACCTTGAGGGTGTTATAGTTTGATTACACCATAACTTGGTCTCCTAGCCATTCAAAATCCTGAGGTGTATGTTGGCTATAGCATGTTTATTATAGGAACTGGATCGCACCAAGAAGAGATCTATCAACCTCAATAGAGAAGGAGCAGCTCTATGATGATTATGAGATTGAGTTCTAAAACCCATGGCCATGGTAGTGTGAAATAATGGAAAAAAGTTTTTATTAGGATTTCACATTAGACTCGAATCGAATGATTCATTCATATAATGGGTGTTGGGTTTGATGAGTTCACCTTAATCCTAATCCTATTAGGGCTCATGATAAAAGAATCCAATCATATAGATAGCTGCACCGAGAGGTTCATTTTTTGATTCTAATAGATTGCCACCACATACTGCTAAGTATTACTGATGGATTTTAGGATCAATTAGAATTGTCTTGATAATCGACGATTATAATTGGATGAATCGAAAGAGTTCTGATCCATCGAAAGATATTTCGATGATGTTGATGATGGAGATCATAACATATCCCATTACTATACAAAACTGAATCTAACTGGATCACACAAACAAGAATTTAGGTTTGAATGTCATCAATTAGGCTAACCTAATTTGATTGATTTGGATTAGATCCAATTAGATTTAAGAAAATCATTCTAGCACACGATTGAGCCTAACATTCTCCTTCTGTCATCTTTATGGTTCATCTCGACTGAGTCAAATTAGATTTGGCTCACTCAAAAATCCTATAGGGATTTGTCCTAACCTAATAGGACTTGTCTAGATTAGAATAGGGCTTGTCCTAGTGAGAACAGGACTTGTCAAAATATGACAAGGCTTGTCCTAATGAGATCAAGGCTTGTCATAAAATCATGCAATGAAATTTGGACAAGGCTCATCTGAAAACTTTATGTGGATTTGTCTTGATCTTACTGGATCTCATCCTAGCTTAATCAAGGCTTGTCCAAAATCCCATAAGATAGGAATAGGACAAGGGTTGTCTTAACCAAATTAGGGCTTATTCTAAAATCATGAGATGAAATTTGGACAAGACTTTTCTAAAGACTCTGTATGGATTTGTCTTAATCAGACTGGACCTAGTCTTAACCTGATGAAGGCTTGTTCTACCTTGAAAAGAACTTGCCTGAAATCCATTGGATGGGACTTGAAAAGGGCTTATCCTAAATCCCATGAGATGAGAATAGGACAAGGATCAAGAATTGATCCAGTTTGTAGGAAAGAAAGGGAGAGGGGTGTGCACCCCTAGAGACTTTCTAAGGGCACACGCCCCTTGAGATTTTCATGAGGGAGAGAGGGCCACATTCCCCCTTGGACATGTGCAAGAGAAGAGTCCCAATCAGATGGAATTTGAATGGGTCAAATGATTTGAATTTGATTCAAATTGCTCGGAGATAAGTTGCTTGCGCCAATCTATTTTCATCCTCCCATCTCCATGCCACTTTCTCCATATTTTTGTGTGACAAAAATCTAAGAAATTTAGGTGTGGGCATGGAGATCAGATGGAGAGTCCTTCTGCATGTCATCTTTGACCTGGTCAAAGTCACATGTGAAGGGACTCTTGAGTTGTCTATAAATAAGACCTTGCGCAAGCTGTTGTGCATTGAAATTGATCTATGGTGAAGTCCTACCAAAATCTTCATCTCCATGCCTCCTTGATCTGATCCTCTTTCCTTCTCCATACCCAAGAGTTGGGCAAAAGCTAAGAGCAAAGATCAAGTACTGTTGGTGCGAAGATCAGCAAGAGACAATAGTGTTCATGAGACGAACACGCAGCCTTCGGAGTTTGATTTGTAGGCTCTATAGGAAGATACTATATCTGATCTTTGGAGATCAGATCTAGTAGGAGATGGCATCCAAATCTAGCCTGAGTGGACTTTAGTAGAGGTTGGGCACGTATGTGGCTACATCTAGAATCTCAGCAATAATAGATCATCATTACAGGATGAATGGTTTACCCGATCATATGATATCAGATATCACTATTTTTATTTTTATTTTTGCTTCTAATTTTAGATCAATCTAATCAGATCTAAGAACTCTCAGATCTGATCAAATCATGAAAAATTTTAAAATATTTCACTACAAATCTAATCCAATCATATGTATTCTACGGTAGAAAAATCTAGTTTTTTCTTTATTTTTTATCATAAATCTACATCTTCTAATGAATTTTTATGTTGTGATGAAGTCCTTAGGACTATTTAGATTCGATAAAAAGAGAATTTATCGATCAATTTTTAAAACTATTCATGACTAAATAATACGTTATTAAATAGGATGATAATGTTTATCGAGTGTAGGTTGTTGGGTGCCATATAGATTTGTTGTCCTCTTAACCAAGGACTGTGTAGACACTGGTATGGCATACAGGTGAGATGTAGGGTGTTGAGAATAGTGTTCCAAAGTCAATCGTCAGCCTATTGATGATTGAATTACATGTTTGTATTTGTATATGAATTATAAATGAATAAAAGTTATTTTGGCATTTTACATCATAAATTCTTTCATCTTTCAATGAACTCCTATGTTGTGGTGAAGTTCTTAGTGATGGAAAAAAATGCAGGATTTCATGCATGAATTTCAAAATCTTTTTGAAATATAACATAGTGAAAGTTGTAAATTAAACTATTAAATCTATAAATGCATGTAATCTAATTACTAAACCCTACATCTAGGACCTATAACATGTCATAATGCATTCTTAAATCTAAAAATTAATATTTTGGTATTGATCAAATCAATACCCTAGATCTAGAATAATTCTAGATCTAAACCCTAGATCACATCTAGGTAAGAGAAGAGATCAAATCTCTTATCTTTGCATAGATCGAGAACTTCATGGTTGATTTTTATTATTGCCTTTAAAGTCGCACACGCGTCCGACCTCTATAGAAAGTCTACATGAGGCTACAATAAATTTGGAGGTTTGTCGAACGAAGATCTACTCAAAGTACTAGCTTCTCGTAGATCTCTTTGGATGGTTAATCTAAAATTTATTCTTCGGATCTCTTGGATACTCAAAGAGATGAAAAATAAGAGAGGGAATAGGGAGAGATCCAACCTTTGGATCTTTCATAAATCAGAAATAAAATACATTAGAAAAGATCCTAAGAGAAGACAAATCTTCTCTTTCAGGACATCAACGATTGATGTCCTAAAAATATCTCTATGCTAGGACAAGAAGAGACCTTCGTTCCTAGACTTTTCTCATATTTTCATATCTTATACTTGCTGATTTTTCTCATATAAAAATCTCACAAAAATGTGGAGAAGAAGAGTTCTCAAAGAAACCCTAAGAGAAGACCTTCTTCTCTTCTTCTTCTCTCATCAGAACATGATCAAATCATGTCCAAAAAGATCATTATGCCCCAATACCTTGGAGCACAGATCCCCATGCCATCTTCCTCTCTCTCTCAGATTTTATCATATAAAAATCACATAAAATAAATAAGAGAAAAATACTTAAAAGAAAAATAAAGAGAAGGCAATCTTCTCTTACCTTTGTCTTCATCAAGACAACAACACTTAATGTCCAAAAGAAAGGGCCTTCTCCAAGAAATATGGTGCCACAACCTCCAACGCCTCTAAGCCTCTTTCTTCAAATTTAATTTCACCAGGTTTTGATGCTCAAAAATAATAGAAGGAGGCATCCCAAGATAATAGGAAGACTAGGTCAAAATGACCTAGGTAAACAAGGAAACAAGGAAGAGATTAGGGGCGTCCAACTCTTGGATGCCTCCCCACATTTTTTGTGCATGGAGAACACCAAGGGATTGCACAAAATGAGAAGGAATAAGGCACAAAAAATTTAGGAGGCATGGAGAGAAAATTTCAAAGAAAAGAAGAGTTTTCACAAAATAAAACTCATCCTTAGTTTGACTCATTCAAACTAACTTTCAAATTTGACCAAGTCAAATTTAATTCAAATATTCTAGAATATGAGGAAACATTAGTGTGGAAAACTTTACATAAAAAATTTGAAATTAATTAGAGGACGTGGAGATTATTGATGTAAGGAAGGAAGAGTCCTAATCTACTAGGACTCTCCTATTTTGACTAGGTCAAACTAATTTTAAATCTAATTAAAATAGGATTAATGCAAGCCTAATTATAGATGATCCTAGTCCAACTAGGAATCCAATTAAGTCAGGTTTAAACTATATTTAAATCTGATTTAAATTCTAACTCAATTAGAAATCAGGTGCACTCAAATCCTAGTCCAACTAGAAATTATTTTTTTCTTGCAATTGGCTTATTCAATAAACTAATTAAACTTAATCTAATTAAGTCTAAATCATTTCTAATTGAATTTAATTTAATTAGACTTGATCTCAGCCTAATTGCTCAATCAAATTGAGTCAATTAGCAATCTAATTGCTAATCGATCCTCCTGCAATACTTGCATTAGGTCAAATATCAATCGCATTAAATATTTGATCTTAGAATGATTCTTAATCATCGATTAACTATCTGATTAGGTTACAACCTCTTATGTGTGTGATTCCATAGGTTCGAACCTTAGTCAATAGTATAAAAACTAATTTCTGTACTAGTTAAAATAACCATCTAGCAATGGTTCCCGACATCCGGATAGATCGAACGTATGCAAAGCAACATTCTTAGAATCCTGGCCCATGTTACCATATAATTCATCTCTTTGATCAATAATGCTCAAGATGACTTCGAGTACACTGTCAACACTCATACAAGTCATCTCTGTTGTGTCTCAAAATTTTGCAAATCCCATGACTTCTCACCAGGATTACCCAGGCCTATGTTTTGCTAAATTGAAACACAACGAGTCATTCTCTTCCTAAAGTTAATCAGGAGTGGTTAATCCCATCTTGACTCACACACTGACTTCATAAGTACTTGACTATATCCAAAAATCTTTCGAACCTATATTAAAAATATAGGCAATCCGGCACCAAAGTATAGTGAGTTACTTGCAAGTCATCGTGATGGTCTTAGGTTGGAGGGATATTTATATCCATTAGCATTAGCTAGCTACTCTTGATAGTAGAGTGTTACATTAGTCACATTCAGTATAGATATACTTCTACACCTCATCTGGATGCCATATCAGTATCTCCACACCACTTGGTTACGAGGATAATCAAGGCATATGGCATATAGCGATCTATACTTGATAAGTTATCATCCTTATTAATAATTTATCATTTGATCATGAATAGTTTAAGAACCATTCGATAAATTTTTCTTTATCGACTGATTGTGGTTCTAAGAACTTCATCATAATTTAGAAGTTCATTTAAGGAAGATAGAACTTTGATGATGAAATAGCCAAATAATTATTATTATTAAATAATTTATATACTAATTTCAATCATCTACCACTTAGATGATTAGCTTTAGGACATATTTTCCAATACTTAGAACTATTTAGAATCGACAAAAGAGGATTTGTCATTTAGTCCTTAAATTTGTTCGCAATCAAATGATATGTTGTTACTAAGGATGATAACATTTATCGAGTATAGGTCATTGTGTACCATATAGGTTGGTTGTCTTCTTAACTAAGAAGTGTGGAGACACTAGTATGGCATACAAGTGAGACGTAGGGATATATTTGCACTGAATGTGACCAACTTTGAAGCTTTTTTGCTGTCAAGATTTGCTCCAATGCAATATGGATATAAGTGTCCCTCTGATCTGAGATCACCATAGTACTTCTAAGCAACTCACTATGCTTTGACGTCGAACTATCTAAATTTTTAATTCAATGATGAAAGATTTTTAGGCACTATCAAGTACTTGAGGAGTCGGTATATGAATCAAAATAGAATTAACCACTTTGGGTTCATGAGCTATGTTTAATTATATTTTAATTTAGCAAACTCTTGGCTAGGGTAGTCCTAGTGAGGAGTCATAGGACTGATTATGTTAAGACACAATATGGATGTATTTTTTTAGGATTGATAGTTTAACTCTGAGTCATTCTAAACACATAGATCAAATGGATGAATTATGTGGTAACCATATTCTCTTAAGTTTTGAATATTACTATTATGACTATTCGATCTATCCAAACATTGGGTACCATTGCTAGATGGTCACTTCGATTAGTATAGAAAGTAGTTTCTGTACTACCAGCTTAGATTTGAACCTACAGGATCACACATATTAAAGGTTCTTTTCTAATCTGATGGCTAATGTAGAGTCCCATTGGACTGAGACTCTGTGGTCAAGAGTCCTATTGGAAAGGGACTCTTCAACCAAGAGTCCTACTGCATTGGAACTCTATGGTCAAAAGTTCCATTAGACTGAGACTCTTCGACCAAGAGTTCTACTACATTAAAACTCTGAGTCCTACTTATCTAAGACTCTATGATCAAGAGTCTTACTAGTCTAAGATACTATGATCATGAAATCCACTCGTTTGGGGCACTAGGGTCAAGAGTCCCACTATTTTGGGACTCTTCGATCAAGAGTTTCATATCGATGGGACTCTATTGCCCGAACACCCACTAAATTTAGACTCTATACTTATGAGAGGTTTAAATAGTAATTTTATTACTAATTAACTTAATTTGATTGAGTAATGATTGTTGGATCAAGTTCAATTGAATTAGATTCAGTAGGGTTTTACCCGATTAGGTTATGAGATGATCTAATCATTGAGGAGGTTTGTCCCTGATTTGATGAGGGATAAGGCTTAATCAATTTTTAATTTAATTAAGATTTTATTAAGTCTAATTAAGTTTAAATGAGTTGGGTTTAATTTGGTCTAATTAGGCCTAGCTAAATTGGTTTGGACTTGGTCTAATTAGACAAGATTTATTTGAGACTAGTTTGACTAGTCTTCCTGCGCCACCTCAATGCCCACTCATTTTCTAAGAGAAAATGTTTCTCATGAAGTTTCTCTACACAAAAGAGGGGCACACATCCAGGTTTCTCCATGACCCAAATGGATAAACATGGGTGGTTGGTCATTCAAATTTGAATGGGATTCAATTTGAAAGGACAACCACCTTATCTTATCTAATCTCTCCCACATGTTCACAACACTGAATGGCACTCTATAAATTATGGGATTTTTGGGATGTGCAACATATCAGAAGAGAGAAAGCCATTCCAAATGTGAGCCCCCCCTTCTACATGAGAAAATTTAGAAAAAAATCTGACAGAAGAGAAAAACAAAGAGTGGCACAAGGTTTTCAGAGTGTTGTCCTAGGATTCTAGCCTAGGGTTTAGGGTGTGTTTTCATAAGTTCTGAGTCTTAGAATTTCACAAAATTTTTTGAAGAGCCTCCTCTAACTCTCATCTACGTATGTTGCTGATCTAGAGTATCCAAAGAATCGATGGAGGAAGATCTAAGGCATTCAATCAGATTCAACCACCAAAAGCATCTATCATCGAGCTAGCACTCGAAAGGAGTTGATCGGGACCAAGGCCCTGTGTGGATGATCGTAGAGGCCAAATATACTATGTGGCTATGTCGCAATGAGTGGACCTCTTCAGTGGTGATTAGATTGTAGTGTTCAACTATTTGTGCAAGGTATCGTATTTTGAACACGTAGTAGTAAAATAGTTTTACTACTAGTAATTAGTTTGTCAAATTTTAATTGCTTATGTATCACATTCGATCCTTAGTGTAGGATTTATTGATATGATCAGTAGCTATAAAAAATTAATTAGATTAATTTTTATTTTCACTGCATGATATTTTTTGAAAAAATTTTGAAAGTAAAGCTAGAAATCCTGCACTGCATCCATCAATGGTATCAAAGCATGGCAGATTAAATATGATTTATATGCTTTAAAATTTAAAAATTTATGCATATTAGATATGTATTTTATTTAAGTAGCCTAGTAATTGAGCTTGAATGAGCCACCAATCCATCCGGTCATAAGAAATAAGTATAGTTTAAAGATCATCTTCTCTCATTCAATGGGGATCTCTTATGGCAGTAGGGGTGCCACCATGAACTCATTCCTGAAGATAAATGGTAAAAAAAAATTTAAAATTGGTTCAATCTATTTTGATCATGAATGTGTTAGATTGATCTAAATTTAGATTCATGATAAAACCTACAATTAGTACATGTTTATGAAATGAGCTGATCCATTTTTTAAAATAAGTCGACCCATTTAGTGAATAATGCTAAGTTGTAAATAGAACCTTTGAAAATTTTAAAAAATATTTTCAAAATGCTGAACCCCAACCTATCATTCCAAAATTTAATTAAAAATTAAAGATCATGAATTAGGATCTAGAATTATGAATTAAAGATCCTAAGTCATGAGCATAAACTTTTGGATTATTTGGTTAGGTGAATTAGGTCCATTAATTGGGTTAGACCTAAGGTTAGTTAAAAAATGGACTAAGTTAGAGTAATTGATCAAATCTAATCAAATGTTGATTTAGATTAGGTTAAGAACTCTTTAGACTCAATTACAATAGTTATAGTTGGTCAAGTCTATGCCTTTAATAAGGATCAAATGGACTTGATTCGTGGCTACATGGTCGAATCCAAAATTACTATGTTGATCAAATTGAAACTAATGAATCGATTGGTGTCTAAGATAAGTTTGATAGTCTAGACCAATAGTTTTTAATTAGGAGCTACTCACATTGATTCGATCTTTGATGAGTTAATGGCATATCCCTTCCACTGATCTCACTTACTTGGCCATCCTGGTGAATTAGATTTTGATTAGATTACTTGATATATTTAGGCTCACCCATGTCAATTAGGTAAATTAGTGTGACTGATTTAGGTGCTCCTAATGCTGACTTGAATTAGATCCTTTTTTATCTGACTTGATAAATTCAATGGGAGGATCGAAATTAACTGGTTAATCCTCTCTCTTCTTCTTAAAATGGGTTAATCAAATCCTCTAAAATTATTAGATCCTTAAAATTGATATAGTTATGTAGATAACTAGGTCAATGCCTCCCATTAAGTTGAGTGATAACGGATCCATTAGTTTAATAATCATTGGACGCCCAGAGGCTTGGTGCTTATTGACTGATGGAATTATCATTCATAATATGATAATTTGGTTCTATCTTTCTAATTATGGTCAGGTTGGCCAACCAAAGTTGAGCTTGATCATTTATTGGTCAGATGCACCAAATAAGGTCATGATAATGGTTGGGACTAACCAAACCTTTTCAATGGAGGCCAAAGCCTACAGATTAAATTTTTAGGACCAAATTAAAATTACTAAATATTGTTTAGAAAAATAATTGATTATGAATCTACCCATAGATGCACATTGGTTGACTGACCAATGTTAGGTTTATGTGTAGTCTGTGTGGATTCTAGTATCCACTAAGGAATTAAAGTAATTCCTCGAATTAGAGGTAGAGGCTACCAGTTTGTATAAAATAGTGGAAGAACCTTTAGACTAAAGTCCAAGTTTTCAGACTTAATAATTCATATACTAATTAGATTTTTATTTTTCTTTTTTCTGTAGCTATAGCCACCACCCTGTTGCTCTAGTCATTGTTGGATAATGACAAACTAATAGGATCCAACTTCGATAGCTGGTATCGAAAGTTGAAAATTAGCCTGGAGCATAAGCAGATCCTGTATATTTTAATGGATCTGGCACCTGAGGAGTCAGCTCCGAATACTAGAGGGGTGGTTTGAGACACTTATCAGAAGTGGCTCAACGACTGCACCACCATTCGGAGTATTATATCGGCAATAATAAATGATGAGTTCAGTCATAGATTTGAAAACGTCCAGCCATAAGAGATGCTTCAAATATTGAATGACTTCTTTGGTACGCCTAATGATGTTGAAAGGTACAAGACTAGTTGTGTCATTTTCAATGCTCGGATGAGGGACGGGGTGTCAATCATCGATCATGTATTATACATGATCGAGATGATTGAGTGCCTGAGTAAATTGTGTTGAGAAACATGCAGGGTTTCATGCATAGATTTTAAAACTTTTTCGAAATACAGAGCAACGAAAGACATAGATTAAACTATTTAACCTACAACATGCATCTAACAAAATTATAAAATCCTACATCAAGGATCGATAACATGTTATGATGCAAATATAAATCTAAAATTAAATTAATCATAAGTGGTATTGATTATATCAATACCTAGATCTAGAATAATTCTAGATCTAATCTTAGATCGCATCTAGATCACCAAGAGATCAGATCTCTTACCTTTATGCAGGTCGAGAACTTCGTGGTTGAATCCATTGTTGTCTTTAGAGCTACATAAATATTCATTCTCTACAGATGATCCACACGAACCTGCAATACAGATCGAAGGTTCGTCGAATGAAGATCCGCTCGAAGTGCTAGTTTGTCGTGGATCCCTCCTGATGGTTAATCAAATACATGTTCTTTGGATCTCTTGGATACTCCAAGAGATGAAGAACATGAGAAGGAATAAGAGAGAAATCCAACCCTTGAATCTCCCATAAATCAGAAAATAAAATCAAGGAAAAACAAATCCTAAGAGAAGATAAATCTTCTCCTTCAGAACATCAATGGTTGATGTCCTGAAACCATCTCTATGCTAGGATGAAAGGAGACCTTCTCCTCTAAAATTTTTCCTAAGTTTCTAGATCTAAGATTTTTTATTTTATTCATACAAAAATTTTCATAATAATTGGAGAGGAAGGGTTCTCCAAGAAACCCTAAGAGAAGAACTTTCTTCTCTTCTCCTTCTCTTATCAGGACATGATCAGATCATGTCTAAAAAATTAACACCATGCTCCAACAACTTGGAGCACTCATCCCCACTCCCAAATCCTCTCTCTCTCTCTTAGATTTTTATTATATAAAAATTATAAATAAAATAAAAAGAGAGAAACATAAAAGAAAATATAAGAGAAGATAATCTTCTCTTACCTTGTCTCTTCAAGATATCAACCTTTGATGTCTTAATTGAAGGCTCTTCTCTAAGAATCTTGGCACCACAAATCCTCCAAGCCTTCTCCTCATTTTTCTCTAATTTTTTATGATTTTTTTTAAAATTTTTTATATCCTAAAACCATCTAATAAGAGGCATCCACCTTTTATTGTAAGACGAGGTCAAAACCTAGTTAAAGGAGGACTTCTATGAGACGTCCAACTCTTGGACGCCCCTCCCACCTATTTTTTTGTCTAACCATTGATTCTCATGCACAAAACCGTGGAAGAAAGGATCAAATAAGATAGAGGGGTGTGGGTAGAGTTGGCGCACAAGGGAGGGAGGAATTTGGGTCAAAGAAGACTTCCAAGTAGGAAATAATTTCCAACTTTTTTCTAATTTTGATCAAATCAAATTGAAATCCAATTTCTAAGATAATAGGGTGTGAAAAATCATTTCTTGGGCATGAAAATCATACAAAAAAATTTAAAATTAAATATTGGGGCATGGGACCATTGGCGCAAGGGAAGAGTGAGAGTCCCAGTCCAACTGTGACTCTTTATGTTTGACTAGGTCAAAACTATTTTGAACCTAAATCAAAACTAATTTAAACCAAATAAAATGCAACCTAATTAAGAGTGATCCTAGTCTAATTAGGAGCCTAATTAAATTAGATTAAATTAAGATTTAAATCTGATTTAAATTCTAAGTCAATCAAGTGCACCCAAGTCCTAGTCAAATAAGGAATTATTCTTCCTTACGATTGGCTTATCCAATAAACTAGTTGGACTTAACTCAATTAAGTCCAAACCAATTCTAATTGAATCTAATTTAATTAGACTTGATCTCAGCCTGATTGTTCAATCAAATTGAGCTAATTAGCAATCCAATTGCTAATCAATCCTCCTGTAACACTTGCATTAGGTTAAACATCAATCGCATTGAATGTTTGACCTCAAAACAATTCTCAATCATCGATTAACCATCCGATCAGGTTACAAGCTCTAATATGTGTGATCTCATAGATTCGAACCTAAGCCAGTAGCATAGAAACCAATTTTTATACCAATCGAAGTTACCATCTAGCAATGATTCCCGATGTTCGGATAGGTCGAATGTATGCAAAGCAATATTCTTAGAATCCTGACCCATGCTTACCGTATAATTTATCCCTTTGACCAATGATGCTCAAGATAACTTTGAGTACACTATCAAATACTCATACAAGTCATCTCTATTGTATCTCAAAATTTTGCAAATCCTATAACACCTCACGAGGATTACCCAGGCCTAGGTTTTGCTAAATTGAAACACAGCGAGTCATTCCCTTTCTAAAGTTAATCAAGAGTGATCAATCCCATCTTGACTCACATATCGACTTTACAAGTACTTGACTATACCTAAAAATCTTTCGAACTTATATTAGAAATATAGGCAGTCAGCATCAAAGTATAGTGAGTTGCTTGCAAGTCACCTTGGTGATCTCATATTAGAGAGACACTTATATCCATTGGCCTTAGCTAGCTACTCTTGATAGTAGAGTGCTACATTGATCACGTTCAGTGTAGATGTACTCTTACATCTCACCTGAATGTTATACCAGTGTTTCCACAGCACTTGGTTACAAGGACAACCAACGCATATGGCATATAGTTACCTACACTCGATAAGTTATCGTCCTTGTTAATAACTTATCATTTGATCATGAATAATTTAAGAACCATCCAATAAATTCTTCTTTATCGATTGATTGTGATTCTAAGGACTTCATCATAATTTAGGTGTTCATTTAAGGAAAATAGAACTTTTATGATGAACCAGCCAAATAACTATTATTATTAGATAATTCATATACTAATTTCAATTATCTACCACTTAGATGATTGGCTTTAGGACACATTTTCTAACAACTCCCACTTAGACTAAAGCCAATCAGAATGATATCAAATATCCTATCTTCCACTTGAGTTCGTAGAACTCCTTAGTTCCGAGGCCTTAGCAAATGGGTCGGTCAAGTTCTTCTTTTCCATCAATCTTCCAAAAGTCAACGTCACCCAGATCTAATATCAAAGGTGATAGTGATGCAGAATATGTTGGTCCTTCAGTTCTTTAGCTTGAACTATAGCTCCAGTGCTATAATAGGACTGGACCATCTATGGAGGGTGCCACTCCCATCCTGCTAATGAACCTCAGCAACTATACAACTTACATGGCAGCATGATATGCCACAATGTCTTTACATCTCTAACTAAATAGGCTAAAGTATCCTGCTTGGAACCTTTCCAGCAGATTGCCCCTATAATTAGGGTATGAGCTGATATTCTCTTGTTGTCATCTTGTTCTGACTGAAACTAAAACATCAATATATTTTAAGTCAGTACTTCCATATTTGAGTCACTAGATCTTAGTATTTTCTAAATACTTAAGGATTGTCTATACAATCTTCCAATCGCTCTCACTTAGATCAGATTGGCATATGCTCACTACCTCTAGTGAGTATACCATGTCTGATCACATACATGGAGAAATAAAATGATGGCTAAACCTTTATTCTTTGCAATGCTGGGATGTCATTTTTGATTAAGAGAATTTCATCCACAGACAACACAAGGAATAACACTATAGAATATTTTACCCAATTACAAATGTAGGATTTGTCTTTGTTCATAACAAAGGCATACATTCAAAATGTATGTTCTAATTCTGAGGTAATAGGCAAATGGGCTTTAAGGTCTTTACCTTCCCGTCTACACTACTTTGATCCTTTTGAAAATCTATTCACACCCAATAGATTTTATCCCTTTAGGTGAATCATTTAGTGTCCATATACTATTGATCTCCATAGGCTTCAATTTGGATCATGTGGCTCCAAGCCACTTCTTAGAGTCAGATCACTGCATTGTATCCCTAAAGATGATCAGATCCTTGTTGTTCTCATCGAGATCAATAGGATCGCCATCCCAGACCTAGATACTAAACTATCTGTCCAGCTAACGCTGTACTATACCGGATCTCCTTAAAGGTGACACTTTAATGAGCTCCAAATTTGATATGATCAAATCTGATTCTATAGATTTACTAGATTATGTTGGTTCTTTTCTACCAGTCAAACTTCTCTAAGTTCAACTTGACAAGCATCGGTTCCTTCTCTAGGATAAATTCTTTTTCCATGAAAATGGCATGCCTATTTACAAATACCTTTTGTTCAGTAGGATGGTAGAATAAATATCCTATACTATTTCTAGGATATCCTATAAATAGACATTTGTCTGATCTAGCATCAAGTTTATGTCCAAAATTTTTTTTGACATATGCTGGACAACCCCATATCTTAAGATACTTAAGATTAGATTTCTTACTTCTCCATATGTCATATGGAGTACTAGATACGGATTTAGAAGGTACTCTATTCAAGATGTAAATTGCAGTCTCCAGGGCATGACCCCAGAAGGAAATAGGTAATTCAGTAAAGCACATCATGGATCGTACCATATCTAATAAGGTACGATTTTTTCTTTTGGCTATACCATTTAATTGAGGTGTAAAGAAGGTGTCCATTCAGAGAGAATCCCTTTAACTTTAAGATAGTCTAGAAACTCACTAGATAAGTATTCTCCTCTTCGATCAGATCGAAGGATTTTTATATATTGTCCAGTTTGTTTTTCAACCATACTTTGATACTCTTTAAATTTATCAAAGGCTTCTGATTTATGTTTCATAAGATATACGTATCCAAACCTAGATAAATCATCAGTGAACATTATAAAATAAGAGTATCCTCCTCTAGCTTGAGTTGTCATAGGACCACATACATCCGTATGTACAAGTCCTAATAACTCATTTATCCTTTCTCCATGTCCACTAAATAGAATCTTGGTCATTTTACCCATGAGGCATGATTTACAAATTCCTAATGATTCATAATCAAAAGGATTAAAGAACTTTTCTTTGTATAACTTGTTAATCCTAGCCTCACTAATATGACCTAATCGATAATGCCAAAGTAAAGTATTATTTATGTCATCTCTCTTATGTTTTTTATTTTCATCAATATGAAATATATTGTCATCCAAACATAGAGTCAACAAACCATTTCTAAATATGCCAAAATAAATATTTTTATTAGAATATTTGATCGAGCAACCTTCGTTCGTTACATTAAGACTATAACCTTATTTTAATAGCAAGGATATAGATATAATATTTTTAATGATCTTAGGCATATAATAATAATTTGTAAGCTCTAACATCTTTCCATAAGGTAACTTCAATATATTTATTCCTACAGCTTCTGCTTGGATAGACTCTCCTCCAGCACCATAGAGCTTGAAGTCATCTTTCCTCAAACTCTTAATTTTTTGTAGCCCATGCAAAGATTTGCAGATATGAAAACCACAGTCGGTACCTAATACCCAAGAATTTGAAATGAAAAAATTTAATGATAATATAGCATGTATCTCATACATAACTTTTGGTGCATTATTTGCACCAGACTTCACGGTTGCAAGGTAAGCCTTGCAATTTCTCTTCCAATGATCTATTTTGCCATAGTGAAAATAGGTCATCTGTTCGAAGACCTTCTTCCCCTTTTTCTTCTTATTTATACCATCTTTAGGGTTCAACCTTCCTTTTGAACCCTTTTTGCCTGCCTTCTTCTTGGAGATCCCATCCATAAGAAGAAAAGGAGCCTTATCCTTCTTGATATGACTTTCTACTGTCTTGAGCATATTTAATAGCTCAGGTAAGGAAGAATTTAGTTTGTTCATGTGATAGTTCATGACAAACTGAGAAAATGATTCTAGGAGTGATTGCAGGATCAAATCCTGACTTAACTCTCCATCCATAACAAAACCTAATTGACTTAATCGAGTGATTAGGTCAATTACCATCAAAATATAATTTTCTATGGATGTTCTTTCTATCATTCTTGCATGAAATAATTGCTTAGATATCTCATATCTAGCAGTCCTACTATGCTCTCCATAAAGCTCTTTTAGATTGAGCAATATGGATTGAGTGTCCATGCTATCATGCTGCCTCTGTAATTCATTATTCATAGAGGCAAGTATGATGTATTTGACAGTAAGAGAATCATTTTGCCACATCTTATATGTAGACTTATCTTCATCTGTGGCATCATTTTCTAATGGCTTAGGATCAGGGGCATCAAGAATATAGGAGAGTTTTTCTTGACTGAGTACTATTTTTAGGTTTCTCAACCAATCAACAAAATTTTAATCAGTCAATTTATTTGAATCCAAAATTGAATGTAATGAAAGTAAAGAAGCCATTTAATCTACATGATAAAAAATAATATATAAGTAAACAACTCATGATGACAAACATAATTAAATTAGGAATTTAATTTAATTATGTCTCCCACTATTTAATAAAAAAATCATAACCCTCTTATTGATTTTCTTAGTGAGAAAAAGATCCTAATTTCTTATAAAAGATCTTGTGGTTGCACAACAGACCTGTTATAAGTTCAAAGATAGAAAACTCTTTCCAATTGCATTTTATGTAACTCTCAAAAAAAAAAAAATTCCCTCTAAAACATTAATAGCCTTGTGTTAGCACAACAAACTTTAATGTTTTAGTTTAAGTAGAACCCTTCATTTTTATACAGTCAAAATGAAATATAACTGCTTTTGTGGATACACAACAAAGCAATATATTCAAAATACTGTAAGCATCTCAATGCACTGATTAATATTACATCATTTTCCATGATAGATCTTATGGTTACACAACAAAACTAATATGGTTCTGGACATAATAAGAACCTAGTATGAAGGAAGGCCTTAATGAAGTGAATATAATACTAAGCATTTCAATCTAGAATTAAATTAATCAAATCAGCCAGATAAGTGGGAGAGAAGTGGGAGTCCCCCCATTGCTTTCCTTAGACACTAATAAATTGGCTAGGTTAGATAATGGAATTAATTAAAAAATCACGTTCTCTTTACCAGTCATGAACCATTTTTTCTAGACATCGATTGATCAATTAGACATCCCGACTGATTCAGCTATAGGTTAATTACACTATAATTTAATATAATTTTTAAAGAGGGATTTAAAAGGTCTCGATGCACATTCTGATTTAAATCAAACTAAATGCCTAATAGCATCAATTATGATAAAATTTATATATATATTAACATGTATAATTATTCTAGGATAACCATCATTACATAGTGAATACTTTCCATTATATCAAGGCAACCTTTATAGAATAATATATACATCATAATCTCATTATAATAAATAAAAGAATATGATCTCATCATATAAATACAAATAAACAAAAATATATCATACTTTTCTTTTGTGCCATTATATTAGAAGCAAAGTATTATATGATTTAACCTAATAAGGCTTGCTTTGATACCAATGATAGGAATGGTGTATAGGGTGGAAGCATGAATTTCAAAGCAAAAATATGAAATCATACAAACCAAACCCAAACCCTAGGACCACCTTATTAGCAATTAAATCATATAACATGCATTTGTAATATAAAAGAAAATATTAGAACATACCTCTTATCGCTTAACCCTAAATTATCCCTAATTGCCGACAGCAATCCATCAGGAGTTCCACCAGATGCCCACGTGTTCACCCTCCAACATTGATCCACATAGAGACTTAATCAAGACACCAGCACCTCTGATTTGTATAATTAAAATTCTAATAATAAGAACTTTAATTAAATGGGCAAGACCTTTCTTAGCTTTTTTGTCACCTTCCTTGCCTCTTCTTAACTATCTTTCTTTTTTCTTGTCTTCTTAATTTTTTCTACCTAATCTCTTTGTCTTAAAATGACTTCTTATCCTTACAAGGATAAGGTCTGGACAAGAGAAGGAAAGAAAAAAAAAATTGGACAATAGAAAATACTTGTAAGAAAGAAAGATAATTTTCACTCCTCCCGGACTCTTGGTGCGTACCCTTATTTATAATGTACGTAAGGGTACCAACACATTTTCTCACACCCTTTCAAAATATTATCTCATGTTCCTTTTGCCAATCTCATGCCTCATCAGATAATAACGTCATGTAGACATAGTCCAAAAGGTGCCTTAAAGCAGAAAAACTCTCGGACTAATTCTACGTAAGTTATTTATGAAGAGTCATGGGATTACATTCTTGGCGCCATCATTTTCATCCATTAGACTAGATAAAAAAAGGCCATCTAATGGCTTTAAAATGGGATGCCTAATCAGCAAGAAGGCATGGAGATGAACTTTGAATAGTCAAAGTCCCAAGGGACTTTGACTTGGTCCAAGAGGCATCAAGGATGAGAGGGCGGCAAGGAGTCTTGGGCGGCAAGTATTCCTAGGCGACAAAGAGTCCCTTCTCAAAATAATAATGGAGTATTTCATCTATAGAAGGACTCTTCTATGCCCCATATCTGATGTCCACACCTATTTAAAATATTTATGTGACATCATAAATGGGAAAAGTCAAAGAAGGTAGGTGCCAACTAATTCCATGCGCCAAAAATTCTTTGCGCATGAAAGTCTTACCATGCGCAAGAGAGAGACTCTCTAGCATGTAGGATTTAGGTATATGGCACCCCAAGTAAAATCCAATCAGTCTAGGTTAATCCAATTCAAGACCAAATCCTATTTGGCTCAAATCGAACCTTAATTTGCCCAAATCGGAAGCCGATTCGAATCCAATTCGAATCTAGGTGCTAGGATTTGCTACATGTGCTAGCATGTTCATCTTGCAAACATGGTCTAATCCAATTAGATCCTTAATTAATTCTCTTTGTGTGTGACCCATTGGGTTTCACATCTAGCCAGTAGTGGGTCTAGGTGTGATTTGACCTAATCAAGTTAGAACTCAACTAAACCGATTTAGGTCAAAACTAGCCAACCCAATTTAACTTAATTTAGAATACTTTTTAATTTAATGATCAAATTAAAAATTTAATTTGATCAAACCCACAAAACATTATTGACGTCTAGCAATGTATCGTGACTTTTTGGAAGATATAAAATTTTGATGGAAATACCAAAAATATCCTTCAATGAAAATTATCATGCAACTAGATCCTTCGATCTCCCAACATTCTGAATATGATTCTGGGTATGAAAATATGTCAATCCCAATATCATATTCATTTCTCTTTCAATCTTATGATGATGATTCATTTAATGAAACATTAGAAACTATTTCTAATTTTAATCATGCTTTGATCAAAGTCTTCCTGAATCATCATTTATTTGAAGTAGGCAGGATGCTATTTTCTCTTACTAGGAGTGATCAATTCCATGTTAACCTACTCACAACCTTCATATATAATCTACCGTATGCAGATCATCCCATACATGACTGAGTCATGAATGAGTATGAACCAAAATATGGTATTCATATATATAAGATTATATGGTAGTTTCAGGTCAAAGGATTATATGCACAATTCCACTATGAGAACCATCTATTGATATGTAGATAAGACTCCATTAGATATTCTCAATTTGGATCAATTCAGTGAACTCATTCTCTAATAAGCACCCACATCTTTGTATTAGTGTCATACACTAGTGATTGTGAGATAAATCACCCTCTCAATTGAGCATACAAAAGATGTGCTAGTCTTACCAAAAATATTGATCCCCAACTCAATGTTCCATCGACCAGGAATGTTTAAATTAGGATTTTAAGATTTTAGATCTCACTGGTATGATCTCATCATAATCCTAAAACTATAGCCTTAATTTATGGGGTTCATCATAATCTTAAATAAATAATAAGACACTACATATGATGAAATAATGCCTTTATTTATATTAAAATGTCATTACATGAGTTTGGAAGACAAAGAACAGCCCAAAAATTGATTGGCTTGAGGGCAAATTCCTTTCATCTCCTAGATATGTCAAAAATTTACTAAATAAGTATTCGGCTCCTCGATCCGATCGAAGAGTTCTAATACCTTTTCAGTTTATTTTTCTATTTCATTATTGAATCATTTGAACAATTCAAATAATTCAGTCCAAATGCACCCATGCCTAGATAAGTCATCTGCATTGAAATATTAGTATCTTCCTTTGGCACTTAAGTTCATAAGTCCACATACATCACTATGTATGAGATTTAGAACTTTATCAGCTCCTTCACCTTTTCCAGTAAAAGATGATTTTATCATTTTTTCAAGAAGACAAGATTCACAGGCTATCAATGATTCACAATCATTGATGTCGAGGTTTTTCTCTCAAGCTAAACCATTTATCCTGTTCTTATCAAGATGACTAGACCTATAATGTGGAAGATAGATATCCATGACATAATCTAACTTGGGTGTGTACATTACACTTAATAGGCTGTATAAATATTAAATATCATTTCTTTATTATCCATGTATTACTGTAATATTATTCTTAATAATATCACAGCAATCCTTTTTATCGATAAATGATAGCCATCTCTGACCAAAAGGCCATTAGAGATCACATTTATCATAAATGATGGACAATAGTGACAATCACTCAAAATGACATCTATTGAAAATAAGCTTGACAAATCCTAAAGCTAGGATTGGAACAAGACTTCCATCCCCAACATTCAGGTATTTTTCACCATTTTTAAATATCCTACTTATAGTCTTTGCAACAAATTGCATAAGACTACCGACATCTAATACCCATGTAGTAGAATTATTTATAGAAAAATTTTAAGGTATTATCATATAACATCTTTAATAAGCAACTTTTGCTCCTTTCTCTTGTTCAGCCTATTATGGTCAAGTGAAGCAAGATAATTCTTCTTCCTATGACCCTGCTTCTAACATTAGAAGCACTATGCCTGATTTGGGTTAACCTTGGACTAATTATTTTGACTGGGCTTAGAAGCCCAAGTACAAACCCATTCGTACTACTGAACCAAATTCAACTCTAGATACTAATTATCGAAGTTGGGTCCCATAAGTCATCACTATCTAACAATGATAGGAGCAATTAGGGTTTAGCCTTAATTTGAGAAAAGATAACATTGACCTAAGTATATGAATTATATTAAGCCTAAAGACTTGGACTTTAGTCTAAAGGTTCTTGCACTATTTTATTCGAATTGGTATCCTCTACCTCCAATTTAGGAAATTATTTTAATTCCCTAGTAGGTACTAGAATCCACATAGACTGCACATAAGTTCAACTATGGTTGATCAACCCATGTACATCTAAGGGTAGGTTCATCACCAATTATTTCTCCAAACAACTTCTTGTAATTTAATTTTGCCCCAAAAATCTAATCAGTAGCCTAGAGCCTCCACTGTAAGGATCCAGTTAGGTCCAACCATTAACATGAGCATACTTGGTGCATCTAACTAACGAATGATTAAGCCCAACTATGGTTGGTCAATCTAACCACCATTAGAGAGACACATCCAAATCATCATATGATGAATGATAATTCCATTAGTCAACAAGCACCAAGCCTATGGGCCTCCAATGATTATTGAGTTAATGGACTCATTATCAAACACCTTAATGGGAGGCTATGACTTGGTTATCTCCATAACTTCATCATTTTAAGGACCTAATAATTTTAGAAAATTTAAATTATTAGTGATTTAAGGATAGAAAAGACATGGACCAATTTGCTCCCACTGACGTCACCAAGTCAGGTCCTCCCACTGACTTCACAAGTCATTGATGAGGATTATGATCAATTTTGGTCCATAGGCACCTATATTAGTCTCACTGAATGAAATCAATCTCATTGATTTCCTATGTGACATGGGTTAGCTCGAATCAATAAGCAACCTAATCGAAATCTGATTAACCACATTGGCCAGGTAAGTGAGATCGATGGGAGGATCTGCCAAGGCTTGCCTTAAACACCATCAGAAATGGCTAGATAAGTGGACTGTCAATTAAAAACCACTGATCTGAAATGCCAGACTTATCTTAAACACCAATTAGTTTATCAGTTTTGATTTAATCTACCTAAAGACTCGGGCTCGACCACTGAGCCACGATCAGGTCCATTTGTTAGATATATGGACTTTAATCAACTACAACTATTGAATTGATCTATAAAAAATAAATGATCTAATCTTAATTAACTATTAATTAGGTTTGATCAATTTCTTAACTAAGTCTATATTTAATCTAACCCTAGGTCTAACCCAGTTAATGATCTGATCAAAACTAACCCATTTAACCTTTAACCCAAGTTTTATGAAATTATCTTAGGATCTTCAAATGACAAACCTAGATCCTAAACAATCACTTAATTCTCAATTAAGTTCAAAGTTTGGATTTATAGAACCTCAAAACCAGTTTCTGATTTTATTATTTAAAATATTTTTAAATTATAAATAATTTATATTGAATCATATTCAATACATAATTTTAGATCTGATTTATTTTATTGTTTAGATCATGTCCTAGAATTTTAAATTTAGGGTTTTGCAGAAAGTAAGTTCTCAATTTAAATTTTATAAAATAAATATGTCATACATATACATTCTAGATTCAAAATAAAAATTACATATCAACATATGCATTAAGAGGATCTAGATCTAAATATAAAATACATCATATGGATCAGATCATAAATTATTTAAAATTAGATTTAAAATCTAAAAATAAATTATAAATTACTTTAGATCTTATCTAACGTATTTATGACTTAGATTTTTTGGATCAGCACATACTAGGATAACCTTACCACTGTAAGGAGTAAACCTTATAGCAGGACAATCTTATGGCCGTATGTACAATCCTGATATTATTTAGATCTAATCTAAATAATCTAAAATAGATCAAATATCTATTTAATTTTAGATTTAAATTAAAAAACTAAATTATAAATTTTTTTAAATCTAATCTAAATTATTCATGATTCATATTTAGATCAACACATACTACGACAATCTTTTCATTATAAGGGATTAACTTTACAACAGGACAACCTTATGGCAGTATGTGTGATCATTAATTAATTTTAATTTTTAGATTTAATCTAATGCAAATATGATCATGTTATAAAAGAACCTAGATGCTCTGATACCACTATGGAGAAACATGCAGGGTTTCATGCATAGATTTTAAAACTTTTTCAAAATATAGAGCAGCAAAAGACATAGACTAAACTATTAAATCTACAACATGCATATAATCAAATTACAAAACCCTACATCAAGGATCTATAATATGTTATGATGTAAATATAAATCTAAAATTAAATTAATCATAAGTGGTATTGATCATATCAATACCTAGATCTAGAACAATTCTAGATCTAACCCTAGATCGCATCTAAGTCACCAAGAGATCAAATCTCTTACCTTTGCATGGGTTGAGAACTCCACGATTGAATCCATTATTATTTTTGAAGACGTACAAGCATCTGACCTCTAGATGATCCACACGAACCTACAACACAGATCGAAGGTTCGTCGAACGAAGATCCGCTCGAAGTGCTAACTTCTCATGGATCCTTCTTGATGGTTAATCAAATACATGATCTTTGGATCTCTTGGATACTCCAAGAGATGAAGAACACGAGAAGAAATAAGAGAGGAATCCAATTCTTGGATCTCCCATAAATTAAAAAATAAAATCAAAAAAAAATAAATCCTAAAAGAAGATAAATCTTCTCCTTCAGGACATCAACGGTTGATGTCCTGAAAAAATCTCTATACTAGGACAAGAGGAGACCTTCTCCTCTAGGATTTTTCCTAAGTTTTCAGATCTAAGATTTTTGGTTTTATTCATACAAAAATTCCCATAATAATTGGAGAGAAAGGGTTCTCCAAGAAACCCTAAGAGAAGACCTTTCTTCTCTTCTCCTTCTCTCATCAGGATATGATCAGATCATGTCCAAAAAATTAACACCATGCTCCAACAACTTGGAGCACTCATCCCTACACCCAAATCCTCTCTATCTCTTAGATTTTTATCATATAAAAATTATAAATAAAATGAAAAGAGAGAAACATAAAAGAAAAATATAAGAGAAGACAATCTTCTCTTACCTTATCTCTTCAAGACATCAACCTTTGATGTCTTAATTGAGGGCCCTTCTCCAAGAATCTTGGAACCACAAATCCTCCAAGCCTTCTCCTCCTTCTCCTATGATTTTTCATAATTTTTCTAGAATTTTTCACATCCTAAAACCATCTCATAAGAGGCATCCACCTTTTATTGCAAGACAAGATCAAAACCTAGTCAAAGGAGGACTTCTATGGGGCATCCAACTCTTGGACGCCCCTCCTACTTATTTTTTTGTATAACTACTGATTATCGTGCACAAAACCAAGAGAAAAAGGGCTGAATAAGATAGAGGGGCGTGGGTAGAGTTGGCACACAAGGGAGGGAGGAGTTTGGGTCAAAGAAGACTCTTCCAAGTAGGAAACAATTTCCAAGTTTCTTCTAATTTTGACCAAATCAAATTTAAATTTAATTTCTGAGATAATGGGGTGTGGAAAATCATTTCTTAGGCATTAAAATCATAGAAAAAAATCTAAAATTAAATATTGGGGTGTGGGACCATTGGCGCAAGGGAAGAGTGAGATTCCCAGTCCAACTGTGACTCTTTATGTTTGACTAGATCAAAACTATTTTGAATCTAAATCAAAACTAATTTAAACTAGATAAAATACAACCTAATTAAGAATGATCCTAGTCTAATTAGAAGCTCAATTAAATCAGATTAAATCAAGATTTAAATTTGATTTAAATCCTAAGTCAATCAGGTGCACCCAAGTCCTAGTCAAACAAGGAATTGTTCTTCCTTGCAATTGGTGTATCTAATAAACCAATTGGACTTAACCAATTAAGTTCAAACTAATTCTAACTAAATTTAATTTAATTAAACTTGATCTCAGTCTGATTGCTCAATCAAATTGAGCCAATTAGCAATTCAATTGCTAATCAATCCTCCCGCAACACTTGCATTAGGTCAAACATCAATCGCATTGAATGTTTGACCTTGAAATGATTCTCAATCGTTGATTAACCATCCGATCGAGTTATAAGCTCTAATGTGTGTGACCCCATAGGTTCGAACCTAAGCTAGTAGCACAAGAATCAATTTCTGTACCAATCGAAGTTACCATCTAGCAATGGTTCCCGACGTTCGGATAGGTCAAATGTATGCAAAGCAACATTCTTAAAATCCTAGCCCATGGTTACCGTATAATTCATTCCTTTGACTAATAATGCTCAAGACGACTTTGAGTATGCTATCAAACACTCATACAAGTCATCTCTATTGTGTCTCAAAATTTTTCAAATTTCATGACACCTCACTAGGATTACCCAGGCCTAGATTTTGCTAAATTAAAACACAGCAAATCATTCTCTTTCTAAAGTTAATTAGGAGTGGTCAATCCCATCTTAACTCACATACCAACTTGTTAAATACTTTACTGTACCCAAAAACCTTTCGAACCTATATTAGAAATACAGACAGTCCGTTACCAAAGTATAGTGAGTTGCTTGCATGTCACCATGATGATCTCAAGTCAAAGGGACACTTATACCAATTGGCCTTAGTTAGCTACTCTTGATAGTAGAGTGCTACATTGATCACGTTCAGAGCAGATGTACTCCTACATCTTATCTGGATGCCATACCAGTGTCTCCACACTACTTGGTTATGAGGACAACCAACGCATATGGCATACAGCGATCTACACTCGATAAGTTATCATCTTTGTTAATAACTTATCATTTGCTCATGAACAATTTAAGAACCATCCAATAAATTCTCCTTTATTGATTGATTGTGGTTCTAAGAACTTCATCATAATTTAGAAGTTCATTTAAGGAAGATAGAATTTTATGATAAACTAGCCAAATAACTATTATTATTAGATAATTCATATACTAATTCCAACTATCTATTACTTAGATGATTGGCTTTAGGACACATTTTCCAACAAATTGGGCTTTTTCTTGCATAAGCATCTTGGGAAGGATGCAATACTGAACTCTCTACCTAAATTCTTCCTCCCCTTTCTTACTCATTTTTAAATGACAAAGTCTGCAGTGAACTACCATGGCTTATTGGAGTTGCTGCAGAACTTTGAGAAGGATCACCAGCTCCACAAGGGATTAGTGAATGCAGTGGGAGGGTCTTCTTCTGGTCATTGATCATTCAAAAAAGCAAAGAAGAACAAGAAGAAGAAGAATAAGAAGGTGCAGCCGCATGCCGGGATGTCTGCAAAGGATCAGACCAAGAAGTCTAAGCCCGACCAGAGCCAGCTAGAGTGCTTCTTTTGCAAGAAGCAAGAGCACTGAAAGAAAAACTATTGGTATAGAATCTGGTCGATGCCAGATCGAGCTAGAGTTGAGGAAGAAGAGGTCACCACCAGTGACCTACAAAATAAAGTCTCGTCCGTAGTCAATGGTGGTAGCTCCGGTAGGACCCTCCGATGATCAAGTCAGCTCCTCTGACCAACAGAAATGGAGTGCTCAGAAAAAAAAATTCAGCAGAATTTTTGGGAAGAAGAAGAGAGCTTAGAGAAAACGTATCTAGAGGGTTTCTTTTATGGACGGAGCCTAGAGTAGACTGATAGTGATAGCCATAGCCATCTGATAGCTAGCCGCTCAAGGCTGCGTGGGATTTGTTATGGAGAGGGACACCATCTATAGCAGATTGATAGTGACAACCGTAGCCGTTCAGTAGCGGATCGCTCGGGGCCGTGTGGGTTTTGTTATGGAGAGGGGAGCCACCTATAGCAGACTGATAGTGACAGCCATAGCCATCCGGTACTGAGCTGCCCAGGACCTCATGGAGTTTGTTATGGAGAGAGGTGTCCGTTGTCGTGATGTATTCGTTCGTCAAGATTTAGTAGTCGAAGTTCAGAGGAAGCAGGCATTGGTTGGTGAAGAGCTTTGACGTATGTCAATTCTAAAGAAGTTCGGACTTCTAAAGGAAATACAGTTAGAGGGGATCATCCGGGAGGAATACTACTTAAAATTCAAAAGTAATCCACTAGAGAAATCCGAATGGAGTTTGACTGATGAAGAAGTTTAGAAGAAGTCCGACTGGTGGAGAAGCTCGACTGAAGGAGAAGTCTGAAAGGAGCTTGGCCCCTAGAGAAATCCGATCGAAGGAGAAGTTCAGAAGGATTTCGACTCCTGAAGGAATCCGATCAAAGGAGGAATTCAAAGGGAGCTTGACTCTTGGAGGAATCCAACTGAAGGAGAATTTTGGAAGGAGCTCGGCTCCTGAAGAAATCCGACCGCCTAGAAGAATCCGACTGAAGGAGAAGTTTAGAAGGAGCTCAGCTCCTGAAGAAATCTGATCGAAGGAGAAGTTCAAAAGAAGTTCGACTCCTAAAGGAATCCGATTGAATGAGAAGTCTGAAAGAAGTTTAGCTGCTGAAGGAATCCTACTGAAGGAGAAGTCCAGAAGGAGCTCGACTACTAAAAAATTTTCGATCGAAGCTCTTCTATGATTACCAGTTACATTAGGCTAAGCTTCAAACTAGACTTTGATGGGAGTGAAGTTTATCCCCAATAATAGTCTCCCCACTTTTGAGTTCGAAATTCGAAAGAATGGAGTACAAAACAGATGACTGCCGAAGTTCTTTTTGAAGGAGAAATCCTAATTTTTCGGATCAGGTTCGTACAGATCTGATCAGATCAAGAGAGATATTTTAAAAATTTTTCTCATATATCTAGATTAGATCTGAGATATTTCAGATCTAATTTTATAGATCTAATAAATAAAAATAAAAATAAATTAAATCTAATTTAATTTATACCTTTTCTTGGATAATCAGATTATCCTGTGATGATCCTGCTGATTACCTAAGGTTCTAGATCTAGCCATGCAAGTGCTTGGTCTCTACCGGTATCCACTCAGGATAGATCTGGAGATCTTCTCCTTCTCTATCACTTCTTCAAATATCAGAACTAGATCTAATTTGGAGGATCTTTAAATTTTCTTCTAAAGATCAGCAGTCGTCTCAATAGTAGTGCTGCCTTCTTCCTTTCCCATCAGCTTTTTCTTGCCTGGATCGCACCAAATTGAAGCCCAACATTCCTTGGGTGTGGAGAGGAGAGAGAGGATCAAAAGATGGCATAGAGGAGGGAGAGGAACAGCCTTGGGGTGTAGGCTAAGAGAGAAGTCTTTTAAAGTTGGACGCAAATAGGGTTTATATAGACCCTACAGTGCCATGTAGTGGCACATCATCCCGACCAATCATGTTGCTTCGTGCAATCAGATCTAAATCTGATTGGTGGGATGACATCACCTGATCCAATCAGATGAGAGCCGCACTAATTCATCCTTAGATGGCACCTAAGACTGGTTAAAGTCTATAGCTAGGGGTCACCTAAGTAGAATCCAAGAAGCAACCTGGAGTTCCATCCGTATGGGACTCCGGGCATCCCTATCCATGGGCGCACGCCTCCCTAGGCATGCACCCCCTCCTTTCCAAAATCTAGCAAGGGGACAAGCCCCTATCTACTCTCCAATAGGTGCGTGACACATGGGCAGATGTCTAAGTGTCAACAGTCAATGTTTGACCAAAGTTAAAAGATAAGAATTAGCAGGTGACGAAAAATAGCAAGTGTTGTCTCAAATTTATCTTATAAATTAAGACAATCCATTTTTGATCTGGATAAGCTCCAGTCAGACCAAGTAAAGGTACCTGAGTGAGCACAAACATATTTGGCTCAGTCGAGATAAGTTTTAATGATAGTAGAAGGAGAACATTAGGTTCAATCATGTGCTAGCATGATTTTCTTGAACCTAATTGAATCTAATTCAAATGAATTAAACTAGGTTAGTCCAATTGATGATATCCAAATCCAAACCCTTATATGTGTGTCCCAGTTAGGTTCAGTTCTGTATGGTAATTGGGATATGTCGTAATCTCTATCATCGATATCATCAAAACTTTTTTTGATGGATCAGAACTCTTCTGATTCAGATAATTAGAATGATCGATCATCTAAATCATTCTAATTGCTCCCAAAATCCATCGGTGACACCTAGCAGTAATGATGGCAACCCATCAAAACTAAAAATGAACCTCTTGGTGCAGCTACCTGTGTGATTAAATTCTTCTATCTTGATCTCCGATCAGATTAAGGTTAAGGTGAACTCGTCAAACCCTAATTTCTATCATATGATTTAATCATTTAATTCAAGTTCGATGTGAAAATCTTAACAAAAACTCTTTCTATTATTTCACTCTACCATGGCCATGGGCTTATGGACTTGATTCTCATGATCATCATAGGGCTGCTCCTCATCCACCGAGGTAGATAGATTCGCTCTTGGTGCAATCCAATTCCTACAATGAACATGCTATAGCCAACATACATCTCAAGATTCCAAATGGCTAGAAGATCGAGTCATGGTGTAGTCAAACTATGACACCCTCAAGGTGAACTGTTGATGCACCTTAAGTCAAAGAACCAGACACACCATTACAGCTTTGAGTCAGTCATTAACGAGAAGGTAGACTTCCTTATGACTGCTCGAGGTGGTCACGCTCAAGTGCCCTCATTCTCTAACGAGTACCTGTACTCTCGCTCTAGTGTCTCTACACCAGTAGACTCAAGATTCATCTACTATAAAGAAGCAATTGTACACCAACCTTTTGGATCAATCACCATCCTCATGATGATCCTACGGTCAGGAGCATTTTATGAGTTAATAATGAAAATTCTTGTCTTAAATTTTCAACTCTTGAAAATAAGAATTATCATTACCATTAACTCAAAGGGATGTATCACAGACACTAAATACACATTTATGATAGAAAATAATTCATTTTATTATTTATAGTCAAAATTATAATTTTGCCTCTAGAAGTATATTACAAGTGTCAGCCAATTCTGGCTTCTAGGGCACACATATCTAACAAACTCCCACTTGACCTAAAGCCAATTGGCTACAAATCTAAGTCCCATCTTCTCAAGGTAGGCTTCGATCTTCTGCTGGCCCAACAGCTTTGTAAGCGGGTCTGCCGCATTATCTATGGAGTCGACTCTCTTAACCTTAACATAACCCTTCTTGAGGTAATCACGGATGAGGTGGTATTGCCGCTTGATGTGTTTGGATTTTTGGTGAGACCTCAACTCCTTAGCAAGGGCTATGGCGCCATTGTTGTCGCAGTACAGAGGAATAGCATCTGATGGCATTACTTTGATCTCTACAGCAAACTTCTTATACCAGAATGCCTTCTTTGCAGCTTCTGATGCAGTGATATATTCTACTTCCATGGTGGAATCTGCTATCACTATCTGCTTGAAACTTTTTCAACTGACAGCTCCACCATTGCACAGAAATAGACTCCCAGATGTCGACTTTCGATCATCTACATTGGACAAAAAATTCGAGTCTATATACCCTTGGACTTGGAGTTCTCCATTACCAAAGACCAACAATATATCCTTAGTTCTTCTCAAGTACTTAAGGATACATTTCATAGAAGTCCAGTATTCTTCACCTGGATTCAACTGATATCAGGCTATATTGTGTACATAACATGGCATACAAGAGGCTCCCTATTGCTGAAGCATAAGGGATCTTGCTCATGCATTCTATTTCCTCAGGTGTGCTAGGGCACATCTTCTTGGAAAGATGAATGCCATGTCTGAAGGATACCAAACCCCTCTTAGAGTTTTTCATGCTAAACCTCTTTAGCACTTCCTCTATATACATCTTCTATGAAAGTCCTAGCATCCTATTCGGTCTATCTCTATAGACCTTAATTCTCAGAATAAAGGATGCTTCTCCTAGGTCTTTCATGGAGAATTTTTTGGATTACCACATTTTAACTGTGGTCAACATGGGAATATCATTCCCAATAAGGAGGATGTCATCGACGTACAATACGAGGAAGACAACAGTGCTCCCACTGACCTTTTTGAAGACACATGGCTCCTCTTCATTCTTGATGAAATCAAATAATTTGATTACATCATTAAAATGAGTATTCTAGCTTCGAGATGCTTGCTTAAGTCCATATATGGACCTTTGTAGCTTGCATATCTTATGATCATCATCACTGGATGTGAAACCTAGTGGCTGTTCCATATTGATATCTTCTTTAAGATATCCATTTAAGAATGCCGTTTTCACATCTATTTGCCATATTTCATAATCAAAATAGGCTGCAATAGCAAGCAATGTGTGAATAGATTTTAGCATAGCTACTGATGAAATGATATCCTGATAGTCAATGCCTTCACATTGACCATAACCTTTTGCCACTAATCTAGCTTTGAATGTCTCCACATTTTCATCTGCACCAATCTTTCTCTTGTAGATCCATTTACACCCAATAGGTACCATACCTTCTAGTGGATCTACCAAGGTCCAGACTTGATTTGAGTGCATCAACTCAATTTCTGATTTCATTGCCTCCATTACCTATGAGGAACATTTTCTCTACTTCCTCTGAAATAGTACCTAAGTACCTCTTAGGGGGACGAGAAACTCTTTCCAATCTATAAGGTGGAGCAGATAGTGATTGGATTGGCTTAACCTAATTTGATTCCATTTGGTCCTTAGCTCGTTGCTCTTGTTAGACTTTCTCATCGAGCTTGATCTACTTTCCAATGCTACTATCTTGAATAAACTATTTTTCAAGAAAGATGGCATGTCGACTGACCATCACATTGTGATCTTCTGGAATGTAGAAATAATATCCTAATGACTCTTTAGGATATCCTATAAATCGAGCTCTAAAGGACCAAAAGACTAACTTGTCCACTTGTTGTCTTTTGAAATGAGCCAGACAACCCTAAATTCTGAGATGACTCAGACTTGGTTTCTTACCATGCCATATCTCATACGGTGTGGTAGGAATGATTTTAGAAGAAATCCTATTCAATAAATATATTGTAGTTAACAAACAGTATCCTCAAAGATAATCAAGGAGGTCTGTGAAGCTCATCATGGATCAGACAATATCTAATAGAGTTTGGTTCCTCCGTACTGAAACTCTATTGAGTTGAGGTATTCCAGGTGGAGTCCATTGAGAGACTATGCCATTTTTCTTGAGATAGTCCAAAAATTTTTGGCTAAGGTATTCACCTCCTCGATCTGATCGAAGAACCTTAATGGGTTTTCCAGTTTGTTTTTCTACTTCATGTCTAAATTCTTTGAACTTTTCAAAAGCTTCAGACTTGTGTCTAATAAGATACACATACCCATACCTAGACAGATCATCGGTAAAGATAATGAAGTAGACAAAATTACCTCTAGCCGGCACATCAAATGGGCCGCACACATCAGTATGTACTAGGGCAAGAAGATCCGTGGCTCTTTCCCCATGTCCTACAAAAGGGAGCTTAGTCATTTTGCCATGAAGACAAGATTCACAACTTGGATATGACTCGAAAGTCAATGGACTCAATAGCCCAATTTTTCTCCAATTTGTTAACCCTATCTTCTTGCTATATGACCTAGTCGTAGGTGCCATAGATACCTATCATTTGGACTATCCCTAGGTTGTTTCATGGTATTCACATTTTGCTCGATGTTAAAAATAGATACATCAATATGTAACTGATAAAGATCATTAATAAGGAAACCACTTGCAATTTTATTTCTTTCATAAAGAATATTACAATGGTCCTTAAGAAAACTAATTACATAGCCTTCTAATGCAAGGCAAGAAATAGAAATCAAATTCCTGCTTGCTGCAGGCACATAATAAATAGTCTTTTCAAACACTAAGTCTAAACCTAAGATAATAGTCAAAGAGGGTATATTTTCCCATGACCACGACAATAACTCTTGCTCCATTTTTGATGCATAGGATCATCTCACCATCCCTCAGCCTCCTGCTATCCTCAAGATCCTACATGGAAGTGCATAAATGAGCACTAGAACCAGAGTCAAGCACCCAACTGGATGCAGAAGAAACCGTAAGGTTAGACTTAATAACGAGCATACCTCCAGAAGGACCTACCTCCTTATTCTTCAGGGATGGCTAGGTAAGTAGGGCAGTTCCACTTCCAGTGGCCATCATTATTGCAATGGAAACACTTTCCTTTGTCAGTGGCCTTCTTTTTCAGCTCTACCTTTTTCTTCTTTCCTCCTTCCATCTTCTACTTTTTCACAGACTTCTTCTTCTTTCCAAAAGACTTTTTCTTACTTTCTTTTGGAAGAAGTCCGTTCCATAGCAAGCACTGAGCCTTTAGAATCTTTCATAGAAAGCTCAGCGGTAACCAAGCATGTTCATTAAGTTCGGGTCAAGAAAATTTTGAAGTTTATGCATATGGTAGTTCATGATGAACTGCCCATATGCATCAGTCAAGGATTGCAGAATTATATCATTCTGCAGATCCAAGTCCAACCTTCACTCCGAGCTTCTCAAGCTCTTCCAAGTCCTTGATCATCATCAGACAATGATCTTGGACTGACTGCCCATCATGCATTTTAGCTTTGAATAGTCGTTTAGTGACTTGATACTTGGCTGCGTGACTCTTTTCACCAAACATCTCTTGTAGGTGAGCCAACATTTGATGAACAGTCTTGATATCTTCATGTTGGCACTGAAGCTCATCAGACATCGAGCCCAACATGTAATATCTGGCCTTTATTATCTTGGTCCGTTTCCACTTTTCAAGAGACTCTCTCTATTCAACGGATGGACGAGCTGATAAGGTGGGAGGGTCCTGGTCCAATACATGAGTTAACTTCTTAGAATCCAAAATAATTTTGAAGTTTCAGAGCCAATCCTTGTAATTGGGTCCAGTCAGTCTATGGTGTCCAAGATTTGTGCCAGTGGGTTGGATGCAGGCATTTTTTCTTTAGAGAGTCAAAGTTTCTAGTTAGATATTGTAATTAAGACTTAACCAATTTATTTAGAATTTTTATTTTTAAATAAATTAGCTTCCACTATTTTCTCGGATCCCTACACTTTCTTTGTAGAGATGCAAAAATCTCCATGATTAATGATTTCTAGTGGATGGTGTGGTCCCACCAACTGACTCATCACCTCACCTAACAGTTATTGGTGATGGGTTAGCCAATGAGTGAACAACTCTTGTTCAATGATTCTCTAATCATGGTGCACCCAAACTTGGTTTTTAATTCATGAATCTCCCATCGTGCCAAGATCCACTCCTTAGTTAAGTCAGACCCACTATTTGCATAGATTGGATTCCTAATTGAGTCTCTCATCATATCTGAAATATTGAGCCCAATCCATCCTCCAGCCCATAGCATCCAATGCCTAATAGATATGGTTGTGTCTTTCTGATGCAACTGAACCACTGTAATCAGTCGAGAACAATCAACCTCAGAAAGGGCCCGCACATCTACAATGGTGGAAGACCTTAGACTTAATCTTTTCTTAGAGAGATTTGATTTAGGTCTCATTAAACTAGACTTAACATAGTCATAACCATTGTGACTAACCTAGTGGCATGGGTTAGCTTAGATTATTGACCACCTCGGATTAGGACTGAGCCAACAAATATGGTCAGATAAGTGAGAGACCGGTGGAAGGGATATGCCATTAACTCGACAAGAATGCATTCGAGTCAAGTAGCTCCCAATTAAAAATCAATCGATCGTATCTGCCAAACTTACCTTAGACACCAAATTGTTGAGCCAGAACCAATCAAATTAGCCTACAATCCAGACTCTAACTACTAAGCCTAATTAGGTCTTAGCTTGATTGATCACTCATGTGACTCAATCTTGATCCAAACTTAATCCTATTAGGTTGGTCAATTTAAGCACTGTTGATCCCATCTAACCAACTCTTGATTCGATTTGATCAATCACTTAGACCTAATTGAGCTACCCAAGCCCGAACCCAATTTTATGAATATATCTTAGATCTGAAATTCTTAATTTTAGACCTAACATATATTTCATAATCTTAATTCTTAATTAAGTTATAATTTATAAATAAAATATGTAAATAAAATCCTAGGATTTCAAGATCTAGGATTTTGCAGAAAGTAAGTTCTTAATTTTTGATTAAGGATGAACGTGCAGCACCCCTACACATCATTAGAACACTCCATCGAATGGAAGGAGAGGGCATTTAAATCTTACTTTGTTCTTATGACTGGACAGCCAAGGGGAACATCGTAATTAGAAATATAAATCTACAAAACTAGTTAGATCTACATCATATATCTCATATATATAATTGATCTAACTTTATACATATTTTGCATACATCTCATGTATCATGTCATGCATATTTTTTAGATCTAAATTATCTCATAATTATCTAAAAAATTATATTTAAATTAATCACATCAAAATAAATTTTAATTCTAGATAATTATGTAGAACTATTCTACAACTAGTCTAATCATGCATTCATCATATCTCATATGATTAAATAATTTTATTTTTTATTTTTTAGATTTTATTATAATATTTATAATCATAAAAATATAAAAAATAAATAGATCTAAAATTATAATTTAATCAAAATAAATCATGATCATGCATGACTATGTATAGAACTATTCTATTTTACAATTAGTCATGCATCTTGTAAAACTTATATCTAAATTATTTAATTTTATTTTTTTTGATTTTAGATCAAATCATATCTCATGTGACATCTAAAATCATCTAATTTTTTAAATCAAAAATAAATAAAAATTAGATCTAAATAATTTAGAGAATCTGGTTCTGATACCAGTAGAAGAAAAAATCCTAATTTTCTGGATCAGGTTCATACAGATTTGATCAAATCAAGATAGATATTTCAAAAATTTTTCTTATATATCTAGATCAAATCTGAGATATTTTAGATCTAATTTTATAAATTTAATAAATAAAAATAAAAATAAATTAAATCTAATTTAATTTGTACCTTTTGTTGGGTAATCAGATTATCCTATGATGATCCTACTGATTGCATGAGGTTCTAGATCTAGCCACGCAAGCACCTAGCCTCTACCGGTATCCACTCAAATCAGATCTAGAGATCCTCTCCTTCTCTATCACTTTTTCAAATATCATATTTGGATCTGATTTGGAGGATCTTCAAAACTCCTTCTAAAGATCAGCAGTCGTCTCTGCAGCAGTACTGCCTTCTTCCTTTCTCATCAGCTTTTTCTTGCCTGGATCGCACCAAACTGAAGCACAACATTTCTTGGGTGTGGATAGGAGAGAGAGGATCAAAAGATGATGTGGAGAAAGAAGAGAAATAGCCTTGGGGTATGGGCTAAGAGAGAAGTCTTTTAAAGTTGGGCGTAGATAGGGTTTATATAAACCCTGCTGCGCCATGCAGTGCCACATCATCCCGACCAATCACGTTGCTTTGTGCAATCAAATCTAAATCTAATTGATGGGATGACATCACCTGATCCAATCAGATGAGAGCTCCACTAATCAATCCTTAGATGGTGCCTAAGACTGGTCAAAGTCTATAGCTAGGGGTCACTTAAGTAGAATCCAAGAAGCAACCTAGAGTCCCATCCATATGGAACTCCAGGCATCCCTATCCATGGGCGCACTCCTCCCTAGGTGTGCACCCCCTCCTTTCCAAAATCTAGCAAGGTGACAAGCCCCTATCTGCTCTCTAATAGGTGCATGACACATGGACAGATGTCTAAGTTGAAGGTGAAATCCTGATTTTTCGGATTAGGTTCGTTCAAATCTGATTGGATCGAAAGGCATATTTCAAAAATTTTTTCTTAGATCTAAATCAGATCTAATACTTTTCAGATCAAATTTTATGATCTGATAAATAAAAAAATTAAATTAAATTAAATCTAAATTAATTTAATCTGATTATCCATTGATGATCCTGCTGATTGCCTAAGGTTCTGGATCTAGCCATGCAAGTGCCTGACCTCTACTGGTATCCACTCAGGCTGGATCGTAGATCTTCTTCTTCTTTATCACATCTCTAAAAATTAGATTTAGATCTGATTTGGAGGATCTTCAAAACTTCTTCTGAAGATCAATAGTCGTCTCTGCAGCAGTGCTGCCTTCTTCCTTTCTCGTCAGTCTTTTCTTACCTAGATCGCACCAAACTGAAGCCCAACTTTCCTTGGGTGTGGAGAGGAGAGAGAGGATCAAAAGATGGCATGGAGGATAAAGAAGGGCAGCCTTAGGGCATGGGCTAAGAGGAACTCAAAAAAGGTTGGGCGCAGATAGGGTTTATTTATAGACCTTGCTGTGCCATGCAGTGCTGCATCATCCCGGCCAATCGCATTACTTCGTGCAATCAGATCTAAATCTGATTAGTGGGATAACATCACCTGATCCAATCAGATGAGAGCTCCATAAATTCATCCTTAGATGGTGCCTAAGACTAGTCAAAGTGTATAGATAAGGGTCACCTAAGTTGAATCCAAGAAGCAACCTGAAGTCCCATCCGTATGGGACTCCAGTGTGTATCCACATGGGATGCACGCCATCCTAGGCCTGCACCCTCCACCTACCTACCAAATGATAGGTGGACTTGGTCAATAAGTCTCTCCTATGGGTGCATGACACATGGGCAGATGTCCAAGGGTGAAAGATCAATGTTTGACCAAAGTCAAAGGACAAGAATTAGCAGGTGATGGAAAATGGCAGGTGTTATCTCAAATTTATCTCATAAATTAAGACAATCCTTTTTTGATCTGGACAAGTTTCAGTCAGACTAGGTAAAGGTATCTGAGTGAGCACAAACATATTTGGCTCAATCGAGATAACTTTTAATGATAATAGAAGGAGAACGTTAGGCTCAATCGTGTGCTAGCATGATTTTCTTGAACCTAATTGAATCTAATTCAAATCAACTGAACTAGGTTAGTCCAATTGATGATATCCAGATCCAAACCCTTATTTGTGTGATCCAGTTAGGTTCGATTCTGTATGGTAATGGAATATATCATGATCTTCATTATCAATATTACCGAAACTCCTTTCGATGGATCAGAACTCTTCTGATTTAGACAACTAGAATGATCGATCATCTAAATCATTCTAATTGCTCCCAAAATCCACTAGTGACACCTAGCAGTATATGGTGGCAACCCATCAAAATTGAAAGCGATCCTCTTAGTGCAGTTACTTTTGTGATTAAGTTCTTCTATCTTGAGCCCTGATCAGATTAGGGTTAAGGTGAACTCATCAAACCTAATTCAAATCAACTGAACTAGGTTAGTCCAATTGATGATATCCAGATCCAAACCCTTATTTGTGTGATCCAGTTAGGTTCGATTCTGTATGGTAATGGAATATATCATGATCTTCATTATCAATATTACCGAAACTCCTTTCGATGGATCAGAACTCTTCTGATTTAGACAACTAGAATGATCGATCATCTAAACCATTCTAATTGCTCCCAAAATCCACTAGTGACACCTAGCAGTATATGGTGGCAACCCATCAAAATTGAAAGCGATCCTCTTAGTGCAGTTACTTTTGTGATTAAGTTCTTCTATCTTGAGCCCTGATCAGATTAGGGTTAAGGTGAACTCATCAAACCTAATTCAAATCAACTGAACTAGGTTAGTCCAATTGATGATCATCCAGATTCCAAACCCTTATTTGTGTGATCCAGTTAGGTTCGATTCTGTATGGTAATGGGAATATGTCATGATCTTCATTATCAATCATTACCGAAACTCCTTTCGATGGATCAGAACTCTTCTGATTTAGACAGCTAGAATGATCGATCATCTAAATCATTCTAATTGCTCCCAAAATCCACCTAGTGACACCTAGCAGTATATGGTGGCAACCCATCAGAGCTGAATGCGAACCTCTTGGTGCAGCTACCTTGTGTGATTAAGTTCTTCTATCTTGAGCCCCGATCAGATTAGGGTTAAGGTGAACTCGTCAAACCCTAGTTTCTATCATATGATGTAATCATTCGATTCAAGTCCTGATGTGAAAACCTAAATAGAAACTCTTTCTATTATTTCACTCTCTGCCATGGCCATGGGCTTCTGGACTTGATTCTCATGATCATCATAGGGCTGCTCCTCTATCCACCGAGGTAGATAGATTCCATCTTGATGCAATCCAGTTCCTACAATGAACATGCTATAGCCAACATACACCTCAGGGATTCTGATATGGCTAGGAGATCGAGTAATGGTGTAGTCAAACTATAACACCCTCAAGGTGAACTGCCGATGCACCTCAGGTCAAAGAACCAGACACACCACTGCAGCATCGAGTCAGTCATTGATGAGAAGGTAGACTTCCTAATGACTACTCGAGGTGGTCACGCTCAGTGCCCTCGTTCTCTAACGAGTACCTATACTCTCGCTCCGATGTCTCCACACCATAGACTCAAGACTCATCTACTAAAGAGAAGCGATTGTACACCAACCTTTTGGATCAATCACCATCCTCATGATGATCCTATGGTCGGGAGCATTTTATGAGTTAATAATGATTATTCATGTCTTAAATTTTCAACTCTTGAAAATATGAATTATCATTACCATTAACTCAAAGGATGTATCACAGACACTAAATACACATATGTGATAGAAAATAACCCATTTTATTGATTTATAGTCAAAATTATAATTTTGCCCCTAGAAGTGTATTACAAGTGTCAGCCAATTCTGGCTTCTAGGGCACATATATCTAACAATCTCCCACTTGTCCTAAAGCCAATTGGCTACAAGTCTAAGTCCCATCTTCTCAAGGTGGGCTTCGATCTTCTGCTGGCCCAACGGCTTTGTAAGTGGGTCTGCCACATTATCTGTGGAGTTGACTCTCTTGACCTCGACGTAATCCTTCTCGAGGTAATCACGGATGAGGTGGTATCGCCGCTCAATGTGCTTGGATTTTTGATGAGACCTCAGCTCCTTAGCAAGGGCTATGGCACCATTATTGTCGCAGTACAGAGGAATGGCATCTGATGGCATTACTCTGATTTCTGCGCAAACTTCTTATACCAGAATGCTTCCTTTGCAGCCTTCTGATGCAGCGATATATTCTGCTTCCATGGTGGAATCTGCTATCACTGTTTGCTTGAAACTCTTTCAGCTGACAGCACCACCATTGCACACAAACAGACTCCCAGATGTCGACTTTCGATCATCTATATCGGACATGAAAGTCCGAGTCTGTGTATCCCTGGACTTGGAGTTCTCCATTACCAAAGACCAACATCATATCCTTAGTTCTTCTCAAGTACTTAAGGATACATTTCACAGAAGTCCAGTGTTCTTCACCTGGATTTGACTGATATCTGCTTGTGACACTCACAGCATGGGCTATATCAGGTCGTGTACATAGCATGGCATACATGAGGCTCCCTATTGCAGAAGCATAAGGGATCTTGCTCATGCGTTCTATTTCCTCAGGTGTGCTAGGGCACATCTTCTTGGAAAGATGAATACCATGTCTGAAGGGTATTAATCCCCTCTTAGAGTTTTCCATACTAAACCTCTTTAGTACTTCCTCTATGTACATCTTCTGTGAAAGTCCTAGCATCCTATTCGGTCTATCCCTATAGACCTTAATTCCTAGAATAAAGGATGCTTCACCTAGGTCTTTCATGGAGAATTCCTTGGACAACCACATTTTGACTGATGTCAACATGGGAATATCATTCCCAATAAGGAGGATGTCATCCACGTACAATACGAGGAAGACAACAGCGCGCTCCCACTGACCTTTTTGAAAACACATGGTTCCTCTTCATTTTTGATGAAACCAAACTTTTTGATCACATCATTGAAACGAGTGTTCCAGCTCCGAGATGCTTGCTTAAGTCCATATATGGACCTTTGCAGCTTGCAAACCTTGTGATCAGTATCACTGGATGTGAAACCTAGCGGCTGTTCCATATAGATATCTTCCTCAAGATATCCATTTAAGAATGTCGTTTTCACGTCCATTTGCCATATTTCATAATCGAAATAGGCTGCAACGGCAAGCAATGTGCGGATGGATTTTAGCATAGCCACTGGGGAAAAGGTATCCTGATAGTCAATGCCTTCGCGTTGACTATAACCTTTTGCCACTAGTCTAGCCTTGAATGTCTCCACATTCCCATCTGCACCAATCTTTCTCTTGAAGATCCATTTACACCCAATAGGTACTATACCTTCTGGTGGATCTACCAAGGTCCAGACTTGGTTTGAGTGCATCGAGTCAATTTCTGACTGCATTGCCTCTAGCCATTTCTCGGAGTCGATATCTGATATCGCCTCGTTGTAGGTTTTGGGATCATCACCATGAGCACCATTACCTACGAGGAACATTTTCTCTACTTTCCTCTGAAATAATACCTAAGTATCTTTCAGGGGGATGGGAAAACTCTTTCCGATCTACGAGGTGGAGGAGGTAGTGTTCTTATTGGCTCAACCTGATTTGGTTCCAATTGGTCCTTAGCTCGTTCCACTTGTGAGACTTTCTCATCAAGCTTGATCTGCTTTCCAATGCCGCTATCTTGAATAAACTATTTTTCAAGAAAGATGGCATGTCGACTCACAATCACATTGTGGTCTTCTGGAATGTAGAAATAGTATCCTAATGACTCTTTAGGATATCCTATGAATCGAGCTCTAAAGGACCTAAACTCTAACTTGTCCGCTTGTTGTCTTTTGACATGAGCCGGACAACCCCAAATTCTGAGATGACTCAGACTTGGTTTCTTACCGTGCCATATCTCATACGGTGTGGTAGGAACGGTTTTAGAGGGAACCCTATTCAGTAGATAAGATTGAAGTTAACAATGAGTGTCCCCAAAGAAAATCAGGGAGGTCTGTGAAGCTCATCATGGATCGAACCATATCCAATAGAGTCCGATTTCTCCATTCTGAAACCCCGTTGAGTTGAGGTGTTCCTGGTGGAGTCCATTGAGAGACTATGCCATTTTTCTTGAGATAGTCTAGGAATTCCCGGCTAAGGTATTCACCTCCTCGATCTGATCGAAGAACCTTAATGGGTTTTTCCAGTTTGTTTTTCTACTTCATGTCTGAATTCTTTGAACTTTTCAAAAGCTTCAGACTTGTGTCTCATAAGATACACATACCCATACCTAGACAGATCATCGGTAAAGGTAATGAAGTAGACAAAATTGCCTCTAGCCGGCACATCAAATGGGCCGCACACATCAGTATGTACTAGGGCAAGGAGATCTGTGGCCCTCTCCCCATGTCCAACAAAAGGGAGTTTAGTCATTTTGCCTTGAAGACAAGATTCACAAGTTGGATATGACTCGAAAGTCAATGGACTCAATAGCCCATTTTTCTCCAATTTGTTGATCCTATCTTCTGCTATATGACCTAATCTCAGGTGCCATAGATATCTATCGTTTGGACTATCCCTAGGTCGTTTGGCATTCACGTTTTGCTCGATAGTTAAAATAGGTACATCAATATGTAGCTGATAAAGACCATTAATAAGGAAACCATTTGCAATTTTATTTCTTTCATAAAGAATGTTACAATGGTCCTTAAAGAAGGTGATCACATAAGCCTTCTTGTGCTAAGCATGAAACAGAAATCAAATTCCTGCTAGCTGCAGGCAGTGCAGGCACATAATAACAGTCTTTCAAAACTAAGTCTAAACCAGATGGTAATCGAAGAGGGTATGTTCCCACGGCTACTGCAGCAACTCTTGCTCCATTACCGATGCGTAGGATCATGTCTCCATCCCTCAGCCTCCTGCTATCCTCAAGACCCTGCATAGAAGTGCACAGATGAGCACTAGAACTAGAGTCAAGCACCCAACTGGATGCAGAAAGAAACCGTAAGGTTAGACTCAATAACGAGCATACCTCCAGAAGGACCTTCCTTCTTGTTCTTTCAGGGTGGCCAGGTAAGTAGGGCAGTTCCGCTTCCAATGGCCGTCGCTGTTGCAATGGAAACACTTTCCTTTGACATCGGCCTTCTTCGGCTCTGCCTTCTTCTTCTTTGATCCTTCCACCTTTTGCTTTTTCACAGACTTCTTTTTCTTTCCATAAGACTTTCTTTTGGAAGAAGTCCGTTCCATAGCAAGAACTGAGCCTTTAGAACCTTTCATAGAAAGCTCAGCGGTAACCAGCATATTCATTAATTCGGCCAAGGAATTCTGAAGTTTATGCATGTGGTAATTCATGATGAATTGTCCATATGCATCAGTCAAGGATTGCAGAATAATATCATTCTGCAGGATCCAAGTCCAACTTCACACCGAGCTTCTCAAGCTCTTCCATGTCCTTGATCATTGTCAGACAGTGATCTTGGACTGACTGCCCATCACGCATCTTAGCCTTAAAAAGTCATTTTCGTGACTTGATATTTGGCTGCGCGACTCTGTTCACCAAACATCTCCTGCAGGTGAGCCAACATTTGGCGAGCAGTCCCGATATCTTCATGTTGGCGCTGGAGCTCATCAGACATCGAGCCCAACATGTAATATCTGGCCTTATTATCTTCGTCTATCCATTTTTCCAGAGACGCTCTCTGTTCAAGTGGATGGACGGGCTGGTAAGGTGGGAGGGTCCTGGTCCAAATACATGGGTTAACTTCTCAGAACCCAAAATAATTTTGTAGTTCCTGAGCCAATCTTTATAATTGGGTCCGGTCAGTCTATGTGTGTCCAGGATACGTGCCAGTGGGTTGGACGCAGACATTTTTCCTGTAGAGAGTCAAAGATTCTAGTTAGATACTGTAATTTTGACTTGACCAATTTATTTAGAGATTTTATTTTTAAACAAATTAGCTCCCACTATTTTCTCGGATCCCTACACTCCCTCTGTAGAGATGCAAAAATCTCCATGATTAATGATTTCTAGTGGGTGGTGCGGTCTCACCAACTGACTCATCACCTCACCTAACAGTTATTGGTGATGGGTTAGCCAATGAGTGAACAACTCTTGTTCAATGATTCTCTAATCATGGTGCACCCAAACTTGGTCTCTAATTCATGAATCTCACCGTATATTGAAATATTGATCCACTCCTTAGTTAAGTCAGACCCACCATTTGCATAGACTGGGATTCCTAATTGAGTCTCTCACCGTATCCAAAATATTGAGCCCAACTCATCCTCCAGCCCATAGCATCCAATGCCTAATAGACATGGTTGCATCTTTCCCGGTGCAACTGAGCCACTGTATCCAGCCGAGAACAATCAACCCCGGGAAGGGCCCGCACATCTACAATGGTGGAAGACCTCAGACTTAATCTTTTCTTAGGGAGAATTGATTCAGGTCTCATTAAACTAGACTTGGCATAGTCATAACAATTATGACTAACCTAGTGGCATGGGTTAGCTCGGATTATTGACCACCTCAGATCAGAACTGTGTCAACAGATATGGCCAGGTAAGTGAGACCGGTGGAAGGAATATGCCATTAACTCGTACAAGAATGCATTCAGGTCGAGTAGCTTCCAATTAAAAACCAGTCGGTCGTATGTGCCAAACTTACCTTAGACACCAAATTGTTGAGCCAGAACCAATTGGGTTAGCCTACAATCCAGACTCTAACCTCTGAGCCTAATTAGGTCTTGCTTGATCGTGACTCGATCTTGACCCAGACTTAATCCTATTAGGCTGGTCAATTTAAGCATTGTTGATCCCATCTAACCAACTCTTGATTCGGTTTGATCAACCGCTTAGACCTAATTGAGCTACCCAAGCCCGAACCCAGTATTATGAATATGTCTTAGATCTAAAATTCTCAATTTTAGACCTAATTAATATTTCATAATCTTAATTCTTAATTAAGTAGGGTTCATAAACAAAATATGCACAATAAATCCTAGGGTTTCAGGATCTAGGGTTTTGCAGAAAGTAAGTTTTGGGTTTCTGATTAAGGACGAACACGCAGCACCCCTACACATCATAAGAACACCCCATCGAATGGGAAGAGAGGGCCTTTAAACCCTTCTTCGTTCTTATGACCGGACGGCCAAGAGGAACGCCTTAATCAGGAACATTCAATACTACAAAACAGTATTAGATCTATATCATATATCTCATATACAAAATTAGATCTAATCATGGCATATTTTGCATACATCTCATGTATCGAATCATGCATATTTTTAGATCTAAATTATCTCATAATAATCTAAAAAATTAGATTTAAATTGATCTAATCAAAATAAATTCTAATCTAGATAATTATGTAGAACTATTCTACAACTAGTCTAGACATGCATCAATCATATCTCATATGATGTTTAAAATTAAATAATTTTATTTGCTATTTTTTAGATGTTATTATAACACTTATAATATCAAAAAATAGTAAATAAATAGATCTCTAAAATATGATTTAATCAGATTAAATCAAAAACATGCAAGACTATTCTATAGAACTATTCTATTCTAGAACTAGTCATGCATATCTTCTAATCTTAGATCCAAATTAATTTAATTTTAATTTTTTTTGATTTTAGATCTGATCACATCTCATGTGACATCTAAAATCACTTAATTTAAAATAAATTAAAATCAGATCTAAATAAATTTTTTAGAACCATGGCTCTGATACCAGTTGAAGGGAAATCCTGATTTCTCGGATCCAGGTTCGTTCAGATCTGATCAGATCAAGAGATATATTTCAAAAATTTTCTCTTTGATCCAAATCAGATCTGATATTTTTAGATCTAATTTTTATTAATTAATAAAATAAAAAAAATAAATTAAATCAAATTTAATTTACCTGATTTGGGTAATCCTATTACCCTGTTGATGATCCTGTATGCAGCGGAAGGTTCTGGATCTAGCCACGCAAGTGCCTGGCCTCTACCGGATATCCACTCAGGCTGGATCTAGAGATCCTCTTCTTCTCTATCACATCTCTCCAAAAATTAGATCTGGATCTGATCTGGAGGATCTTCAAAACTCCTTTTGAAGATCAGCAGTCGTCCTTTGCAGCAGTGCAGCCTTCTTGCTTTTTTCATCGCCTTTCTCTTGATCTGGATCGCACCAAACTGAAGTCCAAAACTTCCCTTGGACGTGGAGAGGAGAGAGAGGAGAAAAGTTTGGCATGGAGGAGGGGAGAGGGGCAGCCTTGGGGCATGGGCTAACAAAAACTCACAAAAAGTTGGGCGCAGATAGGGTCTTATTTATAGACCCTGCTGATCCAACTCCTCTTCTTCCCAACCAATCACAACCCTTTGTGAAATCAGATCTAAATCTGATTGGATGGGATAAATATCTGATCCAATCAGATGAAAGCTCCATAAATTCCTCCTTAGATGGTGCCTAAGACCAGTCAAAGTCTTAGGTTGAGAAGAACTCTAATTGGAATCCAAAAGGAGATGGAGTCCCATTGTCCAACAAGGACTCCTAGGCGCCTCCAACTTGGGCACACGCCATCCTGGCGTGCGCCCTCCATCTTGCCTGCCAGGTTCTGGCAGGGTGGACAGGCCCCCAACCAGCTCTCCAATAGGTGCATGACACATGTGGTCAAAAGTCAAATGTCAAGTTTGGTCAAAGGTCAACTTTTGACCAAAGTCAAAGGACACAAGAAATGGCAGGTGACCAAAAATGGCAGGTGTTATGTCAAATTTATCTCATAAATAAGACAACCCTTTTCTGACTCTGGACAACCTCCAGTCAGACCATATGAAGGCCTCTGATTGAGCACAAACTCCTTTGGCTCAATCAGAGACAACTTATTTATGATAATAAAAGAAGAACGTTAGGTTCAATCGAGTGCTAGCACGATTTCCTTGAACCTAATTGAATCTCATTCAGATCAATTGAACTAGATCAGTTCAATTGATGATCACCAGATTCCAAACCCTTATTTGTGTGACCCAGTTAGGTTCAGTTCTGTATGGTAATGGGATATGTCATGATCTCTATCATCGACATCATCGAAACTCCTTTCGATGGATCAGAACTCTTCTGATTTAGACAGCTAGAATGATCGATCATCTAAATCATTCTAATTGCTCCCAAAATCCACCAGTGACACCTAGCAGTATATGGTGGCAACCCATCAGAGCTAAAAATGAACCTCTTGGTGCAGCTACCTTGTGTGATTAAGTTCTTCTATCTTGAGCCCCGATCAGATTAGGGTTAAGGTGAACTCGTCAAACCCTAGTTTCTGTCATATGATGTAATCATTCGATTCAAGTCCGATGTGAAAATCTAAATAGAAACTCTTTCTATTATTTCACTCTCTACCATGGCCATGGGCTTCTGGACTTGATTCTCATGATCATCATAGGGCTGCTCCTCTATCCACCGAGGTAGATAGATTCCATCTTGATGCAATCCAGTTCCTACAATGAACATGCTATAGCCAACATACACCTCAGGGTTCCGATATGGCTAGGAGATCGAGTAATGGTGTAGTCAAACTATAACACCCTCAAGGTGAACTGCCGATGCACCTCAGGTCAAAGAACCAGACACACCACTATAGCATCGAGTCAGTCATCAATGAGAAGGTAGACTTCCTTATGACTACTCGAGGTGGTCACGCTTGGTGCCCTCGTTCTCTGACGAGTATCTATACTCTCGCTCTGATGTCTCCACACCGTAGACTCAAGATTCATCTACTATAAAGAAGTGATTGTACACTAACATTTCGGATCAATCACCATCCTCATGATGATCCTACGGTCAGGAGCATTTTATGAGTTAATAATGAAAATTCTTATCTTAAATTTTCAACTCTTGAAAATAAGAATTATCATTACCATTAACTCAAGGGATGTATCACAGACACTGAACACATATATGTGATAGAAAATAATCCATTTTATTATTTATAGTCAAAATTATAATTTTACCCCTAGAAGTGTATTACAAGTGTCAGCCAATTCTGACTTCTAGGACACACATATCTAACATAAGTATCAACGATCAATGTTTGACCAAAGTCAAAAGACAAGAATTAGCAGGTGACGAAAAATGGCAGGTATTGTCTCAAATTTATCTTATAAATTAAGACAATCCTTTTCTGACCTAGACAAGCTTCAATCAAACCAAGTAAAGGTACCTGAATGAGCACAAACACATTTGGCTCAGTCGAGATAACTTTTAATGATAGTAGAAGGAGAACGTTAGCTTCAATCATATGCTAGCACGATTTTCTTGAACCTAATTGAATCTAATTCAAATCAATTGAACTGGGTTAGTCCAATTGATGATATTCAAATCTAAACCCTTGTATGTGTGATATAGTTAGGTTCAGTTCTGTATGATAATGGGATATGTCATGATCTCTATCATCGACATAATCGAAACTCCTTTCGATGGATCAAAACTCCTCTGATTCAGACAACTAGAATGATCGATCATCTAAATCATTCTAATTGCTCCCAAAATCCATCAGTGACACCTAGCAGTATATGGTGGCAACCCATCAAAATTGAAAATAAACCTCTTGGTGTAGCTACCTGTGTGATTAAGTTCTTCTATCTTAAGCTCCGATCATATTAGAGTTAATGTAAACTCGTCAAACTCTAATTTCTATCATATGATTTAATCATTTGATTCAAGTCCGATGTGAAAACCTTAATAGAAACTCTTTCTATTATTTTACTCTCTACCATGGCCATGGGCTTATGGACTTGATTCTCATGATCATCATAGGACTGCTCCTCATCCACCGAGGTAGATAGATTTTCTCTTGGTGCAATCTAATTCCTATAATGAATATGCTATAGCCAACATACACCTCAGGGTTCTAAATGACTAGGAGACCAAGTCATGGTATAGTCAAACTATAACACCCTCAAGATGAACTACCGATGCACCTTAGGTCAAAGAATCAGATACACCACTACAGCTTCGAGTCAGTCATTGACGAGAAGGTAGACTTCCTTATGACTGCTCAAGGTGGTCACGCTCAGTGCCCTCGTTCTCTAACAAGTATCTATACTTTCGCTCTGGTGTCTCTACACCAAGATTCATCTACTATAAAGAAGCGATTGTACATTAATCTTTCGGATCAATCACCATCCTCATGATGATCCTACGATCAGAAGCATTTTATTAGTTAATAATGAAAATTCTTGTCATAAATTTTTAACTCTTGAAAATAAGAATTATCATTACCATTAACTCAAGGAATGTATCACAGACACTAAATACACATTTATGATAGAAAATAATCCATTTTATTATTTATAGTCAAAATTATAATTTTGCCCCTAGAAGTGTATTACAAGTGTCAGCCAATTCTGACTTCTAGGGCACACATATCTAACACTTTTCTGGGCTCTGCACCCATTGAGGTTGAAGCTCGGGGGAGATCTTATCTTCTATTGAAGTTGAAGCTCAGAAAAGATCTTATCTTCAATCAAGGTTGAAGGAGATCCTATCTTCTGTTGAAGTTGAAGCTCGAGAGAGATCTTATCTCCAACAGAGGTTGATGGAGATCTTATCTCCTATTGAGGTTGAGGCTCGAAAAAGATCTTATCTCCAGTCGAGGTTGAAGGAGATCCTATCTTTCATTGAAGTTGAAGCTCAAGGAAGATCTTATCTCCAACCGAGGTTGAAGGAGATCCTATCTTCTGTTGAAGTTGAAGCTCGGGGAGATCTTATCTTCAGTCGAGATTGAAGGAGATCCTATCTCCTATTGAGGTTGAAGCTCGGAGAGATCTCATCTCCAACCAAGGTTGAAGGAGATCCTATCTTCCATTGAAGTTGAAGCTCGGGGATATCTTATCTCCGATCGAGGTTGAAGGAGATCTTATCTCCTATTGAGGTTGAGACTCGGGGGAGATCTCATCTCCAGCCGAGGTTGAAGTAGATCCTATCTTCTGTTGAAGTTGAAGCTTGGAAAAGATCTTATCTCCAACTGAGGTTGAAGGAGATCCTATCTTCTGTTGAAGTTGGAGCTTGGAGGAGATCTTATCTCCAGCCGAGGTTGAAGGAGATCTTATCTTCTATTGAGGTTGAGGCTCGGGAGAGATCTTATCTCCAGTCGAGATTGAAAAAGATCCTATCTTTCATTGAAGTTGAAGCTCAGGGAAGATCTTATCTCCAACCAAGGTTGAAGGAGATCTCTATATCCTATTGAGGTTGAGGCTCGAGGGAGATCTCATCTCCAGCTGAGGTTGAAGGAGATCGTATCTTCTATTGAAGTTGAAGCTCAGAAGAGATCTTATCTCCAGTCGAGGTTGAAGGAGATCTTATCTCCTATTGAGGTTGAGGCTCGGAGGAGATCTCATCTCCAGCCAAGGTTGAAAGAGATCCTATCTCCTATTGAAGTTGAAGCTCGGAGGAGATCTCATCTCCAACCGAGGTTGAAGTAGATCCTATCTTCTATTGAAGTTGAAGCTTGGGAGAGATCTTATCTCTAGCAAGGTTGAAGGAGATCCTATCTTCTATTGAAGTTGAAGCTTATGGGAGATCTTATCTCCAGCCAAGGTTGAAGGAGATCTTATCTCCTATTGAGGTTGAGGCTCGAAAAAGATCTCATCTCCAGCCAAGGTTGAAGGAGATCCTATCTTTCGTTGAAGTTAAAGCTCGGAAGAGATCTTATCTCTGGTCGAGGTTGAAGGAGATCTTATCTCCTATTGAGGTTGAGGCTCGGGGGAGATCTCATCTCCAGCCAAGGTTGAAGTAGATCATATCTTCTATTGAAGTTGAAGCTAGGAGAGATCTTATCTCCAGTCGAGTTAGGACCTCTCTTCTCACCTCATCTAAAATGAACGAGGCCTTCGACTTTGCTCGCATTAGGATGAGGTTCTCCTCCTATTTCTAATGGACTGTAGGGGAAACATAAGAGCCGTTGTCAAGGCCTCTCTTCTCATCTCGTCTAAAATGAATGAGGCCTTCGACTTTGCTCACGTTAGGATGAGATTCTCCTCCTGTTCCTAATGGACTATAGGGACACATAAGGACCATTGTATGGGCCTCTCCCCTCCTCCTATCTTAAATAATCAAAGATCTTCGACTTACTCATGTTAGGACGAGGTTCTTCTTCTATTCCTAATATGGCACTAGGGGCATAGATGGGTCGTTGAATGGGTCTCTCTCCTCACCTCATCTAAAATGAACGAGATCTTCAACTTTGCTCATGTTAGGACAAGGTTCTCCTCCTATTCCTAATAGGCTGTAGGGGCACATATGGGCCGTTATATGGGCCTCTTCCCTCCCCCTGTCTTAAATAATCGGAGGTCTTCAACTTGCTCATGTTAGAACGAGGTTCTCCTCCTATTCCTAACATGGCACTAGGGGCACAGATGGGCCGTTGAATGGGCCTCTCTCCTCCTTCTATCTTAAATAATCAGAGGTCTTCAACTTGTTCATGTTAGGACAAAGTTCTCCTCCTTTTCCTAACATGGCAATAGGGGCATAGATGGGCCATTGAATGGGCCTCTCCCCTCCTCCTATCTTAAATAATCGGAGGTCTTCGACTTGCTCATGTTAGGATGAGGTTCTTCGTCCTGTTCCTAACATGGCACTAGGGAACATATGGACTGTTTGAATAGGCCTCTTCCCCTTCTCCTATCTTAATTAATCGGAGGTTTTCGACTTGCTCATGTTAGGATGAGGTTCTCCTCCTATTTCTAACGTGACAATAGGAGCACAGATGGGTCATTGAATGGGCCTCTCTCCTTCTCCTATCTTAAATAATCAGAGGTCTTCAACTTGCTCATATTAGGATGAGGTTCTCCTCCTGTTCCTAACATGGCACTAGGGGCATAGATGGGCCATTGAATGGGCCTCTCCCCTCCTCCTATCTTAAACAACTAAAGATCTTCGACTTGCTCATGTTAGGACGAGGTTCTCCTCTTATTCCTAACATAGCTACTTTCGATTGCTTCTTTCCTACCATCACATAGTTTTTGCACCAAGAAATAATAATGTTGAAATGGAGGAGTTTTATTGAAAAAAAATTACTGGTAGTATATTCTCTAATTTTTTGAATTTCAAGATCGTGGGAGTGTTGTTCCTCCGAGCTCCTTCAGACGATAAGTTTCAAGCCAGATGACCTCCTCTATTTCATATGGATCTTCCCAATTTGGGGCAAGCTTTTCCTAGCTCTGAGGCTGAGAGATGGCGGCTTGCCGAAGCACAAAGTCCCCCACTCTAAATATTTTATCTCTAACTCTGGAGTTATAATATCGGGCCACCCTTCATCTGTAGGTCACTATCCAAACCCAAGCTTCCTCTCTTTTTTCTTCCAATAGATTGAGGTTGACTCTGAGGTCCTATGAGTTACGCTGCTCATCGAAGGCCACGACCCATGCTGATGGGAGCTTAAACTGGATTGGGATGACTGCCTCCATTCCAAAGGCCAAGGTGAACGATGTTTCTCTGATCGGTAGCCTTTGAGAAGTTTGGTATGCCTAGAGGATATGGTAGAGTTCGTCCACCCAGGCTCTCTTGCTCTATCTTGTCTTGATACCTTACAGCAGGATCCGGTAGGTCACTTCAACTTCTCCATTTGCCTATGGGTGAGCTACCAATGTGAAGTGATGGAAGATATTTAGATCTTCGTAGAACTCAGCAAACCTTGTCCCAGTGAACTATCGCCCGTTATCTGTTATGAGAGTTTAGGGCAGATGGAACCGACAGACGATTAACTTTCAGATGAAGTTCTGTACCTTAGCCTCGGTAATATTTGCTAGTGGTTCAACTTCAATCCATTTGGTGAAGTAGTCGATCATGATCAGGAGGAACTTTCGTTATCCGAATGCCATTGAAAAGGGGCCAAGTATATCCGTTCTCCACTGTGCATATGGCCAAGATGCGCTTAACGGAGTAAGCTCGGAGGCCGACTGTCTTTGCATGTTTGCATTTCTCTGACAACGATCACATTTCTTGACGTACTCCATATAATCGTGGTACAAGGTCGACCAATAGTATCCTTGCTGAAGTAGTTTTTGTGATAGGGATCTAGCTCCTATATGACTTCCATAAATTCCCTCGTGCACTTTTCATAATGCGAAGTCGGCCTCTGAAGGTCGGAGACATCTCAGCAACGATAGTGAATACGACCTTTTATACAACTTATCCTCGTACAAAACGTATTGGAAGGCTTGATTCCTGAGTTTTCGAGCTTCTTTCAAATCATGAGGAAGAACTCCTTCTTTGAGATAGACAACTAATGGGTCAATCCAGCTCGGCTCGAGCTTCGTCTGCATAATGAGCTATGATTCCTCTGAGCTTGGGCATTTTAGAGTTTCAAAAAATACTTCTTTGGATAGTCTGACTGGGGCTGAAGTGGCCAATTTAGAGAGGAGGTTGGCTCTTACATTTTTTGCCCTCGGAATCTATCAAATGCCAAAACTACCGAAGGCCAGAGTCAAATTCTTTACTTTCTTGGGGTATTTCATCATACTTTCCTTTCGTGCCTCTTACTTGCCACTAACATGGCCGACCATCAATTGAAAATCATGATAGACTTAAAGTCGATCTACTTTTAACTTTCTTACTATTTTTAATCCGATGATCAGCGCTTCATATTCGACCCCATTATTAGTTGCAAAAAATTTGAAGCATAGCGCGTACTCGATGACGACTCCCTCGGGGTTGACTAAGACTAACCCCATATCTGCTCCTATAGAGTTGGATGAACTATCTATTTATAGAGCCCAAAAACCTTCGAAAAGGTCGGCACTTTGTTCAGAGAGGCTCGGTTGCAACCACAGGATGCCGGTCTCACTCTGTTCAAGCTCGGCTTCATCTAGAATGGTGCATTCAACTATGAAGTTGGTCAGTGCATAAGCCTTGATTATTGGTCGAGGTCGATAGTTGATGTGGAACTCTATTAATTCAATAGCCCATTTTACAATTCTTCTGGAAGCATCCATTTGATGAAGGATTGCTTTGATCGGCTGGTTAGTGAGGAGCGTTATAGCATGTCCTTGGAAGTAAGGTCGAAGTCTTCTTGCTGTAATCAGAAAAGCATAAGTCAATTTTTTCAACTTTTTATACCTAATCTCGGCATCCCTTAGGATCCGACTTATGTAGTAGACTGATCATTGTACTTTTGCCTCTTCTTTGATCAGGACTGCCGCTAGCACCATAGGAGAGACCGCGAGGTAGAAAAATAGCTCCTCTCCAGATTCAGGTTTGGCTAGTAGGGGGATGAGCCGAGGTAGTTCTTGAGCTCGTAGAATACCTTTTGGCATTTTTGAGTCCAGTGAAAATCTTTTAATTTTCTGAGGATTTGGAAGAAGGGCATGTAGCATTCAACCAACCTCGAGACAAAACAACTCAAAGACACCACCTTTCTGGTCAGGTGCTAAACTTTCTTGATAGACTTTGGAGTGGTCATCTCTTGGATAGTTCAAATTTTCTCTGGGTTGGCCTCGATCCCTCATCTCGAGACCATGAATCCCAAAAATTTTTCTAAGGCTATCCCAAAGGTGCACTTGGTTGGGTTCAACTTCATCTTGTATTTTCTGAGCACATCGAAAGCCTCTTCAAGGTCGGTAATATGATTAACAATCTCTCGACTTTTAACCAGCATGTCATCGACGTAAACCTCCATATTGTAGCTGATCTACTCCTTGAAGATTTTATTGACCAAGCACTGGTAAGTCGCGTCTGCATTTTTAAGCCCGAAGGGCATGACCCTGTAATAGTAAAGACCATGGTTAGTAATAAAAGCAATCTTCTCCTCATCCTTCGGTGTCATCCAAATTTAATTATAGCTAGAGAAGGCATCCATGAAGGTGAGGAGCTCGTAGCCTGAAGTCACATCCATTAGTTGGCCGATTCTGGGCAAAGGGTAGCTATCTTTTGGGCGGGCCTTATTAAGCTTCTTAAAGTCGATGCACATCCTCCACTTGTCGTTAGCTTTCTTGACCAGGACCACATTAGAGACCCAAATCAGGTGGCTGACTTTTTGGATAAATACGACGTTGAGAAGCTTGTCAACTTCTTCTGCTATTATCTTCTGCCTTTCTGGTGCATGGCCTCGAACTCTTTCTTTCACTGGTCGATGCTTGGGGTCAACGGCCAGCCGATGTTCCATAACCTCGGCATCAATCTCAGGCATATCCATCAGAATCCAGGCGAAGGCATCGGCATTCCTCCATAAGAAGGCAATGAGCTGCTCCCAAACTTTATCATCCAGATTGGAGCCAATTTGCACCATATACTCCGCATTTTTGTCATTCAGAGGGATGGTCACAAGATCTTCTATGGGCTCGCCCCGTTCTTTGGCAAGGTCATCATGGACATCAAGGTCATCATGGACATCTAGGCCATCAATGGGACAAGGGTCGGACCATTCTTTCTTTTGTAGGGCAATTGAGTAGTAGTGCCTTACCAGAACTTGATCTTCCCTGACCTCTCCGATCCTATAACTTGTCAAAAATTTCATCTTCAAATAATAAGTTGACACCACCATCCGAAGTGTATTTAGAGCAAATCGGCCAAGAATTGGATTGTAAGCAGAGGGAGCCTTTACTACCAGAAAATCCACCTGCGCTCTGGATTATCTTGGATATTATCCTGCAGCTACAGCTAGAGTTATTACACTTTCAATTGGTACTATAGCACCAGCAAAGCCTACTAGAGAGAGTTTATTGGTCCAAGCTGACTATCAGATATTGATATTTTAGAGAAAGCATCATAAGACAAGACATCAACCGAACTTTCATTATCAACTAGGATGCGACGTACATTATAGTCTGATATATTTTAAGAGATTACAACTGCATCATTATGCAAGAACTGTACCCTCCGTGCATCTACCTCAGTGAAGGTTATGGATTCTTTGGTCCTCCATCTCTTCACTGATCCCTCAGATCTGCTAGCCTCTTCTCACTGAAGTCCCCCAAAGATAGTGGTGATGATGTCGAGAGATGGCTGATCTCCTTATTGTTCCTCCCTCCTTGGTGGTTCTGACTGCAGCAGTGCCCTCGGTCGATCTTCTCTTACTTCATGCCGGCGTCTGAGGAATTGATCCAACCGGCCTCTCCTGATGAGCTCCTCGATCTCGTCTTGAAGCTGAATGCATTCTTCAATATCGTGACCATGGTCATGATGGTAGAGGTAGTATTTACTAGGATTGCGCTTGTCAGGGTGAGCGTGCATCCTTTCAGTCATCGACAGTTGCTTCTTGATCTTCATCAACACTTGCATTTTTGGAGCATTGAGGGGGACATAGTTGTGAAACCTTCTGGGAGGAGAACTTCTTCACGACCTTTCGTCCGGGATTCTTTGATGATGAGCTCGAGGAGTTCGGGCTTGCTTGCGCTTGGGAGGATTTTGTGAGTACGATCGAACTTCATTCGGCCCTCCATCAGCCATGGGTTTATTAGACTCACCTACCTACCACTCTCCTATGGCTTCCTCATCTTTCAATTTGAAGGCTTCTTCCACTCGGGCATATCCTTCAACCCGAGCTAGCAGATCGATAAAATTTCTAGGGTACTTCTTCTCCAAGGAGAATAGCAAATTATTCTTCTGAAGGCCACCCTTGAGTGCATCCATTAAAATAAAATGGTCTAGATTCTAGACCTCCAATGCAGTAGCATTAAATCGAATGACATAAGCCCAGATAGATTCTCCCTCCTTCTACTTGATATTCATCAGAAAATCTGAACCTCAGCATGGATGTCGGCTGCTAACGAAGTGAGCCACAAACTGATGGCTCATCTAATCGAAGGAGAAGATCGTACCTAGTCTCAACACCAAGTACCAATTTTTTGCTGCTCCCTTCAAGATAGATGGGAAAGCTCGGCATAAGATGATGTCTGGTGTGCCATGGAGCAGCATCATGGTCTGGAAGGCCTTCAGGTGATCGATCGGATTAGAGGTTCCATCGTAGCTTTTAAATTGGACGAGCTTGAAGTTCGGTAGAATGGGCTCTTGCATAATTCAGAGAGAGAAAGGGGGATCGGTGCAGACATCATCATGGCGAGCCAAGATGATGTGGTCGAGTTTCTCAATCTGTCAGTCCATCTCTCATAGTTTTTGATCGAGGACGTCATCTCGATCGCAGATCTTGGAAGGCTTCTAGTTGTAGATGGGGAAGGTCTCTTCCGAAGAAGAATTATGATCCGAACAAGGATCCTTTGCTCTCTATTTTTTCTTTCCAAGGATGATGGGTATGCTAGCCCAAGTGCTCCTTCTTGGGACTAATTTCTGACATCCTGATGGTGGGTTTTCTGATGGAACCACCACCAGAAGCTGCTGCATGGCCTGCACCATTTTGGTGAGGCCCTAAATCCACTGCATCAACAAGTTAAACTGCTCTAGATCTACCATGGCCGTTGGTAGAGGAGAAAGCTGAAGCATCGATGCTGGAGCAAGAATGGATGGGTCTAGCTCGGATCTGGCGATAGAAGCGGTAAATCTTCTCTAAGCCAATCCTGTTGGTGCAGAATCTGATCGACGCTGGATCGAACTAGAGTTGAAGAAGAAGAGGTTATCGTCGGTGACCTATAAAATAAAGTCCCACTAAAAGTCGGTGGTGGTGGCTATAGCAGGACCCTCCGACGATCAAGTCAGCTCCTCTAGCCAATAGGAATGGAGTGCTCAAGAAAGAATTCAGTAGAGTTTTTGGGAAGGAGAAGAAAGCTTAGAGAAAATATATTTGGAGGATCTCTTTTATAGATAGAGCCCAGAGCAAACTGATAGTGATAGCCATAGCCATCCAATAGCTGGCCGCTTGGGGTTGCATAGAATTTGTTACGGAGAGGGGCATCATGTGTAGCAGACTGATAGTGACAGCCGTAGCCGTTCGATAGCGGGCCGCTCGAAGCCATGTGGAATTTGTTATAGAAAGGGGCGCTGCCTATACAAACTAATAGTGACAATCGTAGCCATCCGGTACTGAGCCACCGGGGATCTCATGGAGTTTATTATGGAGAGAGGTATCCGTTGTCGTGATGTGCCCATTCGTCGAGATTTAATAGTCAAAGTTTGGAGGAAGCAGGCATTGGTTGGTGAAGAGCTTTGACGTATGTCAATTCCAAAAGAGTTCAAACTCCTAAAGAAAATACAACTAGAGGGGATCATCCAGAAGGAATATTACTTAAAATCCAGAAGAATCTACTGGAGGAATCTGGATAGAGTTCAACTGATGGAGAAGTCTAGAAGAAGTCTGACTGGTGGAGAAGCTTGACTGAAGGAGAAGTCCAAAAGAAGCTCGACCCCTGAAGAAATCTGACCGATGGAGGAGTCCGGAAGGAGCTCGACTCCTGAAGGAATCTGACTCAAGAAGGAGTCTGAAAGAAGCTCGGCTTCTAAAGGAATTCGATCGAAGGAGGTCTGAAAGGAGTTCAGCTCCTGGAGGAATCCTACTGAAGGAGAAGTCTGGAAGGAGTTCGGTTGCTGGAGAATTTTTGATCGAAGCTCTTCTATGATTACCAGTTACATTAGGCTAAGTATCAGACTAGACTTCAACGGGAGCAGGATTTATCCCCAATAAAAACTTTTCTCAGTACATTGCCTTACTGGACCAAAATAGGCCAAGAAAGAAGCAAGCAGTTGCTGAACAAGGTAATTATCTGATAACACCTTGCAACTTCTCAATATGCAATACTACTACCTGGGTATTAGATACCGAAAGTTCTTATCATATTTGTAATTCGATGCAAGGTTTGTAGGTCAATAGAAGGTTTGATGAAGATAAGAAGTTCCTGAATGTTGAAGATGGAAGACAAGTTCCAGTTCTAGCTTTAGGAATCATGAAGCTTGTAATCAATTCTCATAAAATTATTCTATGTGATTGTCGCTTTGTCCAAACTTTTTGTTGAATGTTATTTCTATAGGCCTTTTGGCCAAGAACAGTTATAAATTTTTAATTTAAAAAAAATTATAATATCATTTTAAATGATGTTATGATTTATATTGGATAATTGAATAAAGATATTTATTTACTATCACAGCCTGTTAATATTATCCAGTCCTTTGGTAAACATCCTAGATTAAATGATGTATCTGAAGTCTACCTTTAGCACTGTAGGCTAGGTCACATTAATAAGAACAGAATAAATAGGTTGGCTTAAGAAAAAATTCTTGAAGTCGATGATTATTAATCACTTCCAACCTGTGAGTCATGTCTTCTTAGAAAGATGATCAAGTCATCTTTTACTGGAAAGGATGAGCAAGCCAATGAATTTTTAGGTCTAGTACATACTGATGCATGTGGACCCATGAGCTCAAGTTCTATAAGTGGATATTTCAACTTTGATAAGAGCGTGATATTGTCGTTAAGACATCATGTTTATCAGTTTAATCCAACTTCTTAAAATAATTAAAAATATATAGATAGCAGTGAGTCGGATCGAATCTAAAGAAAAGGTAGTGTTTTTAGATTTGAAATCTTTGATTTTTGAAAAGAAAAAGAAAAGAAAAGAGTTTTCAAATCAAAAGTGAAGTCGAAAAGCAAAAATTAAAAGGTGCAGGAATTTAAACTTAGTACTAAGATCTACTAGTTAGATCTTAGCATCTACTTGCAATAAAATAAAAAGTAATAATTAAAGTATAGAAATTAAATTGCAATAAAAATAAAGAGCTAACATCAAAATGTAAAAAAATAAAATTTTTATTAATTAAAATTTTAAAATTTAAATATATGAAATTTAAAAAGAAAAAAAATAAAATAAAATAGCCTGATCTTTGATCTTGGATCGGCATTGGTGGAAGATGGTGTAGAAGCTCAGATTTTTTCCTCGACACCAGTTGCCTCGAAGCAATCATTAATCCAAAGTCTGGTTTCACCCTGTACCAAAGCTTCATCTTGATCGAAGACTATGAACTCTGGAGGCCTAGGGTCTTATTTATAGGTGTTAGAAGGCTAGAGACTTTTTCTGCATGCAATGTGGGACTAAGGAGGTCTTTGATCGTTAGAATATGGAGAAATCCAAATGAAATTTAGATTAAAAGAGTCCTGCATGAATTTTGTTGCTCTAGATGAAATCTGACCATCAAATATGGATCAAATGGTCCAAAAAATGCCAAAATCGGATGTGTATCAGTCCAAATCAGGTCGGATTAAATTTTGACTGTTGATCGCCCATTGATGGTGAAAATCTGGCTGCTGATCGTGCGTTTAGAGTCCTGATCACCGTTGGGAGCTCTCTCCATCATCGGATCATCCCCTAGATCGAGCGTTGCCATTGGATGGCAATCTGCATGAAGCTGATTTCGAATCAAATTCAATTTTAAACCTCCACCATACGATCTTGACTGCAAGCTACGGCAGCCGTTCGATCGCACAATTACTGTTTCGATAGACTGCATGGACCGACTGCACCGTAAACCATAATGAATCAGTGCCTTCTATCATCAAGTGAAAAGTTTAAAATGTCTTATGAGCCATGATAGATTTTCTATGAATCCTTTAAGGATTTAGATCCACCACGTGTCGCTTCATGATTCGTCGATTTCTGTTGAGTTGGCGATCCACGCCTAGATCGTGGACCGATAGATGGCTTCTACGACTGAGTCGACTTGCATGGATGGCTTGGCACGTCGACTTCATTGGCTTGGCTCGACACGTTTGGATGCGCTGACTGATATGATGCGGCGGCTTGAGCCGACTGAGCCATATGTTATTTTTTATTTAATTTTTATTTATTTTATTTCTTTAGGAATTTATATCTTCTTTATTTTAGCTCTATTTTATGTGAAACTTATTTCATTATGATCAAAAAAATAAACTCTTTTTATTAATAATAAAATTTAATTTTTTAATTTTATTATTTTTTAATTAATTTTTAATTAATAAAAATATGAATTTCTCAAACATATGTATCAATTAATTATTAATTCTTAAAAATTAATATAAATTAATTAATAAATTAATACTTTTATTGATGAATTTATGGTACTTATCACACCCTCCCAACTTAAGCTTTACTCATTCTCAAGTAAAGAAAGAATTTAGTTTTAAATATCTTTTAACTTTAGAGTTTTAAATTTTATCTAAGGAGTTTTCAAAATGGCCATTGATATTCAGTAGAGTATAAGTGAGATATATCATTGAGGTATTAATACTTATCAATAGAAAAATTAAGTAAAGAATATTAAATTTTTTCTAAACCTTTTCTAAATTATCCTACCTTTATCTTTGAATTGTTTAAACTTTCATATAGGCAAGTGTATTGCTACTTCCATCCTTCATTTATTAATTTTTATTTTTACATTGCCCAATTTTTTATGCGAATATCATTGCTATTTTTTTTAATATTGTACCACTATTGAGTGTCTTAACTCCCTTAGCTTTCTATTTGATCCATGTAGCGAATCTTAGGCTAATGACTCCCAAATCAGTTGGCTTTAGGGCACTAAATATAGAATACCCCTCAAGCTTACTAGCTCGAATCAAATAGGCTCTGAGTTAAGACTAGCTTTACAATGAGCTTCTTCATCCTTCCCACTTTTTAACACAAAATTCAATGCTTGCTTAGGAAAAGAGGCCCGATTACTCAGTGAGAAGTACTTAAAAACTATTTTATTTAATTTTTTATATGAAAAAATATATAGTTACCTTATACAAGCCCATAAAATATAAACTTTTCTTTGATGCTAGTAGAAAAAATTAGAAATGCTCAAAGAAAAAATTTTTTTATGTTCTAGACTTAACTCTTCTTAATACTTGATCCCTTAATATCTCATAAATTCTCTGATCTGTGCATCAATTTTCTTTTAAAAATGCTTAGTTTAATTCAATTTTTAAGCATAATTAGGTGTCTAAATACTAAATACTAACTTTTTCGAGGACTTAAAAAAATTTTAAAAATTTTATTTTTCTTTCCTCCAACTTAATCAACATTGTCCTTAATGGAGAAGAAAAAATAAAGGGTGTAATAAAGAACATAAAAGAATACACCTGACTCAGTATATTTTTGGTCCAGCATATGCCTTTGAGAATTTGGGCTCTCCCTCCAACTTATTCAACATGTCCTAAAAAGAAAATAAACTAAAAAAAATTAGATGAAAGAAACTAAATATTGGGTTGCTTCCCAACAAGCGCTAAGTTTATCATCTTCAGCCAGACACAATGCAGCTTACTATCCTGTGTCAAATATTGGATTGACAAATTTCAATGGTTTTGGATTGCTAATTTCAGAAAGTTGATTTATAATCCCATTATTGATATATTCATTGTTAATTAGGGAAACATAATTTGTGACCTCATTCTCAAACCCATATTTATTAAGAATTTCTTCTATTTGTTCTTCTAAAATACTCATGAATAGAGTTTTTGTATTAGGTGTTAAGTTTGATTCAATAGGTACTGGAAGGGTATCTAAAGACGATTTTAATTCTGGAGGTAAATTAATGTGATCTTGCTTAAACGACTCCATTGACACTTCATTATATGCCTCTTGATTTTTGTAAGAAGAACCGACTTCTAGGGTTGAAGGGAATAGAACATTAGGTTTATAAGTCTCGGATAAATCATCTATTCTCTTTTTTCCTATGTCTATCTCATTTAAACTAGAACTAGCATCAGTACTAATTTTTGGCTTGGATTCTTCTATGTGGTTAGTCTCAGTACTAATATGTTCCTCTAAATTTTTATTTTGGCTAGCATCAATACTAGGTTCTCTCACCTAGTCTTGGTATGGGTCCATAAGAATCCTATAGCTTTTAAGTTCAAAAATTACTTTGGCATTCTCAACTTAGGGATTCTTAAGTAAGACATTAAATTGATAACTTGATCCAAATGGTTGGTGGATAAGCTAGATTAGTCTGTTGAGGAGGTGGGTATGATAGCTGGTTGTTATATGATGGCTGGGTAAATTATAGGCATAGTTTTGGTATTGAGGCCTATTTTGATAGTTTTGCATGGATGAAATTTAGGTCTGAGCCTGAGTCTGTTGTAGTTTCCAAGAGAAATTAGGGTGGTTGCTCCAATCTTGATTATATGAATTTGAAAATGGGTCATTAATCAATTTGGAGTAACCTTGAGTAGCTTGAACTTGTTCTTGGATAAAATATGAAAATTGTGTAGTCGTAGGACATTCATTCATATGATGGGTTGGACTAGCATAGATTGAATAAAACTCCTAATAATTAGAATGTGATATAAATTATGCAGGAGATTGTTGACCTAGGATTAGGAGTTGATCTAATTTTTGGGCAAGAAGATCAACTTTATCTAATTTTTGGACTATTAGATTCAGATTAGCCATTTAATTATCAGGTTTAATATGAATCAACCATTCAATTAAGTTCAACTAAATCAGAAAAAGCAATTTTTTACTATGCATGTATTAGTGTAACCCTAATGTATGGTTCAAAATTTTTTAGAATTTATATGTATACATATTTTATTATTTTATTATATTATTATTTTTTAAAAAAAACTATTTTTTTAAATTATTTTAATTATTATTTTTAATATATTTTTTAGTTAGTTTAATTTAATTTTTATTTTATTTTATTTTATTTTATTTTTAGAGGAGAAAAAAGAAGAAAGAAAGAAGAATTCTAAAAAAGAGGTCCTAAGGAGTCCTAGAACTAAGAAGAGAGAAAAGAATTAGGCTTAATTAGATTTGATGTTGGTTAGCAATCAAGTTGGTCAATCAATCCTAACTAATGGTTATCCTAGATCTAGACAGCTTCTAACTACCAAGATCACCTTCAAGCCCTCCATGTAGGATCAGCCAATCAACTGGCTGAAGGGAAATCTTGATTTCCCGGTCCAGGTTCGTTCAGATCTGATCAGATCAAGAGATATATTTCAAAAAAATTTTCTTTGATCTGTATCAAATTTGGGATGTTTCAGATCTAATTAATATTATTTTAATAAATAAAATAAATAAAAATAAATTAAATCAAATTTAATTTACCTGATTTGGGTAATCCTATTATCCTGTTGATGATCCTATATGTAGCGAAAGGTTCTGGATCTAGCCACGCAAGCGCCTGGCCTCTACCGGTATCCACTTGGGCTGGATCTAGAGATCCTCTTCTTCTCTATCACATCTCCAAAAATCAGATCTGGATCTGATCTGGAGGATCTTCAAAACTCCTTTTGAAGATCAGCAGTCGTCCTTTGCAGCAGCGCAGCCTTCTTGCTTTTGATCGCCTTTCTTTGATCTGGATCGCACCAACCAAAGTCCAAAACTCCTTTTGGACGTGGAGAGGAGAGGGAGAAGGAGGTTTGGCATGGAGGAAGAGGGGAGAGGCAGCCTTGGGCATGGGAATTATGATTCTCAATCATATCATCACAATCTGAGTTGGGCACAGGGTCTTATTTATAGACTAAGCGTGATCCAACTCCTCTTCTTCCCAACCAATCACAACCCTTTGTGAAATCAGATCTAAATCTGATTGGTGGGAATAGAGTCCCCTGGATTCCTCCTTAGAGGGTGCCTAAGACCAGTCAAAGTTGGTTCTTAGGAGAACTCTAATTGGAATCCAAAAAGGAGATGGAGTCCTTGTCCAACAAGGACTCCTAGGCGCCTCCAGCTTGGGCACACGCCTAGGATGGCGTGCGCCCTCCTCCTTGCCAGGTTCTGGCAGGGGGATAGGCCCCCACCAGCTCTCCAATAGGTGCATGACATGTGGTCAAAAGTCAAAGTGTCAATGGTCAACGTTTGACCAGTCAAAGGTAGACTTTTGACCAAAGTCAAAGAACAAGAAATGGCAGGTGACCAAAAATGGCAGGTAATGTCTTACAAAATAAGACAACCTTTTCTGACTTGGACAACCTCCAGTCAGACCATATGAAGGCCTCTGATTGAGCACAAACTCCTTTGGCTCAGTCAGGACAACTTATTTATGATAGTAAAAGAAGAACGTTAGGTTCAATCGAGTGCTAGCACGATTTCCTTGAACCTAATTGAATCTCATTCAGATCAATTGAACTAGATCAGTTCAATTGATGATCACCAGATTCAAACCCTTGTTTGTGTGACCCAGTTAGGTTCAGTTCTGTATGGTAATGGGATATGTCATGATCTCTATCATCGACATCATCGAAACTCCTTTCGATGGATCAGAACTCTTCTGATTCGAACAGCTAGAATGATCGATCATCTAAATCATTCTAATTGCTCCCAAAATCCACCAGTGACACCTAGCAGTATATGGTGGCAACCCATCAGAGCTGAATGCGAACCTCTTGGTGCAGCTACCTGTGTGATTAAGTTCTTCTATCTTGAGCCCCGATCAGATTAGGGTTAAGGTGAACTCGTCAAACCCTAGTCTCTGTCATATGATGTAATCATTCGATTCGAGTCCAATGTGAAAATCTAAATAGAAACTCTTTCTATTATTTCACTCTGCCATGGCCATGGGCTTCTGGACTTGATTCTCATGATCATCATAGGGCTGCTCCTCTACCACCGAGGTAGATAGATTCCATCTTGATGCAATCCAGTTCCTACAATGAACATGCTATAGCCAACATACACCTCAGGGTTCCATATGGCTAGGAGACCGAGTAATGGTGTAGTCAAACTATAACACCCTCAAGGTGAACTGCCGATGCACCTCAGGTCAAAGAACCAGACACACTACTGCAGCATCGAGTCAGTCATTGACGAGAAGGTAGACTTCCCTAATGACTACTCGAGGTGGTCACGCTCAGTGCCCTCGTTCTCTAACGAGTACCTGTACTCTCGCTCCGGTGTCTCCACACCGTAGACTCAAGACTCATCTACTAAAGAGAAGCGATTGTACACCAACCTTCCGGATCAATCACCATCCTCGTGATGATCCTATGGTCGGGAGCAATTTTATGAGTTAATAATGATTATTCATGTCTTAAATTTTCAACTCTTGAAAATATGAATTATCATTACCATTAACTCAAAGGATGTATCACAGACACTAAATACACATATGTGATAGAAAATAACCCATTTTATTGATTTTAGTCAAAATTATAATTTTGCCCCTAGAAGTGTATTACAAGTGTCAGCCAATTCTGGCTTCTAGGGCACATATATCTAACAATCTCCCACTTGTCCTAAAGCCAATTGGCTACAAGTCTAAGTCCCATCTTCTCAAGGTGGGCTTCGATCTTCTGCTGGCCCAACGGCTTTGTAAGTGGGTCTGCCACATTATCTGTGGAGTTGACTCTCTTGACCTCGACGTAACCCTTCTCGAGGTAATCGCGGATGAGGTGGTATCGCCGCTCAATATGCTTGGATTTCTGGTGAGACCTCGGCTCCTTAGCAAGGGCTATGGCGCCATTGTTGTCGCAGTATAGAGGAATGGCATCTGATGGCATTACTCCAATTTCTGCAGCAAACTTCTTGTACCAGAATGCTTCCTTCGCAGCCTCTGATGCAGCGATATATTCTGCTTCCATGGTGGAATCTGCTATCATGTTTGCTTGGAACTCTTCCAGCTGACAGCACCACCATTGCACACAAACAGACTGCCAGATGTCGACTTTCGATCATCTATATCGGACATGAAATCCGAGTCTGTGTATCCCTGGACTTGGAGTTCTCCATTACCAAAGACCAACATTCATATCCTTAGTTCTTCTCAAGTACTTAAGGATACATTTCACAGAAGTCCAGTGTTCTTCACCTGGATTTGACTGATATCTGCTTGTGACACTCACAGCATGGGCTATATCAGGTCGTGTACATAGCATGGCATACATGAGGCTCCCTATTGCAGAAGCATAAGGGATCTTGCTCATGCGTTCTATTTCCTCAGGTGTGCTAGGGCACATCTTCTTGGAAAGATGAATACCATGTCTGAAGGGTATTAATCCCCTCTTAGAGTTTTCCATACTAAACCTCTTTAGTACTTCCTCTATGTACATCTTCTGTGAAAGTCCTAGCATCCTATTCGGTCTATCCCTATAGACCTTAATTCCTAGAATAAAGGATGCTTCACCTAGGTCTTTCATGGAGAATTCCTTGGACAACCACATTTTGACTGATCGTCAACATGGGAATATCATTCCCAATAAGGAGGATGTCATCCACGTACAATACGAGGAAGACAACAGCGCTCCCACTGACCCTTTTTGAAAACACATGGTTCCTCTTCATTTTTGATGAAACCAAACTTTTTGATCACATCATTGAAACGAGTGTTCCAGCTCCGAGATGCTTGCTTAAGTCCATATATGGACCTTTGCAGCTTGCAAACCTTGTGATCAGTATCACTGGATGTGAAACCTAGCGGCTGTTCCATATAGATATCTTCCTCAAGATATCCATTTAGGAATGCCGTTTTCACGTCCATTTGCCATATTTCATAATCGAAATAGGCTGCAACGGCAAGCAATGTGCGGATGGATTTTAGCATAGCCACTGGGGAAAAGGTATCCTGATAGTCAATGCCTTCGCGTTGACTATAACCTTTTGCCACTAGTCTAGCCTTGAATGTCTCCACATTCCCATCTGCACCAATCTTTCTCTTGAAGATCCATTTACACCCAATAGGTACTATACCTTCTGGTGGATCTACCAAGGTCCAGACTTGGTTTGAGTGCATCGAGTCAATTTCTGACTGCATTGCCTCTAGCCATTTCTCGGAGTCGATATCTGATATCGCCTCGTTGTAGGTTTTGGGATCATCACCATGAGCACCATTACCTACGAGGAACATTTCCTCTACTTTCCTCTGAAATAATACCTAAGTATCTCTCAGGGGGACGGAAAACTCTTTCCGATCTACGAGGTGGAGGAGGTAGTGTTCTTATTGGCTCAACCTGATTTGGTTCCAATTGGTCCTTAGCTCGTTCCACTTGTGAGACTTTCTCATCAAGCTTGATCTATTTTCCAATGCCGCTATCTTGAATAAACTATTTTTCAAGAAAGATGGCATGTCGACTCACAATCACATTGTGGTCTTCTGGAATGTAGAAATAGTATCCTAATGACTCTTTAGGATATCCTATGAATCGAGCTCTAAAGGACCTAAACTCTAACTTGTCCGCTTGTTGTCTTTTGACATGAGCCGGACAACCCCAAATTCTGAGATGACTCAGACTTGGTTTCTTACCGTGCCATATCTCATACGGTGTGGTAGGAACGGTTTTAGAGGGAACCCTATTCAGTAGATAGATTGAAGTTAACATAGTATCCCTGATAGGAACGATGCTGTCGTTAAACACCGTGTTTATCAGTTTAATCCGACTTCTTAAAATTATTGAAAATGTAGATAGGGTGAGTCGGGTCGAAACAGGGAAGGTAGTATTTTAGATTTGAAATCTTTGATTTTTAAAAGAAAAAGAAAAAAAGAAGATTTCAAGATCAAAAGTGAAGTCAAAAAATAAAAAAAAAAATTAAAAGGTGCAGAAATTTAAATTTGGTACTAAGATCTATTAGTTAGATCTTAGCATCTACTTGCAATAAAATAAAAAGTAATAATTAAAGTATAGAAATTAAATTGCAATAAAATAAAAAGTAAGAAATTAAAATACAAAAATAAAATTTTTATTAACTAAAATTTTCAAAATTTAAATACATAAAATTTAAAAAAAAATAAAATAAAATAGCCTGATCTCTGATCTTGGATCGGCATTGGCAGAAAGATGGTGTAGAAGCTCGGCTCTTCTTCTCGGCACCCGTTGCTTCGAAGCAGCCTTTAACCCATAGCCTGGCTTCGCCCTATACCAAAGCTTCACCTTGATCGGAGATGTTGATTTCTGGTGGCCTGGGGTCCTTTTTATAGAGCTAGGAGGGCTGGATATTTTTTCTAAAGGCAATATGGGACTAATGCCTTTGTAATCGTCAAAATACAAACAAATTTGGATAAAATTTGAATCAAAATAGCTCTGATATGACTCTGATAAATCTGATAAAATCCAGCCATTCAATAGAAATCCAACGGTCCAAAAATCATCAAAATCGGATGCAGATAAGCTCAGATCGGGTCGGATTAAATTCTGGCCGTTGGATCGCGCTTGATCGAGGAAATCTGGCCGCAAATCGTGCTTCGGGAGTCTTGATCACCGCCGACAGCATTCTGGACCGTCGGATCTTCATCGCCTGGATCGAGCGCTGCCATTCCGATTGGTGATCGCCGCGTGATGTTTGTATCTGAATAAAATTCGGAAAGCAACCACAGCCGTCCGATCCTGACCGCAAACAACCACATCCGTCCGATCGCGCAATAACTGTTCCCATGGACCGCGATGGACCGGCCGCACCGCACACCGCAACCAATCAGCGCCGCTGTTGTCGGACGAGTGAAAGACTAAATTACCCTTGTGAGCCGCGATAAATTTCTGTAGACCCTTAAGGGGTCTAGGTCCACCACGTGGCAATCTCTGATTCGCCGGAATTTGCTGAGCTGGCGGTCCACGCCTAGATCGTGGACCGGCTGATGGCTTCAATGGCTGAGTCGGCTTGATGGCTTGGCTTGGCTTGGTGGCTCGGCTTACGGAGCCGGCTGAGCCATTTTTCTTTTTTTATTTAATTTTTATTTATTTTATATCTTTCAAAATTCATATCTTTTCCATTTTAGCTCCGTTTTACTTGAAATTTATTTCATTGTGATCAGTAAAATGAGCTCTTTCTATTGATAATAAAATTTTATTTTTTAATTTTTATTATTTTTATTTTTTTATTATTTTTTTAATTAATTTTTTAATTAATAAAAATATGAATTTTTTAAAAATTATATATAAATTGATTATTAATTTTTAAAAATTAATATCAATTAATTGATAAATTAATACTTCTATTGGTGAATTTATGATGTTTATCACACCCCCCAACTTAAGCTTTGCTCGTCCTCGAGTAAAGAAAGAATTTAGTTTTAAATACCTTTTAACTTTAGAGTTTCGAATTTTACCTAAGCAATTTTCAAAATGGCCATTGATATTCAGTAGAGCTTAAATGAGATATATCATTGGGGTATTAATACTTATCAATAGAAAAATTAAGTAAAGAACATTAAATTTTTCAGAACTTTTTCTAAATTATTCCACTTTTATCTCTGATTTGTCTAAACTTTCATATAGGCAGGTGTATTGCTACTTCCATCCTTCATTTATTAATTTTTATTTTCACATTGCCCACTTTTTGATGCGAATATCATTGCTTACTTAGGCAACGGGACCCGGTTACTCGGTGGGAAACCAATTTTTTTTTTTTTTTTTTTTTTTTTAACGTTGTACCACTATTGAGTGTCTTAACTCCCTTAGCTTTCTATTTGATCCATGTAGCGAGTCTTGGGCCAATGACTCCCAAACCAGTTGGCTTTAGGGCACTAGGTATAGAATACCCCTCGGGCTTACTAGCTCGAATCAAATAGGCTACGAGTTAAGACTAGCTTTTACAATGAGCTTCTTTGCCCTTCCCACCTTTTTGACGCGAAACTCAATGCTTGCTTAGGCAAAGAGGCCCGGTTACTCAGTGAGAAGT
>QRFJ01000555.1:183207-196934 GCA_006176705.1 Cocos nucifera
TGGGAATGATGTTCCCACGTTGACCATAGTTAAAATGTGGTTACATAAAGAATTCTCCATGAAAGACCTAGGAGAAGCATCCTTTATTCTCGAAATTAAGGTCTATAGAGATAGACCGAATAGGATGCTAGGACATTCACTGAAAATGTACATAGAGAAAGTGCTAAAGAGGTTTTGCATGGAAAACTCTAGGAGGGGTTTAGTACCCTTCAGACATGATATTCATCTTTCCAAGAAGATGTGCCCTAGCACACCTGAGGAAATAGAATGCATGAGTAAGATCCCTTATGCTTCAGCAATAGGGAGTCTCATGTATGCCATGTTATGTACACGATCTGATATAGCCCATGCTATGAGCATCATGAGCAGATATCGGTCGAATTTAGGTGAAGAACACTGAACTTCTGTGAAATGTATCCTTAAGTACTTGAGAAGAACTAAGGATATGTTGTTGGTCTTTGGTAATGGAGAACTCCAAGTCTACGGGTATACAGACTCGGACTTTATGTCCGATATAGATGATCGAAAGTCGACATCTGGGAGTCTATTTGTGTGCAATGGTGAAGTTGTCAGTTGAAAAATTTTCAAACAGACAGTGATAGTAGATTCCATTATGTAAGTAGAATACATCGCTGCATCAGAAGCTGCAAAGAAGGCATTTTGGTATAAGAAGTTTATCGTAGAGATCAGAGTAAAGCCATCAGATGCCATTCCTTTGTACTATGATAATAATGGTGCCATAGCCTTGCTAAGGAGCTGAGGTCTTATCAAAAATCCAAGCACATCGAGCGGCGATACCACCTCATCCGTGATTACCTCGAGAAGGATTACGTCGAGGTCAAGAGAGTCGACTCCGCAAATAATGCGGTGGACCTGCTTACAAAGCCATTGGGCCAGCAGAAGATTGAAGCCCACCTTGAGAAGATGGAACTTAGATTTGTAGCCAATTGACTTTAGGTCAAGTGGGAGTTTATTAGATATGTGTGCCCTAAAAGTTAGAATTGGCTGACACTTGTAATATGCTTCTAAGGGTAAAATTATAATTTTGACTATAAATAATAAAATGGATTATTTTTTATCACATATGTGTATTTAGTGTCTGTGATACATCCCTTGAGTTAATGGTAATGATAATTTTTATTTTCAAGAGTTAAAAATTTAAGACAAGAATTTTCATTATTAACTCATAAAATGCTTTTGACCGTAGGATCATCATGAGGATGGTGATTGATCCAAAATATTAGTGTATAATCGCTTCTTTATAGTAAATGAGTCTTGAGTCTATGATGTGGAGACATCGGAGCGAGAGTATAGGTACTCGTTAGAGAACGAGGGCACTGAGCGTGACCACCTCGAGCAGTCATAAGAAAGTCTACCTTCTCATCGATGATTGACTCGAAGCTACAGTGGTGTGTCTGGTTCATTGACCTGAGGTGCATCGGTAGTTTACCTTGAGGGTGTTATAGTTTGACTACACCATGACTCGATCTCCTAGCCATTCAGAATCCTGAGGTGTATGTTGGCTATAGCATGTTCATTGTAGGAATTGGATTGCACCAAGAGGGAATCTATCTACCTCGATGGATGAGGAGCAGCCCTATAATGATCATGAGAATCAAGTCCATAAGCCCATGGCCATGGCAGAGAGTGAAATAATAGAAAGAGTTTCTATTAAGGTTTTCACATCAGACTTGAATCAAATGATTAAATCATATGATAGAAATTAGATTTGATGAGTTCACCTTAACCCTAATCTGATCAGGGCTCAAGATAGAAGAACTTAATCACAAAAGTAGCTGCACTAAGAGGATCGCTTTCAATTTTGATGGGTTGCCACCATATACTGCTAGGTGTCACTAGTGGATTTTGGGAGCAATTAGAATGATTTAGATGATCGATCATTCTAGTTGTCTAAATCAGAAGAGTTCTGATCCATCGAAAGGAGTTTCGGTAATATTGATAATGAAGATCATGATATATTCCATTACCATACAGAATCGAACCTAACTGGATCACACAAATAAGGGTTTGGATCTGGATATCATCAATTGGACTAACCTAGTTCAGTTGATTTGAATTAGGTTTGATGAGTTCACCTTAACCCTAATCTGATCAGGGCTCAAGATAGAAGAACTTAATCACAAAAGTAACTGCACTAAGAGGATCGCTTTCAATTTTGATGGGTTGCCACCATATACTGCTAGGTGTCACTAGTGGATTTTGGGAGCAATTAGAATGGTTTAGATGATCGATCATTCTAGTTGTCTAAATCAGAAGAGTTCTGATCCATCGAAAGGAGTTTCGGTAATATTGATAATGAAGATCATGATATATTCCATTACCATACAGAATCGAACCTAACTGGATCACACAAATAAGGGTTTGGATCTGGATATCATCAATTGGACTAACCTAGTTCAGTTGATTTGAATTAGGTTTGATGAGTTCACCTTAACCCTAATCTGATCAGGGCTCAAGATAGAAGAACTTAATCACAAAAGTAACTGCACTAAGAGGATCGCTTTCAATTTTGATGGGTTGCCACCATATACTGCTAGGTGTCACTAGTGGATTTTGGGAGCAATTAGAATGATTTAGATGATCGATCATTCTAGTTGTCTAAATCAGAAGAGTTCTGATCCATCGAAAGGAGTTTCGGTAATATTGATAATGAAGATCATGATATATTCCATTACCATACAGAATCGAACCTAACTGGATCACACAAATAAGGGTTTGGATCTGGATATCATCAATTGGACTAACCTAGTTCAGTTGATTTGAATTAGATTCAATTAGGTTCAAGAAAATCATGCTAGCACACGATTGAGCCTAACGTTCTCCTTCTATTATCATTAAAAGTTATCTCGATTGAGCCAAATATGTTTGTGCTCACTCAGATACCTTTACCTAGTCTGACTGAAACTTGTCCAGATCAAAAAAGGATTGTCTTAATTTATGAGATAAATTTGAGATAACACCTGCCATTTTCCATCACCTGCTAATTCTTGTCCTTTGACTTTGGTCAAACATTGATCTTTCACCCTTGGACATCTGCCCATGTGTCATGCACCCATAGGAGAGACTTATTGACCAAGTCCACCTATCATTTGGTAGGTAGGTGGAGGGTGCAGGCCTAGGATGGCGTGCATCCCATGTGGATACACACTGGAGTCCCATACGGATGGGACTTCAGGTTGCTTCTTGGATTCAACTTAGGTGACCCTTATCTATACACTTTGACTAGTCTTAGGCACCATCTAAGGATGAATTTATGGAGCTCTCATCTGATTGGATCAGGTGATGTTATCCCACTAATCAGATTTAGATCTGATTGCACGAAGTAATGCGATTGGCCGGGATGATGCAGCACTGCATGGCACAGCAAGGTCTATAAATAAACCCTATCTGCGCCCAACCTTTTTTGAGTTCCTCTTAGCCCATGCCCTAAGGCTGCCCTTCTTTATCCTCCATGCCATCTTTTGATCCTCTCTCTCCTCTCCACACCCAAGGAAAGTTGGGCTTCAGTTTGGTGCGATCTAGGTAAGAAAAGACTGACGAGAAAGGAAGAAGGCAGCACTGCTGCAGAGACGACTATTGATCTTCAGAAGAAGTTTTGAAGATCCTCCAAATCAGATCTAAATCTAATTTTTAGAGATGTGATAAAGAAGAAGAAGATCTACGATCCAGCCTGAGTGGATACCAGTAGAGGTCAGGCACTTGCATGGCTAGATCCAGAACCTTAGGCAATCAGCAGGATCATCAATGGATAATCAGATTAAATTAATTTAGATTTAATTTAATTTAATTTTTTTATTTATCAGATCATAAAATTTGATCTGAAAAGTATTAGATCTGATTTAGATCTAAGAAAAAATTTTTGAAATATGCCTTTCGATCCAATCAGATTTGAACGAACCTAATCCGAAAAATCAGGATTTCACCTTCAACTTAGACATCTGTCCATGTGTCATGCACCTATTAGAGAGCAGATAGGGGCTTGTCACCTTGCTAGATTTTGGAAAGGAGGGGGTGCACACCTAGGGAGGAGTGCGCCCATGGATAGGGATGCCTGGAGTTCCATATGGATGGGACTCTAGGTTGCTTCTTGGATTCTACTTAAGTGACCCCTAGCTATAGACTTTGACCAGTCTTAGGCACCATCTAAGGATTGATTAGTGGAGCTCTCATCTGATTGGATCAGGTGATGTCATCCCATCAATTAGATTTAGATTTGATTGCACAAAGCAACGTGATTGGTCGGGATGATGTGGCACTGCATGGCGCAGCAGGGTTTATATAAACCCTATCTACGCCCAACTTTAAAAGACTTCTCTCTTAGCCCATACCCCAAGGCTATTTCTCTTCTTTCTCCACATCATCTTTTGATCCTCTCTCTCCTATCCACACCCAAGAAATGTTGTGCTTCAGTTTGGTGCGATCCAGGCAAGAAAAAGCTGATGAGAAAGGAAGAAGGCAGTACTGCTGCAGAGACGACTGCTGATCTTTAGAAGGAGTTTTGAAGATCCTCCAAATCAGATCCAAATATGATATTTGAAAAAGTGATAGAGAAGGAGAGGATCTCTAGATCTGATTTGAGTGGATACCGGTAGAGGCTAGGTGCTTGCGTGGCTAGATCTAGAACCTCATGCAATCAGTAGGATCATCATAGGATAATCTGATTACCCAACAAAAGGTACAAATTAAATTAGATTTAATTTATTTTTATTTTTATTTATTAAATTTATAAAATTAGATCTAAAATATCTCAGATTTGATCTAGATATATAAGAAAAATTTTTGAAATATCTATCTTGATTTGATCAAATCTGTATGAACCTGATCCAGAAAATTAGGATTTTTTCTTCTACTGGTATCAGAACCAGATTCTCTAAATTATTTAGATCTAATTTTTATTTATTTTTGATTTAAAAAATTAGATGATTTTAGATGTCACATGAGATATGATTTGATCTAAAATCAAAAAAAATAAAATTAAATAATTTAGATATAAGTTTTACAAGATGCATGACTAATTGTAAAATAGAATAGTTCTATACATAGTCATGCATGATCATGATTTATTTTGATTAAATTATAATTTTAGATCTATTTATTTTTTATATTTTTATGATTATAAATATTATAATAAAATCTAAAAAATAAAAAATAAAATTATTTAATCATATGAGATATGATGAATGCATGATTAGACTAGTTGTAGAATAGTTCTACATAATTATCTAAATTAAAATTTATTTTGATGTGATTAATTTAAATATAATTTTTTAGATAATTATGAGATAATTTAGATCTAAAAAATATGCATGACATGATACATGAGATGTATGCAAAATATGTATAAAGTTAGATCAATTATATATATGAGATATATGATGTAGATCTAACTAGTTTTGTAGATTTATATTTCTAATTACGATGTTCCCCTTGGCTGTCCAGTCATAAGAACAAAGTAAGATTTAAATGCCCTCTCCTTCCATTCGATGGAGTGTTCTAATGATGTGTAGGGGTGCTGCACGTTCATCCTTAATCAAAAATTAAGAACTTACTTTCTGCAAAATCCTAGATCTTGAAATCCTAGGATTTTATTTACATATTTTATTTATAAATTATAACTTAATTAAGAATTAAGATTATGAAATATATGTTAGGTCTAAAATTAAGAATTTCAGATCTAAGATATATTCATAAAATTGGGTTCGGGCTTGGGTAGCTCAATTAGGTCTAAGTGATTGATCAAATCGAATCAAGAGTTGGTTAGATGGGATCAACAGTGCTTAAATTGACCAACCTAATAGGATTAAGTTTGGATCAAGATTGAGTCACATGAGTGATCAATCAAGCTAAGACCTAATTAGGCTTAGTAGTTAGAGTCTGGATTGTAGGCTAATTTGATTGGTTCTGGCTCAACAATTTGGTGTCTAAGGTAAGTTTGGCAGATACGATCGATTGATTTTTAATTGGGAGCTACTTGACTCGAATGCATTCTTGTCGAGTTAATGGCATATCCCTTCCACCGGTCTCTCACTTATCTGACCATATTTGTTGGCTCAGTCCTAATCCGAGGTGGTCAATAATCTAAGCTAACCCATGCCACTAGGTTAGTCACAATGGTTATGACTATGTTAAGTCTAGTTTAATGAGACCTAAATCAAATCTCTCTAAGAAAAGATTAAGTCTAAGGTCTTCCACCATTGTAGATGTGCGGGCCCTTTCTGAGGTTGATTGTTCTCGACTGATTACAGTGGTTCAGTTGCATCAGAAAGACACAACCATATCTATTAGGCATTGGATGCTATGGGCTGGAGGATGGATTGGGCTCAATATTTCAGATATGATGAGAGACTCAATTAGGAATCCAATCTATGCAAATAGTGGGTCTGACTTAACTAAGGAGTGTCTTGGCACGATGGGATTCATGAATTAAAAACCAAGTTTGGGTGCACCATGATTAGAGAATCATTGAACAAGAGTTGTTCACTCATTGGCTAACCCATCACTAATAACTGTTAGGTGAGGTGATGAGTCAGTTGGTGGGACCACACTATCCACTAGAAATCATTAATCATGGAGATTTTTGCATCTCTACAAAGAAAGTGTAGGGATCCGAGAAAATAGTGGAAGCTAATTTGTTTAAAAAATTAAAATTCTAAATAAATTGGTTAAGTCTTAATTACAATATCTAACTAGAAACTTTGACTCTCTAAAGAAAAATGCCTGCATCCAACCCACTGGCACAAATCTTGGACACCATAGACTGACTGGACCCAATTACAAGGATTGGCTCTGAAACTTCAAAATTATTTTGGATTCTAAGAAGTTAACTCATGTATTGGACCAGGACCCTCCCACCTTATCAGCTCGTCCATCCGTTGAATAGAGAGAGTCTCTTGAAAAGTAAACGGACCAAGATAAAAAGGCCAGATATTACATGTTGGGCTCGATGTCTGATGAGCTTCAGTGCCAACATGAAGATATCAAGACTGTTCATCAAATGTTGGCTCACCTACAAGAGATGTTTGGTGAAAAGAGTCACGCAGCCAAGTATCAAGTCACTAAACGACTATTCAAAGCTAAAATGCATGATGGGCAGTCAGTCCAAGATCATTGTCTGATGATGATCAAGGACTTGGAAGAGCTTGAGAAGCTCGGAGTGAGGTTGGACTTGGATCTATAGAATGATATAATTCTGCAATCCTTGACTGATGCATATGGGCAGTTCATCATGAACTATCATATGCATAAACTTCAAAATTTTCTGACCGAACTTATGAACATGTTGGTTACCGCTGAGCTTTCTATGAAAGATTCTAAAGGCTCAGTGCTTGCTATGGAACGGACTTCTTCTAAGAAAAAGTCTTTTGGAAAGAAGAAGAAGTCTCTGAAAAAGTAGAAGATGGAAGGAGGAAAGAAGAAAAAGATAGAGCTGAAAAAGAAGGCCACTGACAAAGGAAAGTGTTTCCATTGCAATAATGATGGCCACTGGAAGTGGAACTGCCCTACTTACCTAGCCATCCTGAAGAATAAGGAGGTAGGTCCTTCTGGAGGTATGCTCGTTATTAAGTCTAACATTACGGTTTCTTCTGCATCCAGTTGGGTGCTTGACTCTGGTTCTAGTGCTCATTTATGCACTTCCATGTAGGATCTTGAAAATAGCAGGAGGCTGAGGGATGGTGAGATGATCCTATGCATAAAAAATGGAGCAAGAGTTATTGTCGTGGTCATGAAAATATACCCTCTTTGACTATTATTTAGTTTAGACTTAGTGTTAAAAGACTATTATTATGTGCCTGCAGCAAGCAGGAATTTGATTTCTATTTCTTGCCTTGCATTAGATGGCTATGTAATTAGTTTTCTTAAGGACCATTGTAATATTTTTTATGAAAAAAATAAAATTGCAAGTGGTTTCCTTATTAATGATCTTTATCAGTTACATATTGATGTATCTATTTTTAACATCGAGCAAAATGTGAATACCATGAAACAACCTAGGGATAGTCCAAATGATAGGTATCTATGGCAACTACGACTAGGTCATATAGAAGAAGATAGGGTTAACAAATTGGAGAAAATTGGGCTATTGAGTCCATTGACTTTCGAGTCATATCCAAGTTGTGAATCTTGTCTTCATGGAAAAATGACTAAGCTCCCTTTTGTAGGACATGGGGAAAGAGCCATGGATCTTCTTGCCCCAGTACATACTGATGTGTGTGGACCATTTGATGTACCGGCTAGAGGTAATTTTGTCTACTTCATTATCTTTACTGATAATCTATCTAGGTATGGGTATGTGTATCTTATTAGACACATCTGAAGCTTTTGAAAAGTTCAGAAAATTTAGACATGAAGTAGAAAAATAGCATGGAAAACCCATTAAGGTTCTTCGATCAGATCGAGGAGGTGAATACCTTAGCCAAAAATTTTTGGACTATCTCAAGAAAAATGGCATAGTCTCTCAATGGACTCCACCTGGAATACCTCAACTCAATAGAGTTTCAGTACGGAGGAACCAAACTCTATTAGATATTGTCTGATCCATGATGAGCTTCACAGACCTCCTTGATTATCTTTGAGGATACTGTTTGTTAACTACAATATATTTATTGAATAGGATTTCTTCTAAAATCATTCCTACCACACCGTATGAGATATGGCATGGTAAGAAACCAAGTCTGAGTCATCTCAGAATTTAGGGTTGTCTGGCTCATTTCAAAAGACAACAAGTGGACAAGTTAGACTTTTGGTCCTTTAGAGAGCTCGATTTATAGGATATCCTAAAGAGTCATTAGGATATTATTTCTACATTCCAGAAGATCACAATGTGATTGTGAGTCGACATGCCATCTTTCTTGAAAAATAGTTTATTCAAGATAGCGGCATTGGAAAGTAGATCAAGCTCGATGAGAAAGTCTCACAAGAGCAACGAGCTAAGGACCAAATGGAATCCAAATTAGGTTAAGCCAATCCAATCACTATCCTGCCTCCACCTTATAGATTGGAAAGAGTTTCTCGTCCCCCTAAGAGGTACTTAGGTACTATTTCAGAGGAAGTAGAGAAAATGTTCCTCATAGGTATGGTGATGGAGGCAATGAAATCAGAAATTGAGTTGATGCACTCAAACCAAGTCTGGACCTTGGTAGATCCACCAGAAGGTATAGTACCTATTGGGTGTAAATGGATCTACAAGAGAAAGATTGGTGCAGATGAAAATGTGGAGACATTCAAAGCTAGATTAGTGGCAAAAGGTTATAGTCAATGTGAAGGCATTGACTATCAGGATATCTTTTCATCAGTAGCTATGCTAAAATCTATTCACACATTGCTTGCTATTGCAGCCTATTTTGATTATGAAATATGGCAAATGGATGTGAAAACGGCATTCTTAAATGGATATCTTGAGGAAGATATCTATATGGAACAGCCACTAGGTTTCACATCCAGTGATGATGATCATAAGATATGCAAGCTGCAAAGGTCCATATATGGACTTAAGCAAGCATCTCGAAGCTAGGAATACTCATTTTAATGATGTAATCAAATTATTTGATTTCATCAAGAATGAAGAGGAGCCATGTGTCTTCAAAAAGGTCAGTGGGAGCACTGTTGTCTTCCTCGTATTGTACGTCGATGACATCCTCCTTATTGGGAATGATATTCCCATGTTGACCACAGTTAAAATGTGGTAATCCAAAAAATTCTCCATGAAATAACTAGGAGAAGCATCCTTTATTCTGAGAATTAAGGTCTATAGAGATAGACCGAATAGGATACTAGGACTTTCATAGAAGATGTATATAGAGGAAGTGCTAAAGAGGTTTAGCATGAAAAACTCTAAGAGAAGTTTGGTATCCTTCAGACATGGCATTCATCTTTCCAAGAAGATGTGCCCTAGCACACCTAAGAAAATAGATTGCATGAGCAAGATCCCTTATGCTTCAGCAATAGGGAGCCTCTTGTATGCCATGTTATGTACACAACCTGATATCAGTTGAATCCAGGTGAAGAATACTGGACTTCTATGAAATGTATCCTTAAGTACTTGAGAAGAACTAAGGATATATTGTTGGTCTTTGGTAATGGATACTCCAAGTCCAAGGGTATATAGACTCGAATTTTTTGTCCAATGTAGATGATCGAAAGTCGACATCTGGGAGTCTATTTCTGTGCAATGGTGGAGCTGTCAGTTGAAAAAGTTTCAAGCAGATAGTGATAGCAGATTCCACCATGGAAGTAGAATATATCACTGCATCAGAAGCTGCAAAGAAGGCATTCTGGTATAAGAAGTTTGCTGTAGAGATCAAAGTAATGCCATCAGATGCTATTCCTCTGTACTGCGACAACAATGGCGCCATAGCCCTTGCTAAGGAGTTGAGGTCTCACCAAAAATCCAAACACATCAAGCGGCAATACCACCTCATCCGTGATTACCTCAAGAAGGGTTATGTTAAGGTTAAGAGAGTCGACTCCATAGATAATGCGGCAGACCCGCTTACAAAGCTGTTGGGCCAGCAGAAGATCGAAGCCTACCTTGAGAAGATGGGACTTAGATTTGTAGCCAATTGGCTTTAGGTCAAGTGGGAGTTTGTTAGATATGTGTGCCCTAGAAGCCAGAATTGGCTGACACTTGTAATACACTTCTAGAGGCAAAATTATAATTTTGACTATAAATAATAAAATGAATTATTTTCTATCATAAATGTGTATTTAGTGTCTGTGATACATCCCTTGAGTTAATGGTAATGATAATTCTTATTTTTAAGAGTTGAAAATTTAAGACAAGAATTTTCATTATTAACTCATAAAATGCTCCTGACCGTAGGATCATCATGAGGATGGTGATTGATCCAAAAGGTTGGTGTACAATTGCTTCTTTATAGTAGATGAATCTTGAGTCTACTGTGTAGAGACACTAGAGCGAGAGTACAGGTACTCGTTAGAGAATGAGGGCACTGAGCGTGACCACCTCGAGCAGTCATAAGGAAGTCTACCTTCTCGTTAATGACTGACTCAAAGCTGTAATGGTGTGTCTGGTTCTTTGACTTAAGGTGCATCAACAGTTCACCTTGAGGGTGTCATAGTTTGACTACACCATGACTCGATCTTCTAGCCATTTGGAATCTTGAGATGTATGTTGGCTATAGCATGTTCATTGTAGGAATTGGATTGCACCAAGAGCGAATCTATCTACCTCGGTGGATGAGGAGCAGCCCTATGATGATCATGAGAATCAAGTCCATAAGCCCATGGCCATGGTAGAGTGAAATAATAGAAAGAGTTTCTATTAAGATTTTCACATCGAACTTGAATTAAATGATTAAATCATATGATAGAAATTAGGGTTTGACGAGTTCACCTTAACCTTAATCTGATCGGAGATCAAGATAGAAGAATTTAATCACACAGGTAGCTGCACCAAGAGGTTCATTTTTAGTTTTGATGGGTTGCCATCATTACTGCTAGGTGTCACCGATGGATTTTGGGAGCAATTAGAATGATTTAGATGATCGATCATTCTAATTATCTGAATCAGAAGAGTTCTGATCCATCAAAAAAAGTTTTGATGATATCGATGATAGAGATTACGACATATCCCAATTACCATACAGAACTGAACCTAACTGGGACACACATATAAGGGTTTGGATTTGGATATCATCAATTGGACTAACCTAGTTTAATTCATTTGAATTAGATTCAATTAGGTTCAAGAAAATCATGCTAGCACATGATTGAACCTAATGTTCTCCTTCTACTATCATTAAAACTTATCTCGACTGAGCCAAATATGTTTGTGCTCACTCAGGTACCTTTACTTGGTCTGACTGGAGCTTATCCAGATCAAAAATGGATTGTCTTAATTTATAAGATAAATTTGAGACAACACTTGCTATTTTTCGTCACCTGCTAATTCTTGTCTTTTGACTTTGGTCAAACATTGACTGTTGACACTTAGACATCTGCCCATGTGTCATGCACCTATTGGAGAGTAGATAGGGGCTTGTCCCCTTGCTAGATTTTGGAAAGGAGGGGGTGCATGCCTAGGGAGGCGTGCGCCCATGGATAGGGATGCCCGGAGTCCCATACGGATGGAACTCCAGGTTGCTTCTTGGATTCTACTTAGGTGACCCCTAGCTATAGACTTTAACCAGTCTTAGGTGCCATCTAAGGATGAATTAGTGCGGCTCTCATCTGATTGGATCAGGTGATGTCATCCCACCAATCAGATTTAGATCTGATTGCACGAAGCAACATGATTGGTCGGGATGATGTGCCACTACATGGCACTGTAGGGTCTATATAAACCCTATTTGCGTCCAACTTTAAAAGACTTCTCTCTTAGCCTACACCCCAAGGCTGTTCCTCTCCCTCCTCTATGCCATCTTTTGATCCTCTCTCTCCTCTCCTCTCCTCTCCACACCCAAGGAATGTTGGGCTTCAATTTGGTGCGATCCAGGCAAGAAAAAGCTGATGGGAAAGGAAGAAGGCAGCACTACTATTGAGACGACTGCTGATCTTTAGAAGAAAATTTAAAGATCCTCCAAATTAGATCTAGTTCTGATATTTGAAGAAGTGATAGAGAAGGAGAAGATCTCCAGATCTATCCTGAGTGGATACCGGTAGAGACCAAGCACTTGCATGGCTAGATCTAGAACCTTAGGTAATCAGCAGGATCATCACAGGATAATCTGATTATCCAAGAAAAGGTATAAATTAAATTAGATTTAATTTATTTTTATTTTTATTTATTAGATCTATAAAATTAGATCTGAAATATCTCAGATCTAATCTAGATATATGAGAAAAATTTTTAAAATATCTCTCTTGATCTGATCAGATCTGTACGAACCTGATCCGAAAAATTAGGATTTCTCCTTCAAAAAGAACTTCGGCAGTCATCTGTTTTGTACTCCATTCTTTCGAATTTCGAACTCAAAAGTGGGGAGACTATTATTGGGGATAAACTTCACTCCCATCAAAGTCTAGTTTGAAGCTTAGCCTAATGTAACTGGTAATCATAGAAGAGCTTCGATCGAAAATTTTTTAGTAGTCGAGCTCCTTCTGGACTTCTCCTTCAGTAGGATTCCTTCAGCAGCTAAACTTCTTTCAGACTTCTCATTCAATCGGATTCCTTTAGGAGTCGAACTTCTTTTGAACTTCTCCTTCGATCAGATTTCTTCAGGAGCTGAGCTCCTTCTAAACTTCTCCTTCAGTCGGATTCTTCTAGGCGGTCGGATTTCTTCAGGAGCCGAGCTCCTTCCAAAATTCTCCTTCAGTTGGATTCCTCCAAGAGTCAAGCTCCCTTTGAATTCCTCCTTTGATCGGATTCCTTCAGGAGTCGAAATCCTTCTGAACTTCTCCTTCGATCGGATTTCTCTAGGGGCCAAGCTCCTTTCAGACTTCTCCTTCAGTCGAGCTTCTCCACCAGTCGGACTTCTTCTAAACTTCTTCATCAGTCAAACTCCATTCGGATTTCTCTAGTGGATTACTTTTGAATTTTAAGTAGTATTCCTCCCGGATGATCCCCTCTAACTGTATTTCCTTTAGAAGTCCGAACTTCTTTAGAATTGACATACGTCAAAGCTCTTCACCAACCAATGCCTGCTTCCTCTGAACTTCGACTACTAAATCTTGACGAACGAATACATCACGACAACGGACACCTCTCTCCATAACAAACTCCATGAGGTCCTGGGCAGCTCAGTACC
>QRFJ01000555.1:196959-228156 GCA_006176705.1 Cocos nucifera
ATCTATGCTACCTCGTGGTAAGTAGGAGTAGCCCTATGATGATCAGAGAATCAAGTCAGAAATTCCATGGGCCGGTAGAGTGAAATAATAGAAAGAGTTTCTACTTCAGATTTTCACATTGGACTTCGAATCGAATGATTAATTCATATTTGACAGAGACTAGGGTTGTGACGAGTTCACCTTAAAACCCTAATCTGATCGGGGCTCAAGATTAGAAGAACTGAATCCACACAGTAGCTGCACCAGAGGTTTCGCATTTCAGCTCTGATGGGTTTGCCACCATTTACTGCTAGGGTGTCACTGGGGGATTTTGGGAGCAATTAGAATGATTTTAGTAATGACGATCATTCTAGCTGTGTCGAATCAGAAGGAGGTCTGATCCATCGAAAGAAGTTTCGATGATGTCTGATGATAGAGATCAGACACTATCCCATTAGCCATACATACTGAACCTAATTGGACACACAAATAAGGATTTGATCTGTGATCATAATTGAAGCTGATCTAGTTCAATGATCTGAATGAGATTCAAATAGGTTCAAGGAAATCGTGCTTAGCTCGATTGAACCTAACTTCTTTTTTTACTATCATAAATAAGTATCCGTGACTGAGCCAAAGGAGTTTGGGGCTCACAAAGCCTTCATATGTCTGACTGGAGGTTGTCCAAGTCAGAATGGTGTCTTGTATTTGTAAGACTTACCGCCATTTTGGCACCTTGCCATTTCTTGGTTCTTGACTTTGGTCAAAAGTCTTACCTTGAGTGGTCAAAAAACATTGACCATTGACCCTTTGACTTTTGACCACATGTCATGCACCTATTGAGAGTTGGTGTGGCTGTCCCCCTGCCAGAACCTAGCAGGAGAAGGGCGCACGCCAAGCGGTGGGTTGAGCCCAAGTAGAGGCGCCTAGGAGTCCTTGTTGGACAAGGACTCCACCTCCATTTGATCCAATCAGAGTTCTACTAAGAATCAGTTAACTGATCTAGGCACCCTCTAAGGAGAATCCAGGGGTCTCTATTCCAACCAATCAGATTTAGATCTGATTTCCAAAGGTGTGGTGATTGGTGCAGAGAAGAGGAGTTGGATCACAAGAGGTCTATATAATAAGACCCTCGCCCAACCCTAATGCTAATGCAATGTTCAATTGAGAAATCCCTATGCCTCAAGGCTGCCTCTCCCCTCCTTCTCCATGCCATAGTCTGCTCTCCATTGCCTCACGTCAAAGAGTTTGGACTTGTTGGTGCGATTCAGATCAAGGAAAGGCGATCAAAAGCAAGAAGGCTGTGCTGCTGCTAAAGGCGACTGCAGATCTTTCAAAAGGAGTTTTGGAAATTCCTTCCAAATCAGATCCAGATCTGATTGAGGATGAAAGAAGAAGGAGATCTCGAGATCCAACTAAGGTGGATATTCGGTTAAGGCCAGACGCTTTGGCGTGGCTAATCCAGAACCTTCCGCGTGCATCAGATCATCTACAGGTAATAGGATTAGCCCAAATCAAGGGTAAATAAATATTTGATTTTAATTTATCGCTGTTTTATTTATTTATTAAAATAATAAGACATTAGATCTAAACAATCAAGATCTGATTGAGATCAAGAGAAAAACTTTTTGAAAATAATCTCTTGATCTAAATCATTTGGACAACTGGATCGGGAAATCAGGATTTCCCTTCAACTGAATCCAACTAATTAGATCTTGTTTAAAACTTATTTTTCAATCTAATTAAGTCTAATTAGTAATCAAATACTAATTTATCCTTCTGAGATAATTATCAAGTTGTATTGAATAATTGATATATCCTTAATGATTGCACAATCGGGTTCGAGTCAATCATCGGATCAGATAAAAATTCTCTTTTATGTATTGATCCATTACGTTCTATTCTATCCTAGATAGTGTAGGATACATTCAGTGATTCTCTAATCATGAATATCGAGTCCGAAAATTTTTTTCAATGAATTTAAATAATTTCAATACATTCCATCGAGAAGATCATCTAATCATCCAATCGATGCTTACGTATGGATCCCACAATCCATCATTGATATCTAGCAGATGTAGTGGCAAATCTAGTAAAATGGAAGTTTGAATCTGCTAGTACAGTTATCAAATGATGATTTTATGTCTTCCTTAAAATTTTTAATTGATAGAAGGTCATGGATACTCATCAAGCCCCGATTATCAGTCGATGTGCAAATTGGGTCTCCAATTTTATGAGTTCTCTGCCTGGTGGAATCTCGTGGAAGACTGTTCTTCTCTAGTATTCACCTTGCTTTGGCCAAAAGACTTAGCGAACTTAAGTATCACGAATCACATAGGATGTATAACCTTTTCTGACTAATCGCTAGAGTTGTCATCTGAAGTACATCCTACTTGCTCAACAGTTGAACCTGAAACCCACCATAGCCAAATAACAAGCGGAAGGACCAAATGGACTAGGGACCATAAGTAAGACGTTGTGTTAGGATATGTGTGTGCCAGAGATGCCAGATGGCTGGACACTGTGTAATACACTTCTAGAGAAAATTATAAGTTTACGTATAAATAATAAAGATGGGTTATGTTGTCTGGATCATAAAGATGTATAATTTTATAGTCTCATGATAACATCCCTTTGAGTTTAATGTAATGATATGATTCATGCTTTCAAGAGGTTGAAAATTTGAAGACATGAATGTTTATTTATTAACTCATAGAAATTACGTCTCTGGACCGATAGGATTGCCATGAGGATTGTTATTGACCCAATGAAAAAGGGTTAGTGTCACAATCAATCTTTATAGTATGATTGGAGTCGTGAGTCTATAGTTATAGAGGACGACCGAAAGTGAGAGTATAGGTACTCATTAGAGAATGAGGATATGAGCGCATGACCACCTCGGAGCATAGTTCATAGAGGAGCATATCTTCTTGTCGATGATGACTTCGATAGCTACAGTGGTGTGTGCCTGATTCTTGACCTGAGGATGCAAGTCGATTTCAACCTGAAGTGTTACTAGTTTTTGACATACACCCATGACTTGATCTCCTAGCATTTCGAAATCTTAAAGGTTGTATATGTTGCTACTAGCATGGTTCATTATAAAAATTGGATTTACACCAAGAGGGAAAATCTATCTACCTCGATAGAAGAGGAGCAGCCATATGATGATCATGAGAATCGAGTCCATACCCATAGCCTATAGCGAGAGTGAAATAATAGAAAGAGCTTTTATTAAAGGTTTTCATATAGGACTTGAATCGAATGATTTAAATCACTATGATAGAAATTTAGGTTTGACGAGTTCCACCTTAACCCTAATCTGATCGGAGCGTTAAGATAGAAGAACTCTATTAATCACACAAGTAGCTGCACCAAGAGATTTATTTTTTAGTTTTTGATGGTTGCCACCATATACTGCTAGGTTGTCACTGATGGATTTGGGAGCAATTAGAAATGATTTAGATGATCGATCATTCCAGTTGTTTGAATTAGAAGAGTTTTGATCCATCGAAAGGAGTTTCGATGATGTCGATGATGGAGATCATGATATATCCCATTACCATACAGAATTGAACCTAACTGGATCACACAAATAAAAGTTTGGATCTAGATATCATCAATTGGAATAATCTAATTTAATTGATTTGAATTAGTTTCAATTAGGTTTAAGAAAATCATGCTAGTACACGATTGAACATAACGTTCTCCTTTTATTACCATTAAAAGTTGTCTCGACTGAGATAAATGAGTTTGTGCTCATCTAGGTACCTTTACTTAGTCTGACTGGAGCTTGTCCAGATCAGAAAAGGATTGTCTTAATTTATGAGATAAATTTGAGACAACACCTACCATTTTTCATCATCTACTAATTCTTATCCTTTGACTTTGGTCAAACATTGACCTTTGACCTTTGGACATCTACCCATGTGTCATGCACTTATTGGAGAGCAGATAGGGGCGTATCCCCTTACTGGAATTTGGAAAGGAGGAGGGCGCATGCCTTGGATGGTGTGTGTCCATGATAGGGACGCCCGGAGTTCCTACGGGATGAAACTCCACGGTTGCTTTCTTGGATTCTACTTTATGGTGACCCCTTACTAAGACTTTTGACCAATCTTAGGCGCCATCTAAGATGAAATTTGTGGGGCTCTCATCTGATTAGATCAGGTGATGTCATCTCACCAATCAGATTTAGATCTGATTGCATGAAGCAATGCAATTGGCTGGGATGATGTGGCACTACATGGCGTAGTAGGGTCTATAAATAAACCCTATATGCGCCCAACTTTTATAGAGTTTCTCTTAGCCCATGCCCCAAGGTTGCCCCTCTCCCTCCTCCATACCATCTTTTGATCCTCTCTCTCCTCTCATGCCCAAGGGAAGTTGGACTTCAGCTTGGTGCAATCTAGGCAAGAAATGACTGACGAGAAAGGAAGAAGGCAGCACTGTTGCAAAGATGACTGCTGATCTTCAGAAGAAGTTTTGAAGATCCTCTAAATCAGATCCATATATGATTTTTAGAGAGATAATAAAGAAAGAGAAGATCTCTAGATCTAGTCTGAGTAAATACCGATAGAGATCAGGCACTTGCATGGCTAGATCTAGAATCTCAGGCAATCAGCAGGATCATCAAAGGGTAATCGGATTACCCACATCAAGGTATAAATTAAATTAGATTTATTTTATTTTATTTTTATTTATTAGATCTATAAAATTAAATTTGAAACATCTCAAATCTGATATGGATGCTTGAGAAAAAATTTTAAAATATTTCTCTTGATCCGATCAGATCTGAACGAACATGATCCGAGAAATCAGGATTTTCCCTTCAGACGTGTAGTCAAAATATAGCAGCCTCACTGCAAATAGCCAATGCACCATAGGTCAAAGAACTAGTCATACCATTACAGCATTAAGAATACCACTGATGAGTGAGTAGATATCTGAGTGATTTCTCGTAGGATGGTCATGCTCATAATGCAAGTTTGTTTCTTTAACAACCATTGATACATTCACCCTGAATGTCACACATACTATCAGACTCGAGATTCATCTTGCCCATGGAAGAAGGTTGTCATATACCAATCTAAACTAGATCAGATTACTATCCTTCGTGATGATCTTTCAATTTGGAAGGCATTAGAAGATTAACCACTGATGGTAGTATGTCTCAAATTCTCAACCAACCTTGAGATATGCCAAAATCATCTTGTTGATATTTCTAGAAGATAAATCATGGACCACACAATATGACTGAAAATAAAAAATACCATTTATTAATAATTAAAAGTTTTATAAGTTCAAATACAAGGTCTTTGAAAAATAATGTGTCAGTCATAATTAGACTTTTTAGGGCACACATCTAACACTGATATATTACAGGTACATGGGCTGGGCAGATGCCCATGACCAACAAACTTGGCAGGTGCTCGCCTGGCAGATGCCTATGACTAAAAAATCTTGGTAGGTGCCCACCTAGCAAACACCCACAACCAAGGAATCTCTTCACCTATCTTGACAGCCTACAGGCTAAGGACACGACAAGCTTCGATGATCTTCTACATAAAGAGGTGAACTAGGACCCCTCTCAAAAAAAGGAGAGGTAAACATATTGCCGTCCACAACATCTCAGGCATCACCTAGCTCTGATACCAAATTGTAGACCCATGATATCGCTTGAACACCAATCATTCTTGACATCATAAGCACCGATACCATGTTGCAGAAGCTCCTGATCTTTAGTACGGACCTAAAGAAATCTGTAACATTCTCTATGGTTAGCAAACCATAGATTCAACACCTAGATCTATGCTGGGGAATCTCCCTTCTTGGGCTTGAGGGAGGCGCCCCCTCTCTCTAGGGCTTTTTCAAGAACCTAGTGCAACTACACTAGAGAGATGAGAAGAAGAGAGAATCGAGGGAGAAAAGGTCTATATTCCACAGCATAATGAAATCCTAATACAACCTATGTATTTATACATAGCTATTAGGCCCAACCAAAAAACTCCCTGGCTAACCCAATACATGAAAGTACTCACCAAGCCCATGTACACCCATGTCTCCCATGCTCTCATCCTCAGGATCTAGAACCGACCCATATATGAATTAGCCCCCTTAAGACATCTCAAACTAGGCCTTAAGACCCCTAGGATCAACCCAGACCCTAGTCCATAATAGACCCTCACATAGTTCTGCCCATGCACTGAGCCGGCTCAATCTCAGCACTGAGCCGACTAAGTTCCACTTGGTCGGCTCAGTCTGCAACTGAGCTGACTTAATTCTGTGCCATGCCAGTAGTTTCGAATGCATAGCTCTTTATTTTGCCTGTACATTAAGACTTAGCCGATCCAATTTTGGACTAAGCCGGCTAACCTGTAGAAAATCTTCTTTCTACAGTCTTGATTCTTCAGCTTTGGTTCCTTGCTTTATCTTGAATTCCAAATCTTCGAAGCACCAACCAAGCCCCTAGAATTCTTGGAGCCAACACCCTGACTCCTTTCGTGGCCTCCCAAGACTTGGAAGCACCATAAATCCTCACAATCTCCATCTTGGTGCTCCCAAGTCTTGCAAACCCCTCGATAATGCCCTCCTACACGATCACACTATCCCTGCGCACTCGATAGCACCTATGCAAACATCACCTCTGCCAATTTTCTTCAACTGTTGTGCACTCTTGAGGCCTTTGAGATAATCGCCTCCACCATTGAAGATTTTGGCTTACACCTCTACACCATCCTAAAATTGTAGGATCTCTTTTGCTTAGCAGCTGCATCACTTTTCATAGACTTCCCTGGAGAACCTGCAACGTTCCTATATCGGCACTCACTGTAAACCCTGACATGGTCTCCTCAGAACTATATCTGTCCTCCTGCATATGTCGCTCCACCTGAAATTGTGTATCACCGGTGTTGGTGCTAGGATATCGATCCTCCTACATCCTTCTCTAAACTCATGTCATATTTCTCTTCAATTGTGAAGCCACCTCTCTGAAGCTCCACCTATATTCGAAGTCCATTTGATGCCATAGAAGCCGACTTTATCTTTGAGTCCCTCGAGGCCAACCACTCAATGCTGTGCTGCTAAGCCTGCCACTGTACCTTGAACACCATCACTGCCCCTTTAAATCCTCCGCACTCTATGGTCCTCTTCGAAGCCATCTTGGATACCTCCATAACCCATGGGCACCTTCGAAACCCAAGAGCTCATCCAACTCTTCTGAATCCAGTGACTAAATCCTAGAAAATTTCATCATAGTCCTCTTCTGTCCCTACACCAGCCATCGCTTCAGTTACACCCAAAGAACCATCCTCCATCTGAACCGTGACTCTTCCTGGTGCTTCTGCAGAAGAAATCTGATCCATGATACTTTTGACTGCCAGATACCTCTGGCGCTCCCTAAGACTCCTGGCTCTTCCTGAGACCTGCACTTGGTCTCCTTGAGATACCACTTGATAAGAATGCGATGTTATCGTTAAGACACCATGTTTATTAGTTTAATCTGACTTCTTAAAATAATTAAAAATACATAGATAGCAGTGAGTCGGATCGAATCCACAGGGAAGGTAGTATTTTAGTTTTAAAATCTTTAATTTTTTAAAAGAAAAAGAAAAGAAAAGAGTTTTAAAATTAAAAAATAAAAAGCAAAAATTAAAAAATGTAGAAATTTAAACTTGGTACTAATATCTACTAGTTAGATCTTAGCATCTACTTGCAATAAAATAAAAAGTAATAATTAAAGTATAAAAATTAAATTGCAATAAAAATAAAAGCAAGAAATTAAAAGTGCATAAAAATAAATATTATATTAATTAAAATTTTCAGAATTTAAATACATAAAAAAAAATAAATAAAATAAAATAGCCTGATCTCTGATCTTGGATCGGCATTGGCAGAAAGATGGTGTAGAAGCTCGGCTCTTTCTTCTCGGCACCAGTTGCTTCGAAGCAGCCTTTAACCCATAGCCTGGCTTCTACCCTATACCAAAGCTTCATCTTGATCGGAGATTATAAATTTCTGGATGGCCAGGGATCCTTTTTATAGAGCTAGGAGGGCTGGAGGATTTTCTTCTAAAGGCAATGTGGGACAAAGAGCCTTTTTAATCATCAAAATAGAAAGAAATTCAAGTAAAATTCAGATTAAAATAGCTTTAAGATGTAAATCTGGATGAAATCCTAGCCATTCAATAAGAATCCAACGAACCAAAAAACATCAAAATCGGATGCAGTATCGATCCATATTAGCTCGGATTAAATTCTGACCATTGATCGTGCATTGATGGAGAAAATCTGACCGTTGATCGTGCATTGAGAGTCCTGATCACCATCGAGAATATTCTAGATCATTAGTTCTGAGTCAGATGTGAGCGCTGTGATCCGATGATGATCCGCGTGAAGTCTAAAGCTGAATCAAAGTAGAAAATTTCTTCCACTATTCGTGATTCATCGATTTCTGCAGAGCTAGCAGTCCACGCCTGGATCATGAACTGGCTGATGGCTTCCACGGATGAGTCGACTAACATGGCTGGCTTGACATGCTAGCTTTGTCAACTTGGCTTGGCGCGTTTGGATGTGTCGACTGATATGGCATGGCAGTTTGAGCCGACTGAGCTGTATGCTATTTTTTATTTATTTTATTTCTTTAAAAATTCATATCTTTCTTTTCATTTTAGCTCCATTTTACTTGAAATTTATTTCGTTGTGATCAAAAAAATGAGCTCTTTCTATTGATAATAAAATTTTATTTTTTAATTTTTATTTATTTTTTAATTATTTTTTAATTAATAAAAATATGAATTTCTTAAAAATTATATATAAATTAATTATTAATTCTTAAAAATTAAATATAAATTAATTGATAAATTAATACTTTTATTAGATAAATTTATGATACTTATCACACCCCCCAACTTAAGCTTTGCTCGTCCTCGAGTAAAGAAAGAATTTAGTTTTAAATACCTTTTAACTTTAGAGTTTCGAATTTTACCTAAGCAATTTTCAAAATGGCCATTGATATTCAGTAGAGCTTAAATGAGATATATCATTGGGGTATTAATACTTATCAATAGAAAAATTAAGTAAAGAATATTAAATTTTTCAGAACTTTTTCTAAATTATTCCACTTTTATCTCTGATTTGTCTAAACTTTCATATAGGCAAGGTGTATTGCTACTTCCATCCTTCATTTATTAATTTTTATTTTCACATTGCCCACTTTTTGATGCGAATATCATTGCTTACTTAGGCAACGGGACCCGGTTACTCGGTGGGAAACTAATATTTTTTTTTTTTTAACGTTGTACCACTATTGAGTGTCTTAACTCCTTAAGCTTTCTATTTGATCCATGTAGCGAGTCTTGGGCCAATGACTCCCAAACCAGTTGGCTTTAGGGCACTAGGTATAGAATACCCCTCGGGCTTACTAGCTCGAATCAAATAGGCTACGAGTTAAGACTAGCTTTACAACGAGCTTCTTTGCCCTTCCCACCTTTTGACGCGAAACTCAATGCTTGCTTAGGCAAAGAGGCCCGGTTACTCAGTGAGAAGTACTTGGAAAACTATTTTATTAAAATAAATTTTTATATGAAGAAACGTATAGTTACCCTACACAAGCCTATAAAAAGTAGACTTTTCTTTGATGCTAGTAGAAATAATTAGAAATGCTCCAAGAAAAAAATTTTTTATGTTCTAGACTTAACTCTTTATTGAATTTTCTTAATACTTGATTCCTCAATATCTCACAGATTCTCTGATCTGTGCATCAATTTTCTTTTAAAAATGCTTAGTTTAATTCGATTCTTAAGCATAATCAAGGTATCTAAATACTAAATACTAACTTTTTTCGAGGACTTAAAATTTTAAAATTTTTATTTTTCTCTCCCCCCAACTTAATCGACATTGTCCTCAATGGAGAAGAAAAAATAAAGGATGTAATAAAGAACATGGAAAGAATACACCTAACTCAGTACTATTTATTATATTTTTGGTCCAGCACATGCCTTTTTGAAAATTTGAGCTCTCCCTCCAACTTATTCAAATTATCCTAAAAAGAAAATAAACTAAAAAGATAAATTAGATAAAAACTAAATAAATTGGGTTGCCTCCCAACAAGCGCTAAGTTTACCGTCTTCAGCCAGACACAATGTAGCTCACTATCCTGTGTCGAATATTGGATTGACAAATTCCAATGGTTTTGGATTGCCAATCTCAGAAAGTTGATTTTTAATTTCCCATTATTGATATATTCATTGTTAATTTTAGGGATATAATTTATGATTCCATTCTCAGACCCATGTTTATTAAGAATTTCTCCTATTTGTTCTTCTAAAATGCTCATGAATGGAGTTTTTGTATTAGGAGTTAAGTTTGATTCAATGGGTGCTGGAATGGTGACTAAAGGCTGATTTTAATTCTGAAGGTAAATTAATGTGATCTTGCTTAAACAACTCCATTGACATTTCATTACATGCCTTTTGATTTTTATAAGAAGAACCAGCTTCTAGGGTTGAAGGGAATAGGACATTAGGTTTATAAGTCTCGGGTAAATCATCTATTCTTTTTTTCCTTATTTCTATCTCATTTAAACTGGAACTAGCATCAGTACTAATTCCTGGCTTGGGTTCTTCTATGTGGTTAGTCTCAGTACTAACCAGTTCCTCTAAATTTTTATTTTGGCTAGCATCAGTACTAGCCTCTCTCACCTGGTCTTGGTATGGGTCCATAAGAATCCTATAGCTTTTAAGTTCAGGAATTACTTTGGTATTCTCAAATTGGAGATTCTTAGATGAAACATTAGATTGATAATTTAATCCAGGTGGTTGGTGGTCATTAGGTGGGTTGTTTGAAATTGGTAGGTTCGGTAGTTGATCTAGTTCTCTCCTCATGTTAGACTCAACTAATTATCCTATTTGAGCTTCTAGCTTCTAGTCTTGTTGGCGATAGATTGCTGTTGAGTTAGAATTAATTGTTGAAGTTGGTTAAATCTATCATCAGCTAGATTGGTCTGTTGAGGAGGTGGGTATGAAGGCTGATTATAATATGATGGCTGGTTAAACTGACTAGGCTGACCATTATTATAGGCATAATTTTGATTGGGGCCTAATTTTGATGTTTCTCAAGTGAAATTTGGGTCTGAGCCTGAGTCTGTTGGGATGTCCAAGAAAAATTATGGAAGTTGCTCCAATCTGGATTATATAAATTTGAAAATGGGTCATTAATCAATTTGGAGTAATCTTGAGCAGCTTGAACTTGTTCTTGGATAAAAGGTGAAAACTATGCAGTCATAGGATATTCACTCACATGATGGATTGGGCTAGCACAGATTGAATAAATCTTCTGATAATTAGAAGATGATGTGAATTGTGCAAGAGATTGTTGACCTAGGATTAGGGCTTGATCTAATTTTTGAGCAAAAAAGTCTACTTTATTTATCAAATTTGAATCAGCCTTAGGACTAGATTCTAGATGTTTAAATTCATGGATCCCTGCCCAAGTTTGGTAGAAAGATAACAAAGCATGGTTAATTGAGTTTTCACTCAAAATTTCAAACAAGGTATAGGCTTCATCCTCACTCTTATTTATGAATGCACCTCCACAGGATGCATCTACCATCTATCTGCATTGGTCTCCTAAACCCTCATAGAAAGCTTGAACTATTTGCCACATAGACAGACCATGGTGTGGGCATTTTCTAAGAAGTTCCTTAAGTCTCTCCCATGACTCGTGAATCTATTTTTGGAAGCTGAGCAAATTGATAGCTGTTATCTTATGGGATAAAATTTTTTAAGAAATTCACTTTGCAATTCAGCCCAAGTTTTAATTGATCTTCCTATTGTGCCAAGCCAGTACTTGGCTTTGTCTTTTAATGATAAGAAAAATAAAATTAGTCTAAGGGCATCATTAGTTAAATTTTGAATTTTTATCGTAGAGTAGATTTCTAAGAATTCATCTAGATGCTTATAAGGATCTTTATTGGTATTCCTGTAGAAAGATGGAAGTATCTGGATTGTGGTTGGCTTGATCTCATAGTGGGTAGCATAAATTTTAGATAATTGGATATAAGTCGATGGGTTATAGATGGAAGAAATAAAGTATTCTTTCATCTGCTTAGATGGTTCTCTAAAATTTTCAGCCATTTGGTTATCGGATTTAATACGATTCAGTCTTTCAATTTTATGGTTGGGTTCAACTAGATCAGGTAAAGCAATTTTCTACCATGCATGTCCTGGTGTAATCCTAATATATTATTCAAAAATTTTTTTATATTTTTTTTAGAATTTTTTATATATATTTTATTATTTTTATAAAAAAATTAATTTTTTAAAAATTATTTTAATTATTATTTTTAATTTAATTTAATTTAATTATTATTTTTAATATTTTTTTAGTTGGTTTAATATAATATAATTTAATTTAATTTTTATTTTATTTTATTTTATTTTTGAAGAGGGAAAAAAAAGAAAGAAATAAAAGTTCTAAAGAAGAGGTCCTAAGGAGTCCTAGAACTAAGAAGAAGAGAGAAGAATTAGGTTTAATTAGATTTAATGTTGGTTAGCAATCAAGTTGGTCAATCAATCCTGACTAAGGGTTATCCTAGATCTAGACAGCTCCTAACTGCCAAGGTCACCTTCAAGCCCTCCAAGTGTAGGATTAGCCAATCAACTAGCCAGGTAAGTGTAAGGATCGGTGGGAGTCCCCCCGTTGCTTGCCTTAGACACCAATTATGCTTGGCCAGGTAAGCGAACGGAACCAATTAGAAACCACCTTCCTTCGGGCCCAAGTCATCCCTGAACCACTTTCCTAGACACCAGTCAAATTGACTTAATCCTAACCCTGGTTCAACTCTTAGGATTCCTTGTCCTATTGAGCTCGAGTTCCTAGGGTTGATGTCTAATTGATTTTAAAATTAAAGGCTTAGGTCAATGCAGGATGTTGGTTGGTTGTTTGTGGGCTAAGGAAAGGGTGATCAAATCCCCACCTTATCTTGTTTAATTGGGTTGTGCCCTTAATTTGATTTAATATGAATATGCAAAAAAAAAAAATTCAATCAAAGGGATTCTATGCAATTTAAACTAGATGCATGTAACTAATTAAATTATGAAAGGCTTACCTTGCCTCCAGCAATCACCAAAAAAAATAAAAATAAAACTAATATGATGCATTCTCTAAACAGTTAGGTTTCTAATCTTATCATGAAGCTTTTAATTAAGTTTACATGGATATTTTTTAAATTAATTTAAAAATAAAGTAAATAAATAAATAAATAAAAATAAAATGAAAGAGGACTAGGGTTAGGATTGATCTCACCAAGCAAAACTGAATGATTTATTTCTTGCCCTAGTTCTTTTTATTCTTTAACTTCTTTTTCTGCAAAAAAAAAAGTTAGCAAGCAATATTTACAAGAAAATAAAAATTTTATTTATAATTTATTTATAAAAAAATCAAAAAGATAAAAAATTTAATGTCCATGCCTTCTCCGATGTTGTCGTTAAGACACCATTTTTATCAGTTTAATCTGACTTATTAAAATAATTAAAAATATGTAGATAGCAGTGAGTCAGATCGAATCCATAGGGAAGGTAGTATTTTAGTTTTAAAATCTTTGATTTTTTTTAAAAAAAAGAAAAAAAGAGTTTTGAAATCAAAAGTGAAGTTAAAAAATAAAAAGCGAAAATTAGGTGCAGAAATTTAAACTTGGTACTAAGATCTACTAGTTAGATCTTAGCATCTACTTGCAATAAAATAAAAAGCAATAATTAAAGTATAGAAATTAAATTACAATAAAAATAAAGAGCATGAAATTAAAGTACATAAAAATAAATATTATATTAATTAAAAGATTCATAATTTAAATACATAAAAAAATAAATAAATAAAATAGGCTAATCTTTGATCTTGGATCGATGTTGGCAGAAAGATGGTGTAGAAGCCTAGCTCTTCTTCTTGGCACCAGTTACTTTGAAGCAGCTTCTAATCCAAAGCCTGGCTCTATCCTATACCAAAGCTTTACCTTGACCAACGATTATGAATTCTAGAAGTCTGGGGTCTTATTTATAGAGCTAGAAGGAGTGGAGGATTTTCTTCTAGGCAACGTGGGACAAAGAGCCCTTTTAATCATCAAAATAGGAAGAAATTCAAGTAAAATTCAGATTAAAACAGCTTTAAGATGAATCCAGTGAAGTCTGGTGAAATCTAGCCATTCAATAGGAATCCAATGGACAAAAAATCATTAAAATCAGATGTGTATCGATCCTGATTAGATCGGATTAAATTCTGACCGTTGATCATGCATTGATGGAGAAAATCTGGCCGTTGATCGTGCGTTGAGAGTCCTGATCACTGTCGGGAGCATTCTGGACCATTAGATCTGAGTCAGATGTGAGCGCTGCCATTCGATGGTGATCTGCATGAAGTTTGAAGCTAAATCAAAGTAGAAAATTTCCTCCACCATCCGTGATTCGCCGATTTCTGCTGAGCTGGTGGTCCATACTTGGATTGTGGATCGGCTGACGGCTTCCGTGGCTGAGTCGGCTAGCACGGCTGACTTGATGCACTGGCTTTGTCAGCTTGGCTTGGTGCGTTTGGATGCGTCGGCTGATATGGCACGGCGGCTTGAGCCGATTGAGCCGTATGTTATTTTTTATTTATTTTTTATTTATTTTATTTCTTTAGAAATTCATATCTTCTTCGTTTTAGCTTCGTTTTGTTCGAAACTTATTTCATTATAATAAAAAAAATAAGCTCTTTCCATTAATAATAAAATTTATTTTTTTTATTTTTATTATTTTTTAATTAATTTTTTAATAAATAAAAATATGAATTTTTAGGGCTATCGGTAGATAATCTTTATTAATTTTTAATTAATTTTATTAATTTTTATTGATAATTCTTCTTCAAGAGAAAAATTTCATGATCTATTAGTAGATAATCTTTCTTGAAATTCTCCATGCTGAACATCTTTAGCACAGTGTCAATGTACGTGGACTAGGACAATCCAAGCAACCTTTTAGATCTATCTCTATAGATCTTCATTCCTAGGATGTAGGAAGCTTCTCCCAGATTCTTTATGAAGAACTGTGACGATAGTCAGATTTTTATTTCTTATAATGTAGGGATATCATTTTCGATTAAGAGAAAGTCATCCACATACAAAATGAGGAATACAACTGCTGAACCATTAGCCCACTTACATCCTATGGGTTTTACCCTTTCAGGTGGGTCAATCAATGTCCATACATCATTGACCTTCATCGACTCCATTTCGGATTGCATAGCCTCAAGCCATTTTTCAGAGTCGGATCTCTGCATTGCATCCTTATAGGTGATTGAATTCTCATCGTTCTCATCAAGTTCGATAGGATCACTATTCCGAACCAAAAAATCATAGTATCTGTCTGACTAACATGGTACTCTACCAGATCGTCTTAAGGGTGCAGGTTCAGTAGGCTCCAGGTCTGATCGAATTAAATTCGATTTAGATTTAGATACATGTCTCGATTCTTCCACCTGTCAAACTTTCTTAAGCTCGACCTTAGAGGCATTAGTTCCTTCATCAAGGAACTTTTTTGCTAAAAAAATTATCTTAAGGCTGACAAACACCTTTTGTTTATCAGCTAGGTAGAAGTAATACCCTTTGGTCTCTTTTGGATATCCTATAAAGCTACACTTGTCAGACCTAGGTCCAAGTTTGTCCGTTACTAAATGTTTGACATAAGCCAGACACCCCAAAATCTTAAGGTGCGAGAGTACTGACTTACGCCCTCTCCATATCTCATATGGTGTTTTGGAAAAGACTTACTTAGCATCCTATTTAGAATATAACAAGCTGACTTAAGGGCATATCCCCATAAGGACATAGAAAAATTGGCAAACTCCATCATGGATCGAACAATGTCCAACAGGATTTGATTCCTTCTTTCAGACATACTATTATGCTATAGTATTCCAGGGGGAGTCCATTGGAAGAGAATCTCATTCTTCCTTAGATATATCAAAAATTCACTGAAAAGGTACTCACCCCCTCGATCATATCGAATAATTTTAATACTCTTTCCAGTTTGCTTTTCTACCTTATTACGAAATAGTTTGAACATTTTAAATAACTCTGACTTATGCTTCATTAAATAGACATATCCATACCTCGATAGGTCGTCTGTAAAGGTTATGAAGTAGAAATACCCACCTCTAGCGCTTGTGCTCATGGGTCCACATACATTGGTATGTACTAGACCTAGGAGTTCATTGGCTTGTTCATCCTTTCCAATAAAAGGTGACTTGGTCATCTTCCTAAGGAGACAGGACTCATAGGTCGAAAGTGATTCACAATCACTGACCTCAATAATTTCTTGTTAAGCTAACCTATTTATTCTATCCTTGTTAATATGATCTGGCCTACAGTGCCAAAGGTAGACATCAGACACATCGTCAAATCTAGGGCATTTATCGGGAAATTGGACTATATGAATAAGCTGTGATAATAGCTATATTCCATTATTCAATTATCCAACACAAACTATAATACCATTCAAAATGACATTATAAAAATTTACTTTTATTGAAAATTGATAACTATTCTTGGCCAAAAGACCTACAAAAATTACATTCAATAAAAAACTTGGACCAAAGTGACAATCACTAAGAATAACTCTATGAGAGTTGGTTACAAGGTTCACGATTCCTAAGACTAGAATTAGAACTTGTCTTCCATCTCCAATATTCAGGAACCTCTCATCTTCATCAAATCTCCTACTGATCTAAAAATCCTACATCAAATTACAAACGTGATAAGGATTTTCGGTATCTAATACTCAGGCAGTAGTATCATAAATTGAGAAGTTGCAAGATGTTATCATATAATTATCTTATGCAGCAACTACTTGCTTCCTCCTCGGCCTGTTCGGGTCCAGGGTGATAATGTATTGAGGATAGTTCCTCTTCCAATGCTTCCGCTTCTTGCAAAAGAAGCATTCTGCTGGCTCTAATCAGGCTTGCACTTCTTGGTCTGACCCTGTGTATACATCTCAGCATGTGGCTGCACCTTCTTATTGTTCTTCTTCTTATTCTTCTTTTCTTTCTTAAATGGTTGACCAGAAGAAGATCCTTCCACTATGTTTACCGACTCTTTTTAGAGCTAGTGATCCTTCTTAAAGTTTTGCAGCAACCGTAATAACCTATGGTAGTTCACTGCAGGCTTTATCATTCTGAAATGAGTAAGAAAAGGGAGGAGGGCTTGGATAAAGAATTCAGGATAGCATCCTTCTCGAACTGCTCATGTAGGAAAAAACCCAGCTTACTTAAGTGTTCAATCATTTCGATCAAGTACAATACATGATCAGTGACTGACACCCTATCCCTCATACGAGCGTTGAAAATGGTATAACTAGTTTTGTGCCTTTCAACATCATCAAGCATGCCAAAGGAGTCATTTAACATTTGAAGCATCTCCTCGGGCTAGGCATTCTTGAACCTGTGGCTAAACTCATCATTCATTGCCGCCAGCATGATGCACCAAATGGTAGTGCGATCATTGAGCCACTTCTGGTAAGTATCTCAGACTGCTCCTCTAGCATTCAAAGTTGGCTCCTCAGGTGTCGGATTAGTTAATACATACAAGATCCACTCATGCTCTAGGATGATCTTCAACTTTCGATACCAGCTATCAAAATTGAGTCCCATGAGTTTATCATTGTCCAATGATGATCGGAGTGATAGGATAGTGGCCATTTCTGCATATTAAAGAAAAATCAAAGATCTAATTAGTATATGAATTATTTACTCTAAAGATTTGGATTTTAGTCTAAAGGTTCTTCGGCTATTTTGTTCGAATCGGTAGCCTCTTCCTCCAATTCGAGAAATTACCTCTAATTTTCTAGTGGATACTAGAATCCATATAGACTACACACGAGTCCAACTTTGGTTGGTCAACTCATGTGCATCTATGGATAGATTCATAACTAATCATTTCACCAAACAACTTCTAGTAATTTAATTTTTACTCCAAAAATCTAATCAATAGGCTTTAGCCTCCACTGAAAAGATCCAGTTAGGTCCAACCATTAACATGACCATATTTGGTGTATCAGACCAACGAATGATCAGGCCTAATTTTGACCGACCAACCTGACCACAACTAAATTATTATATTATAAATGATAATTCTATTAGTCAATAAGCACCAGATCTTTGGACCTCCAATGATTATTAAACTAATGGATCCATTATCACTCATCTTAATGAAAGGCTATGACTTAGTTATCACCATAACTTTATCAATTTAAGGATCTAATAATTTTAGAAAATTTTTTAACCAATTTTAAGAAGAATTGACTAGCCAATTTGGATCCTCCTATTGACTTCACCAAGTCAGATCAATAAAGATCAAATTAAAACTGGCATTAGGAGCACCTAAATCAGTCAAACTAATTTAGCTAATTGACATGGGTGAGCCCAAATCACCAAGTGGTTTAGTTAAAATCAAATTCATCAGGATGGCCAGGTAAGTGAGATCAATGGAAGGGATATATCATTAACTCATCAAAGACCAAATCAATATGAGTAGCTCCTAATTAAAAATCACTGGTCTAAGCTGCCAGACTTACCTTAGACACCATCTGGTTCATTAGTTTCAATTTGACCAACCTAGCAAATTTAGGTTCGATCACATAGCCATGAATCAAGTCCATTTGGTCCTCATTAAAGGCATAGGCTTGACCAACTACAACTATTGTAATTTGGTCTAAAGAGTTCTTGACCTAATCTAAATCAATATTTGGTTAGATTTGATTAATTACTATAATTTAATCCATTCTTTAATTAATCTAAGGTCTAACCTAGTTAATGGACCTAATTCGACTAACTCGATAACCCATATTTTATGATCAATGACTTAGGATCTTTAATTCATAATTCTAGACCCAAATTCATCATACTTAATTCTCAATTATCTTTTAGGCTGAGGGTTTGGATTCGAAATTTTAAAAATATTTTTCAAAATTTTGAAAGGTTCTTTACATCCCAGCATTGTTTCACTAAATAGGTCGACTCATTTAAAAAATGGGTTGGCTTATTTTATAAACAAGCACTAGATGCGAGTTTGATCTCATAAAACCAGCCAATTATGACATTCAACCAACTTCTTAGTCAGGCTGGCTTGGATCCCATCCGAGCTGGCTTTAGTAGAAGCTAAGTTGACTCGATTCTTGAGATAACTGGCTCGGGCAGAAGGCCCAAAGGCCATCATTCCAGTCGGGCAGGCTCGGATTCCATTCAAGCTGGCTTGAATTGAATCCAAGCTAGCCCGATTCTTGATCGAGCCAGCTGGAGCATCAATCCAGAAATCGTATCATGGCTAGCACGCTGGTCAAGTTGGCTCGATTCTTGAGAGAGCTGGCTTGATCGGTGAATAGAACCTTTTTTAAGATCTTGTTCAGGTTTAATCTAAAACTATGTACTCTACATAAAAAATCATGAAATTATTTAGATCTAATCTAAATACTAATTTATGATAAAATTCAGATTAAATCCTTCAAACTCATCATAAAAATTATTAGATCTAATCTAAAGTTTTTATGATCAATTTTATAGATCGTAACGTACCAGGACAATCTCTCCACTATAAGGGATAAACCTTATAGAAGGACAACTTACAGTCCATGTGATCATCATTTTTATTTTTTAGATTAGATTATTATTTAGATCTAATCTAAAAATAATCTAAATCATGCATATATAATACATCAAAGAACCTGCTGCTTTGATACCAATTGAAGGGAGCATGCAGGATTTCTAGCTCTGCTTTCAAAATTTTTTTTCGACAAATGCACAGTGGATAATATTATTAATCATATTAATAATAAAAAGCTATAGATCTAATCTAAAAATCTTACACACTATAGGATTTAATATATTATATATGCATGCATATCTGAAAATAAAAATAAGATCAACAGTAAAACTATTTTACTGCTTTACGTGTTTAGAATATGTTACTTTTTCGTGGGTAGAAGAACTTTGCAATCTGATCTTCTTAGTGTAGATTTGAACACCGCGATGCAGTCATACATACGTCTGGCCTCCATGGGTAATCCACACGAGGCCCTGATCGTGATCAGTTTCTCCCGAGTACTAGCTCTGCAGAAACCTTCAACGACTAATTTAGATCAAACTTTTTTTAATCTTCTACATCGGATCTTCGGACATTCAGAATCCTAATGAATGTAGATGAGAAGTTGAGGAGATTTTCCATCTAGATCTATGAAGTCAAGACCCTCGTAACTCATAGATCTAAATCCCAAACTCTAGATAGATTCTAGGGTATGCTCTCACTCAAATCCCTTGGGCCTAGAACTCTCTTTCCTTTTTGATTTTTTCTCACGTAGAAAAGCTCACGCACAAGATTAGAAACTTCTTTTCTGATCCTTTTTTTTGTCGCACTTTCTCTCTTCCTCTCATTCACACATCCATAAAATCCAACATTTTATAGAAATGCACAAAAACATGAGAGGCATGAGGGGTTGGTTTAGATTAAGTGGTTATCCATTCAAATTCAAATCCTATTTGAATTCAATTGGTAATCAAATTAAACCTATCCAAAAGGCACATGAGAAGGAAGAACGCACGTCCTCCCTTGCATGAAAAACTTTACAAGAAACATCTTTCTCATGGAGAAAAGATGGCACAAATCAAAGGGTGAAGTGGCGCATGGGAGGACTAGTCAAACTAGTCTCATTGTTAGTCCTCCAATCGAACCAATCCAATCCAAATTGGTTAGGCCTAATTAGACCAGATTAAATCCAACTTATTTAGGCTTAGTTAAATCCTAATCAAATCAAGAATTAATCAAGTTAAAGTCTTGATTAAATTAGGAATTAAACCTTCTTGATGATTAGATCATCTTATAACCTAATCGGGTCAAATTCAAATGAATCCAATTCAATTGGTCTTGATACAAAAATAATCACTCAATCAAATTGAGTTAATTTATGATCAAATCACTAATTAAATTTCTCTTGATCAGCCATTAGATCGGATAGAAACCTATAGTATGTGTGATCTTGCAGGTTTGAATCTAAATCGGTAGTACAGGAATCAATTTTTTGTACTAATCGAAGTGATCATCTAGCAATGGTACCCAACATCTGGATAGACCGAATAATGCAATTGCAACATTCAGAACCTACGTGAATATAGTTACTGCATAATTCATCCTTTTGACCTTTGTGTATAGGATGACTCAGGGTTAAACTATCAACCCTCGAAGATACATCCAAATCATGTCTCAAAGCAATTAGTCCTGTGACTCCTCACTAGAACTACCCTAGCTAAGGCTTTGCTAAATTGAAATACTATTAAACACAGCTCCTGAGTCCAGGAGTGGTCAATCTCATCTTGACTCATGCACCAACTTCTAAAGTATTTGACTGTACCTAGAAACCTTCCATCACTAAATTAAAAATTCAGATAGTCCGACACCAAAGCACAATGAGTTGCTTGAAAGTCACCATGGTGATCTTAGATCAGAGGGATACTTATGCTCATATTTCATCAGAGCAATTTTTGATAGTAGAAAAGCTCTAGAGTTGGTCATGTTTAGTGCAGATATACTCCTACATCTCACCTGCATGCCATACTAGTATCTTCGTACTCGATTAAGAGGACAACCAACCTATATGGCATACAATGATCTATACTCGATAAATATTATCGTTCTTGATAACAATATATCATTTGATCGCGAACATATTTAAGGACTAAATGATAAATTCTTCTTTGTCGATTCTGAATAGTCCTAAGAACTTCATTACAATAGATAGGAGTTTATTAGAAGATGAAAGATTTATGATGAAAAGCCAGAATAACTTTTATTCAATTAATAATTCATATACAATAACATAAAATAGCTTAATCATCAACATGCTGACGATTAGCTTTGGGATACTATTTTCAATAAATGTGTATTCTAACTTCGAGATGTCTGCTTCAATCCATAAATGGACCTTTAAAGCCTGCACACCTTTGACTCATCTATGGATGTGAACCCTTCAGGTTATATGATATACGCCTCTTTGTCCAGTTTCCTATTTAGAAAAGCTATCTTCACATCTATCTACTAGATTTCATAGTCCAGATGGGTAGCTATCATAAGCATGATCCAAATAGATTTAAGCATTGTCATAAGAGAAAATATCTCATTATAATCTATACCATAATGTTGACGATACCTTTTGGCAACCAGACAGGCTTTATAGATCTCCATCTTCTCGTCTGCACCCCTTTTTCTCTTGAAGATTCACTTACATCTTATGGATTTTATCCCTTCGGATGGATCAACCAATGTCCATACATCATTGACCTTCATGGACTCCATTTCGGACTTCATGGCCTCAAGCTATTTCTTAGAGTCAGATCTCTGCATTGCATCCATATAGATGATCGGATCCTCATCGTTCTCATCGAGTTTGATAGGATCCTCATTCCTAACCAAGAAATCATAGTATCTGTCTAGTTGACATGGTACTCTACCAGACCATCTTAAGGGTGTAGATTTATTGGGCTTTGAATTTGATCTAATCAAATCTGATTCAAATTTAGCTACTTGTGTCAGTTTTTTCATTTGCCAAACTTTTTCAAATTCGACCTTAGAGACATTAGTTTTTTTACCAAGGAACTTCTTTTCCAAAAAGATTATCTTAAGGTTGACAAACATCTTTTATCATTAGCTAGATAGAAATAATATCCTTTGGTCTCTTTTGAGTATCTTATTAAATAACACTTGTCAGATCTAGGTCCAAGCTTATCCGTTACTAAATGTTTGATATAAGTCGGACACCCCCATACCTTAAGATGCGAGAGTATTGGCTTATATCCTATCCACATCTCATATGGCATTTTGGAAATAGACTTACTCAAAACTTTATTCAGAATGTAACAAGCTGACTCGAGCACATATCTCCATAAGAAGATCGATAGACTGGTAAACTCTATCATGGATTGGACCATGTCCAACAAGATCTGATTCCTCTTTTCAGACACACCATTATGCTGTGATATTCCAGGAGGAGTCCATTGAGAGAGAATCTCATTCTTTTCTAGATATGTCAAAAATACACTAGAAAGGTACTCACCCCCTCGATCAGATTGAAAAAATTTAATATTCTTTCCAATTTATTTTTCTACTTCATTATGGAATAGTTTGAACATTTCAAATAACTCTAACTTATATTTTATTAAGTACATGTATCCATACCTTGATGGGTTGTTCATGAATGTTATGAAGTATGATAAGTACCATAAATTCACCAATAAAAGTATTAATTTATAAATTAATTTATATTAATTTTTAAAAATTAATAATTAATTAATACATATTTTTAAGAAACTCATATTTTTATTAATTAAAAAATAATAAAAATTAAAAATATTATATTTTATTATTAATAAAAAGAGCTTATTTTTTTGATCATAATAAGATAAGTTTCATATAAAATAGAGCTAAAATAAAAAAGATATAAATTTCTAAAAAAATAAAATAAAAAAATAACATACGGCTTAGCTGGCTCAAGCCACCGTGCTATATCAGCTGGCACGTCCAAATGCACTGAGCCAAGCTAATGAAGCTAGCATGCTAAGCCATCCATGCAAGTCGACTCAGCCGTGGAAGCCGTCAGTGGGTCCACGATCTAGGTGTGGACCACCAGCTCAGCAGAAATCGATGAATCACGGAGCGATATATGGTGGACCTAGACCTTAAAGGGTTCATAGAAAATCTATCATGGCTCACAGGGCATTTTGGACTTTTCACTCGATGATAGAAGGTGCTGATTCATTACGGTATACGGTGCAGCCGGTCTATGTGGTTCATGGGAACAGTAATTACGCGATCGGATGGTTATAGTAGCTTGCGGTCAAGATTGAACGGTGGAGGTTTAAAATCGAATTTGATTCAAAATTAGCTTCATGCAAATCGCCATCCAATGGTAGTGCTCGATCCAAAGGATGATCCAATGGCAGAGAGAGCTCCCGACGGTGATCAGGACTCTAAATGCACGATCAATGGCCAAATTTTCTCCATTAACGTGCGATCAATGGCCAGAATTTAATCTGACATGATCTGAGCTGATACACATCCAATTTTGGCATTTTTTGGACCATTTGATCCATATCTGATGGCCAGATTTCATCCAGAGCAATAGAATTTGTCCAGAACTCTTTTTAATCCAAATTTCATTCAGATTTCTCCATATTTTGATGATCAAAAACCTCCTTAGTCCCACATTGCCTACAGAAAAGTCTCCAGCCTTCTAACACCTATAAATAAGACCCCATGCCTTCAGAAAGTTCAATAGTCTTCCGATCAAGGTGAAGCTTTGGTACAGGGATAAAGCCAGGCTATGGGTTAAATGGCTGCTTCGAAGGCAACTGGTGCCGAGAAAAAAAGCTGGACTTCTACACCATCTTTCCACCAATACTGATACAAGATCAGAAATCAGGCTATTTTATTTTATTTTATTTCTTTTTAAATTCCATATATTTAAATTTTAAAATTTTAATTAATAAAAATTTTACTTTTTTGCACTTTGATTTCAGCTCTTTATTTTTATTGCAATTTAATTTCTACATTTTAATTATTACTTTTTATTTTATTGCAAGTAGATGCTAAGATCTAACTAGTAGATTTTAGTACCAACTTTAAATTCCTGCACCTTTTATTTTTTGCTTTTCGACTTCACTTTTGATTTCAAAACTCTTTTCTTTTTTTTTTAAAAATTAATGATTTTAAATCTAAAAATACTACCTTTCTTGTGGATTCGATCCGACTCACTGCTATCTATGTATTTTTAATTATTTTAAGAAGTCAGATTAAACTGATAAACATGGTGTCTTAACGACAACATCGTGCTCTTATCAAGTTTTTGGCATCGTTGTCGGAGACTATTTTTAATTTTTGATTTTAATTTTTTGATTTATTTTAAATAAATTATAAATAATTTTGGCAAACATACCAAGTTTTTGGCATCATTGCTGGAGAAGGCATGGATATTAAATTTTCGATCTTTTTAATTTTTTTTATAAATAAATTATAAATAAAATTTTTGTTTTTTTATAAATATTGCTTGCTAACTTTTTTTATTTTACAAAAAAAGAGATTAAAGAACAAAAAGAACCAGGGCAAGAAATAAATCATTCAGTTTTTCTTAGTGAGATCAATCCTAACCCTACTCCTCTTTCCTTTTTATTTATTTATTTACTTTATTACTTTAAAAAATATCCATGTAAATCAAATCAAAAGCTTCATGATAAGATTAGAAATCCTAACTATTTAGAGCATGCATCATATTAGTTTTATTTTTATTTTTTCTAATGATTGCTAGAGGCAAGGTAAGTCTTTCAGAATTCAATTAGTTGCATGCATGTAGTTTAAATTGCATAGAACCCTTTGATTGAAAATTTTTTTTTTTTGCATATTCATATTAAACCAAATTAAGGGCACAACCCAATTAAACAAGATAAGGTGGGAGATTTGATTACCCTTTCTTGGCCCATAAATAACTAACCAACATCCTGCATTGACCTAAGCCTTCAATTTTAAAATCAATTAGACATCAGCCCTAAGAGCTCAAGCTCAATAGGATAAGGAACCCTAAGAGTTGAACCAGGTTAGGATTAGTTAATTTGACTGGTGTCTAGAAAAATAGTTCAGGGATGACTGGTTTCTAATTGGTTCTGTTAGCTTATCTGGCTAAGAACAGTTGGTGTCTAAGGCAAGCAACGGAGGGACTCCCACCAATCTTACACTTATCTGGCCAGTGTTAGATATAGGTGCCCTAGAAGCTAGAATTGGCTGACACTTGTAATACACTTCTAGGGGCAAAATTGTAATTTTGACTAAAATCAATAAATGGATTATTTTCTATCACATATGTGTATTTAGTGTCTGTGATACATCCTTTGAGTTAATGGTAATGATAATTCATATTTTCAAGAGTTGAAAATTTAAGACATGAATAATCATTATTAACTCATAAAATGCTTCCGACCATAGGATCATCACGAGGATGGTGATTGATCCGGAAGGTTGGTGTACAATCGCTTCTCTTTAGTAGATGAGTCTTGAGTCTACGGTGTGGAGACACCGGAGCGAGAGTACAGGTACTCGTTAGAGAACGAGGGCACTGAGCGTGACCACCTCGAGTAGTCATTAGGGAGTCTACCTTCTCGTCAATGACTGACTCGATGCTGCAGTAGTGTGTCTGGTTCTTTGACCTGAGGTGCATCGGCAGTTCACCTTGAGGGTGTTATAGTTTGACTACACCATTACTCGGATCTCCTAGCCATATGGAACCCTGAGGTGTATGTTGGCTATAGCATGTTCATTGTAGGAACTGGATGGCATCAAGATGGAATCTATCTACCTCGGTGGTAGAGGAGCAGCCCTATGATAATCATGAGAATCAAGTCCAGAAGCCCATGGCCATGGCAGAGTGAAATAATAGAAAGAGTTTCTATTTAGATTTTCACATTGGACTCGAATCGAATGATTACATCATATGACAGAAACTAGGGTTTGACGAGTTTACCTTAACCCTAATCTGATCGGGGCTCAAGATAGAAGAACTTAATCACACAGGTAGCTGCACCAAGAGGTTCGCATTCAGCTCTGATGGGTTGCCACCATATACTGCTAGGTGTCACTGGTGGATTTTGGGAGCAATTAGAATGATTTAGATGATCGATCATTCTAGCTGTTCGAATCAGAAGAGTTCTGATCCATCGAAAGGAGTTTCGATGATGTCGATGATAGAGATCATGACATATCCCATTACCATACAGAACTGAACCTAACTGGGTCACACAAACAAGGGTTTGAATCTGGTGATCATCAATTGAACTGATCCTAGTTCAATTGATCTGAATGAGATTCAATTAGGTTCAAGGAAATCGTGCTAGCACTCGATTGAACCTAACGTTCTTCTTTTGCTATCATAAATAAGTTGTCCTGTCTGAGCCAAAGGAGTTTGTGCTCAATCAGAGGCCTTCATATGGTCTGACTGGAGGTTGTCCAAGTCAGAAAAGGTTGTCTTATTTTGTAAGACATTACCTGCCATTTTTGGTCACCTGCCATTTCTTGTTCTTTGACTTTGGTCAAAAGTCTACCTTTGACTGGTCAAACATGTTGACCATTGATACTTTGACTTTTGACCACATGTCATGCACCTATTGGAGAGCTGGTGGGGGCCTGTCCCCCTTGCCAGAACCTGGCAAGGAGGAGGGCGCACGCCACCCTTGGCGTGTGCCCAAGTTGGAGGCGCCTAGGAGTCCTTGTTGGACAAGGACTCCATCTCCTTTTTGGATTCCAATTAGAGTTCTCCTAAGAACCAACTTTGACTGGTCTTAGGCACCCTCTAAGGAGGAATCCAGGGGACTCTATTCCCACCAATCAGATTTAGATCTGATTTCACAAAGGGTTGTGATTGGTTGGGAAGAAGAGGAGTTGGATCACAGCTTAGTCTATAAATAAGACCCTGCGCCCAACTCAGATTGATGAATGATTGAGAATCATAATTCCCCATGCCCCAAGGCTGCCTCTCCCCTCTTCCTCCATGCCAAACCACCTTCTCCCTCTCCTCTCCACGTCCAAAAGGAGTTTTGGACTTTGGTTGGTGCGATCCAGATCAAAGAAAGGCGACTGAAAGCTAGAAGGCTGCACTGCTGCAAAGGACGACTGCTGATCTTCAAAAGGAGTTTTGAAGATCCTCCAGATCAGATCCAGATCTGATTTTTGGAGATGTGATAGAGAAGAAGAGGATCTCCTAGATCCAGCCTGAGTGGATACCGGTAGAGGCCAGGCACTTGCGTGGCTAGATCCAGAACCTTCCGCTGCAATACAGGATCATCAACAGGGTAATAGGATTACCCAAATCAAGGTAAATTAAATTTGATTTAATTTATCTTATTTTATTTTATTTATTAAAATAATAATTAGATCTAAAATATCCAAGATCTGATATAGATCAAAGAAAAAATTTTTGAAATATATCTCTTGATCTGATCAGATCTGAACGAACCTGGATCCGAAAAATCAGGATTTTCCTTCAACTGGTATCAGAGCCAAGGTTCTAAAAGTGTTTAGATCTAATTTTAAATTTATTTTAATTAAAAAATAAAGTGATTTTAGATGTCACATGAGATGTGATCAGATCTGAAATCAAAAAAAAATTAAAATTAAATGATTTGGATCTAAGATTAGAAAATATGCATGACTAGTTCTAAGAATAGAATAGTTCTATAGAATAGTCTTGCATGTTTTTGATTTAATCTGATTAAATCATATTTTAGATCTATTTATTTACTATTTTTTGATATTATAAGTGTTATAATAACATCTAAAAAATAGCAAATAAAAATTATTTAATTTTAAATATCATATGAGATATGATTGATGCATGTCTAGACTAGTTGTAGAATAGTTCTACATAATTGTCTAGATTAGAATTTATTTTGATTAGATCAATTTAAATCTAATTTTTTAGATTATTATGAGATAATTTAGATCTGAAAATATGCATGATTCGATACATGAGATGTATGCAAAATATGCCATGATTAGATCTAATTTGTATATGAGATATATGATATAGATCTAAAACTGTTTTGTAGTATTGCATGTTCCTGATTAAGGCGTTCCTCTTGGCCGTCCGGATCATAAGAATGAAGAAGGGTTTAAAGGCCCTCTCTTCCCATTCGATGGGGTGTTCTTATGATGTGTAGGGGTGCTGCGTGTTCGTCCTTAATCAGAAATCCAAAACTTACTTTCTGCAAAACCCTAGATCCTGAAACCCTAGGATTTATTGTGCATATTTTGTTTATGAACCCTACTTAATTAAGAATTAAGATTATGGAAATATTAATTAGGTCTAAAATTGAGAATTTTAGATCTAAGACATATTCATAATACTGGGTTCGGGCTTGGGTAGCTCAATTAGGTCTAAGCGGTTGATCAAACCGAATCAAGAGTTGGTTAGATGGGATCAACAATGCTTAAATTGACCAGCCTAATAGGATTAAGTCTGGGTCAAGATGGAGTCACGATCAAGCAAGACCTAATTAGGCTCAGAGGTTAGAGTCTGGATTGTAGGCTAACCCAATTGGTTCTGGCTCAACAATTTGGTGTCTAAGGTAAGTTTGGCACATACGACCGACTGGTTTTTAATTGGAAGCTACTCGACCTGAATGCATTCTTGTACGAGTTAATGGCATATTCCTTCCACCGGTCTCACTTACCTGGCCATATCTGTTGACACAGTTCTGATCTGAGGTGGTCAATAATCCGAGCTAACCCATGCCACTAGGTTAGTCATAATTGTTATGACTATGACAAGTCTAGTTTAATGAGACCTGAATCAATTCTCCCTAAGAAAAGATTAAGTCTGAGGTCTTCCACCATTGTAGATGTGCGGGCCCTTCCCGGGGTTGATTGTTCTCGGCTGGATACAGTGGCTCAGTTGCACCGGGAAGATGCAACCATGTCTATTAGGCATTGGATGCTATGGGCTGGAGGATGAGTTGGGCTCAATATTTCGGATACGGTGAGAGACTCAATTAGGAACCCAGTCTATGCAAATGGTGGGTCTGACTTAACTAAGGAGTGGATCAATATTTCGGATACGGTGAGATTCATGAATTAGAGACCAAGTTTGGGTGCACCATGATTAGAGAATCATTGAACAAGAGTTGTTCACTCATTGGCTAACCCATCACCAATAACTGTTAGGTGAGGTGATGAGTCAGTTGGTGAGACCGCACCACCCACTAGAAATCATTAATCATGGAGATTTTTGCATCTCTACAGAGGGAGTGTAGGGATCCGAGAAAATAGTGGGAGCTAATTTGTTTAAAAATAAAATCCCTAAATAAATTGGTCAAGTCAAAATTACAGTATCTAACTAGAATCTTTGACTCTCTACAGGAAAATGTCTGCGTCCAACCCATTGGCACGTATCCTGGACACACATAGACTGACCGGACCCAATTATAAAGATTGGCTCAGGAACTACAAAATTAGTTTTGGGTTCTGAGAAGTTAACCCATGTTTTGGACCAGGACCCTCCCACCTTACCAGCCCGTCCATCCTATTGAACAGAGAGCATCTCTGGAAAAATGGATAGACGAAGATAATAAGGCCAGATATTACATGTTGGGCTCGATGTCTGATGAGCTCCAGCGCCAACATGAAGATATCGGGACTGCTCGCCAAATGTTGGCTCACCTGCAGGAGATGTTTGGTGAACAGAGTCGCGCAGCCAAATATCAAGTCACGAAATGACTTTTTAAGGCTAAGATGCGTGATGGGCAGTCAGTCCAAGATCACTGTCTGACAATGATCAAGGACATGGAAGAGCTTGAGAAGCTCGGTGTGAAGTTAGACTTGGACCTGCAGAACGATATTATTCTGCAATCCTTGACTGATGCATATGGGCAATTCATCATGAATTACCACATGCATAAACTTCAAAATTCCTTGGCCGAATTAATGAATATGCTGGTTACCGCTGAGCTTTCTATGAAAGGTTCTAAAGGCTCAGTTCTTGCTATGGAACGGACTTCTTCCAAAAGAAAGTCTTATGGAAAGAAAAAGAAGTCTGTGAAAAAGCAAAAGGTGGAAGGATCAAAGAAGAAGAAGGCAGAGCCGAAGAAAAAGGCCGATGTCAAAGGAAAGTGTTTCCATTGCAACAGCGACGGCCATTGGAAGCGGAACTGCCCTACTTACCTGGCCACCCTGAAGAACAAGAAGGAAGGTCCTTCTGGAGGTATGCTCGTTATTGAGTCTAACCTTACGGTTTCTTCTGCATCCAGTTGGGTGCTTGACTCTGGTTCTAGTGCTCATCTGTGCACTTCTATGCAGGGTCTTGAGGATAGCAGGAGGCTGAGGGATGGAGACATGATCCTACGCATCGGTAATGGAGCAAGAGTTGCTGCAGTAGCCGTGGGAACATACCCTCTTCGATTACCATCTGGTTTAGACTTAGTTTTGAAAGACTGTTATTATGTGCCTGCAGCTAGCAGGAATTTGATTTCTGTTTCATGCTTAGCACAAGAAGGCTATGTGATTCACCTTCTTTAAGGACCATTGTAACATTCTTTATGAAAGAAATAAAATTGCAAATGGTTTCCTTATTAATGGTCTTTATCAGCTACATATTGATGTACCTATTCTAACTATCGA
>QRFJ01000556.1:0-200448 GCA_006176705.1 Cocos nucifera
CAGGATGTAGACCTAGACTTTCTCACCTTCATGTTTGGAGTTGTTCCAGCCTACATCAAATTTTAATAATAGATAACTTAGATCCTGATCCAATAGGTGTTTATTTATAGGATACCCCAAGAAAACTAGGAGTTATTACTTCTACCATCCTAAAGACAAAAGTTATTTTTAATAATAGGACATTCTTTTTTGGAAAAGAAGTTTCTTAGAGAAGAAACTAATGCCACTAAAATTGAACTTGAGAAAGTTTGACTGGTAGAAAGAACCGACATAATCTAGTAAACCTACAAAATCAGATTTGATTAGATTAAATCCGGAGCTCATTAATTTGACATCATTAAGAAGATTCGATAGAGTATCGCACTAGCTAGTCAGATACTTTAGTCTCTAGGTCTGGAATGGCAATCTTGTTAAGCTCGATGAGAACAATGAGGAACCAATCATCTATATGAATGCCATGCGGAAATCTAACTCTAAGAAGTGGCTTGGAGCCATAAAATCTAAATTGAAGTTAATCAAGATCAATAATGTATGGATACTAGTTGATCCACCTGAAGGAATAAAATCTATTAGGTGCAAATGAATTTTTAAAAGGATCAGAGTGGCACCGACGGAAAGGTGGAGATCTATAAAGCCCGTTTGGCTGTACTAAATGCATTTGTTTGTCACTTTTAAGAGTGTTATCATCACTTGATTCATATTTACTTGATTCTTATCAACTTTTTTATCAACACTTGATTCAGATTCATTCTATTTTTATCTTTAATTAAATCATTTGCTTACTTTCACTTATCTCTCTCCCTTTTTGTCATTAGTAAATGGATATTTTACAATAGAAAAAAAGAACAAGAAGATAGTATAGTTCATTGCATAAAAGATAAGATGTTTTATATGTATGCACTGTATGCTAGAAGTTGCCTACTACAATATATCAAAACATCAAATAATATTGTAATAAGATAAACAAAGCAGAGCAACATATATAAGTAATCATGGAAGACCCTAGAGCAAGATCTAGACCTAATTCTCATCAGAAGAGACCTCTAAAATAGAGGATGAACTAGTTCTAGAAGTAGAGATCCCAGTTGTCCTGCTCCTTATCCTGCTAGAGGGGCCAATCATGGAGAATAGAAATCCTACATCTGATCTAATGAAGCTCCTATGTTAGCCCTAGAATTGATTTGATGATGTCAAAAGTGTTTAAATATGAATCAAGGTGATTAATGATATTTTGAGAATGATTGTAGGATTTGTCAATATACTTAATTATTTATTTAAAAAGAAGTCCTCTTTAGAAAATTCATGTTCCAAATTAACGATTGATGGTTGGAAGCAAAGAAATCAAGTTTTATAAAAGGAAAGTCAAGTGTAGAAGTACCTCTCAATAAGCTTACATATGCACAAATTAAGTTTGAGAAAATATGTTTAGCCTAGAATAAGTTTGATCAAGCAGAGCTATCTAAAATCAATTTTGGCATGCTTGGCATGTCACCGAGTCAACCAAGTTTGAAGCTTTGCTTATCTAGTCTCTGTCTAAGCAAAAGATAGAAACCAAGAAAAACATAACAAGTTCCTTAGCTAGCCATGTTTTCAGCTTTGTCGGCCAACATAGGGACTTAGCTAACTCAAGATTTTGGATAGTCGATCAAGTCTTAGACTTAGGATAAAGACAAAAAGATAAAGATTCAAAGTATTTTTCCTAAGCCAACCTAATTATCAACATAGCCAATCAAGATTGGAGCTTAGTCAACTCACAAAGAATGATAACTGACTTAGTCTCAAAGACAGAAGAATACAAAAAATAATATAAATTAGCAAATCTACTAAGCCAACCTAGAAAAATAGTTAGTTGACCAAGTAATCAAGTTAGCTGATCAAGAGAAAATCTAAATCGATCCAGTCTTCGATAGAAAGATGAAATTTCAGTATCTACTATTAAGTCATCTCAGAGATTTTCTTAGCCGACTCAAAGTTGAAGGTTAGCTAACTAAGTGCCTAGGTGAGCGGACTTACAAAATTTTGATAAAATAATAGCTAGTTTTCTAGAATTACCAAAATGTATCCAATTTATCTCCAATAGCTATTTTCAAGCTTCCAATAGCTAGAATATTAAATGAAGACATTTTTGAGACCATAAATATAAACAATTCATAGAGAAAACCAAGTCTTTGAGGTCTTTGAAGTTCAAGGAGTTTATTAAGTTATTTTCTTTAAGTTAGTAAAAGGAACTCAAAGAGAAAGTGGAAGGAATTCAAGAGTGCATTTAATTCATTCCTTCCTACATATATTCTACTAGATAAAGAAGAAGAGTGCATTAATTTGAGCCAACTACTCTTTTGTAAAAGCATTGAAAGCTTCCTCAATCCTCTTAAGTATTCAAGGAAGAAGTCCAAGCATCAACAACTCTAGTACCTCGACTTCTTCAGAGCTTTAAAAGAGTTTTATTATTCTAAACTCTATTTTCTCTATATATCCTGATTTGTTTTATTGGGACAAGTTTCTTAGGTGTAGAAACTTGAGATTAGTCCAAGCCTAAAGTCGGATAGTATATGGTTTTGATTGGAATCTTCGGATAAATCAATCTGGATTGATTATGAGCCTAGGATAAAACAATCAGTTATAAGGTTGTGGTTGGTGAGCCGATCATGAAAATCAACTGGGTTAGATTGTGAACTCGAGAAAAAAATTAGACTATAATCTAAAGAGGTTATAGTTGAAATTCCTAAGTGGGCTTGCTTGGGGAGTGGATGTAGGTGCTAAGTTTAGCACCATACCACTATAAAATTTTATATATTTGTGATGGTGTTGCTCTATTTTTCTTGTTATTTCTATTGTATTTTAAATTTTTGATTATCACTTCATAAATAGTATTTGAATTAATTTTGGGTACAAGTTTGAAATTAATTTTTTTAAAGAAACTCAATTCACCCCCCTCTTTGGTTGCCTCCTCTAGAAAACAAGTGGTATCATAGCAAATACCTAGCCCATTTGATCTAACTATTAAGAGTTAAGAATCAATAGTAACCTTGATTGGTACATCATTGGTTGAAGGCCAATCAACTAATGGACCTCCTCCTTTTAATAGCACAAACTACACTTACTAGAAAGCATGAATGAAATTTTTCATTCAAGCATAAGACTATGACATATAAAATATTATAGTAAATGATCCTCATACATCTACAATTTTAACTGATGGTATGCCTTTATCTAGACCTAAAAATATTAGGATAAATTAGATAAAAGATTAGCATAATTAAATTCTAAGACTATGAATGTTTTATATTATACTCTTAATGCTAATGAATTTAATAGAATATCTATCTATTTATCTGCTAAAAAGATATAGGATCAACTTAAAGTTATCCATGAGGGTATAAATTAAGTCAAAAAATCTAAAATAAATATATTTGTATATAAATATGAGCTTTTCAAAATGAAATCTAGTGAAAGCATCACTGATATGTTCACTAAATTTATGAATATAATTAATAGTTTAAAAAGTCTTAGCAAAGACTATACTAATAGTGACTTATCCACAAAATTCTTAGGTCATTACAAAAGAACTAGAAAGCCAGGGTGACTATAATTTAAGAAGCTAAAGATCTCAGCAAGTTAGCCTTAGAAGAACTCATTGGCTCACTCATAGCTATGAGCTAAGCATGAACCAAAATATAAAGGAAGAAGTGAAGAAAAGAAAGACAATTGCTTTAAAATCAACAACCATTGAAGATATTGAAAGTAACTCTACGAAGGAATCTAAAAGTAATGATGAAATGACCATGACAACAAAGAGATTTAGAAGGTCCATAAGAAAGAAGAGATTTGGCTCCAAAAAAAAGTTTATGCTAGAGGGACAAGAGGCAGAGAAAATGAAAATGAAAAGGAGAAGGAGCAATAGGTTATTTGTTATGAATGCAAAAGACTTGATCACTTTTAAGCCGACTGCCCCCTACTCAAGAAAAGTTTAAAGAAATTTAGAAAGAAGGCCATGATTCCCACTTAAAGCAATGATGAGGGTTCAAGCTCTAAGAAAGAGGAAGAAACAAAGGAAGAAAAAGCCAACATTTGCCTCATAGCTTACGTGGATTTGATAATCTTAATGATTTTATATTTGATAAATTATATGATGCCTTTAATGAGTTATTTATTGACTTTAAAGGATCTCTCTTAGAAACAAGGAACTTAGAAAGTTGAATCTTTTGTTATTTGATGAAAAAGAAAATTTTCAGAAAGAAAAAAAAAATCTAGAAAAAGCAAAATGATTTGATTAAAAAAATAATATTTTGCAAAAAGAAGTTGATAAATTAAAACCTATAGTGGATATATTCACCTTGAGCTCACAAAATTTGTAAATGCTTATTAAAAAATAGAAAATAGGTTTTGACAAAGTTGGATTAGGATTTAATACTTTTCAAAATAATAATTTTTGAAAAATGCATTTATGAAATCGGTACCTAAGAGAAATAACATAACTTATTTCAAATGTAATAAAAAGGAACATAAAGCTATTAATTGCAATCTAAATAATCTTAAAATATTAAAATTAAGCAAATTTGGGTTTCAAAAAAATCATTCAAACTAACCTTAAAAGACCTAAGTTAACCTTGGTACCCAAAAAGACTTGGTGACTTTTTTATTCTGTAGGTGTACTTGGCATCCCTTGGGTCAATAAGAAAGTGGTATCTTGATAGCGGATGTTCAAGGTATATGTGGAAGATAAATCTCAGTTTATCTCTCTTAAATCTAAAGATGGATATTGCCCAGCTAGAACCAAAAGAGAGGGAGGGGGGAAGGGGGCGTGAATTGGAATTTTAAAAATTTAAGCAAGCATGTGCTAATTTGCTAAACAATTTGAGTGAAGTGTTGTGAATGCAAGGTAAAACAAATGCAAATAAAGAGAGAAAGAGCCACATACAAATATAAATAATTTTTATAGTGGTTCAATGCACTCCAAGAATCTACATCTACTCTCTAAGCTCCTACTTGGAATTTTCACTATATTCCCAAAGAATACAGCAAGTTTGTTTTACTAGACTCACAAACAATCCAATTGGTTTTAGCCCAGTCAACCAATCAAAATCTTTACAAGTCTTTTTTCTAGGCTCCCAATCCAATTCACAGGTTTGGATGAAACCTTTTTCCAAGTTTCAAACCCGCTGAAAATTGTTACAATAAATTTAGAATAAGAGAATTTTATATCATAGTGGAAGAGCTCCTTAATGAGCTGATTATTGTCATTGATGCTTGCTTGGAGAAGACTTGAATGCATGCACTTAATACTCACTCTTCTCTTATTGAATGCCCTCACAAAATTCAAAAAAAATTGACTTGGAAGTGGTTAAGCTTTCTTGAATATAATAAACATACAAATTGGGCTTCTTTTTCCTTGAAAGTGTGTTCACTTTTTTTGTTCACTTGATCCTTTTATTCTCAATTCAATTTTCAGCAAGTTTAATGCCCTTTAAAATCACGCCTAGCCATGTTTGGCCGTTGGAGAAGAAATCTAGCTATTAAAAAACTTTTAGAATAGGATAGGACTTCCTAAAGAACTAACTGTTGAACTATCAAAAGCTAAGGAATCAACTCGCAAGCTCAAGAGTCAACTCATGAAGGTCTAAGAGTTGACTCTCATAGATCAAGGGTTGGCTCTTCTTCAAGTCTTCAAAATTTAGCATTTTATCTTCCCCGAGAGAGTCAGCTTGTCAGATGAGGAGTCACTCATCCATGTCCAGGAGTCGACTCATGGTCAACTCACAGTGACCATGAGTCGACTCTTGCAAGGTTTCTAAACATTTATCTTCTGTCCCACTAAGAGAGTCGACTTGTGGCTTCTATATGTTGATTTGCAGAGTGTGCCAGACCTGCATGCCAGTCTCCTTATGTGCTAGAGTCAGCTCATCCAAGGCATGAGTCGACCCATTGTTCTCAATTTGGCTTTTCTCATTGAATTCTTCTCCAACTTGATTTTCTTTGTTCAAATATTTCTCAATTGACTTCAAGGCTTGTCAAAAGTGTTAGCTTCCTACAAAATCATTTTCAAACCAAACTTTAAAGATGATAGATTGTTTTTATACTCCAATGTTTTGTAATCATCAAAATTATTCCTTTAGTCAATAGCCTCCCACTTTTTAATGATGATAAAACATTGAGCATAAAAAAAAATGAAAAGATAACAAAAAATTTGCTCAAGAATACAAAATATGTTACTTTAAAATTTTATGTATCACTAGTGCATAAAAAAGATAAGAGACATAACTTTCTTCTTAGGATTTCAATGATTTTCATGTTAAAATAAAATGATACTCAACCAAATCAAAGACAATATTCTTAAGTAATGAAAAATGTAATTTGGAAAGTTGATTAGGAGCTATGGTCCTAATATGTGGTATCAAAAATTTTGAAATTCTCCCCCAATCATAAAGACATTAAGCTTTCATCATGAAAGAAACTCTCCCCCTTTTTGTTTCAAGGAGTTACTTCTAGCCCCTTTATTTAGCTCTTGATAATGTTTCAAGGAGGATACTTAATTATGCTTAATATTTTTATCTCCCCCGCTTTTTGTCATCAACAAAATAATGAAGCAAGAAGGAAATAATAAACATAATGGATTAGATTCATTACACAAGACATAGATGATGAAAGAGATAAAGATTTCATTGCATAATTCATGTACCATCACAAAATTTGTATTGTTTATAAAAAAATTTCTTCAAATAATACATCAAATATACAAGATTTTTATATAGCTAAACAAGTCAAAAACAAACAAGTGAAATAAAGAAAAGTAGGACAGTCTAAACCTAAGCAACCTACTCATCATCAAAGTGAAGCTCGATATGAGTCGAGAAACTTGCTCTAGATGAAGAGTAGGTTGCTCTCCTACTTCGAGTCCTCATAGAGGGCCTTAAGCGAAGAGAAGGGAACCCTACACTCACTACTATAGAATAGGGCTAGGCAACGCATACTATTCCAGCGGTTTCAAAAATTGCTGCTATAGGATCTACGGCGGTGGTTACACCGAACCGCTGTCATAGATAAATCATGGCAGCAGTTACATACAACCATCATCATAGGTCGACCTATGGCAGCAATTTTATATAACCGCTGCCATAGGTCCAAATCTATAACAGCGGTTCAGCATAATCGCTATAATAGATTCGATATATGACAGCGGTTAACCAACTGCTGCCATAGAGCTAGACCTATAGTGGCGATTTAGCATAACTACTACCATAGGTGAGACTTATAGCAGTAGTTATAGAAAATCGTTACTATAGTTCCAACTTATGATAGTGGTTAAGCTAAACTGCTTCCATAGGACCAACTTATTGCAGTGATTTTGTATAACCACTGTCATATCTTTTTCTTATATTTTTATTTTAAATATTATATAATTTTAAAATTATTACCATCTTCATTATTCATTATCTAAAAATTATCGTTAGAATGTTGTCACAAAAGACCGCCTCGATCTGATAGCTCTAGCTTCATCGATCAGTAAATTTTAATTTGGACGATCACGAACGACGATGCAATGATCTAATAGATGAAAATCATTGGTGGATCCAAAAATTTATAATGATGATTTTGGTGACGTTTATAGCATACTATCAAAGTTTTACTTCAATCGGATATTATTATCATGGTCAATTTAGTATGAGATGATTTTGACTGTTAAATAAAAAATAAATGATCAAAAGGCCAAACGATATTCGATTATGAGATAATTTTTTAGTTAAATGATCTTTGCTATAATTTTAATTATTTTATACAATAATAATCATAAAATTTAAATCATTTCTATATGAACCATTCATGTTAAGCAGATCTTGCAAAAGCACAAGCATAATTACCAAAGGAGTTTAAGAATGAGCAATGAGCGATGTATAGTTTTGGATCATTTTTAGACCAGCGCTTTAAATTTTATAATCACCACCATAAAAATGATTAAAATAGTTGCCAAGATCATTTATCTAAAAATTATCTCATAATCGAATGTCGTCTGGTTCGTTGATCACTCATTTTTTATTTAACGATCGAAATTATTCCATACTAAATTGATCATGAAAATGATATCCAATTGAAGTAAAACTTTGATAGTATGCTACAAACATCACTAAGATCATTATTGCAGATTTTTGGATCCATCAATGATCTCCATACATCAGATCATTATGCCGTTATTTATAATCATTGAAATCGAATTTTACTGATTGATGAAACTAGAGCTATCGGATCGAGGCGATCTTTTATGATGACACTCTAATGGTAATTATTTAGATAATAAACAGTGAAGATGGGCATTAAAGTTTAGAATTATATAATATTTAGAGTAAAAATAAAAAAAAATTATTTTTAACCTATGGCAATGGTTACTAAAAAGCGGTTCAATAACCGCTACCATAGATTTATGGTAGTGGTTCGAAAATTACTGCCATAGATAGATTTTTTTTTCAAATTTCATCTTCATTTTATTTTTTTGTCCGAGCTCTCTCTCTCTCTCCTCATGTCCATCGTTGGTGAGGCCCTCCCCACCATTTTCTTCCCCGATTGGTGTCGACTCCTCCCCCGCCTCCTCTTTCTTCCCCGGCCAATGCCGACTCCACCCCCACCTCCTTCTTCTTCTCCGATCGGCCTGACCGCTGCCTCTGCCACATCCCCTACTTGCCCCTTCTTTTCTGGTTAGCCCGACCATCGGCCCTGCCACCTCTTCCTCCTCCTCCTTCTTCCTCAGCCAGCCTGGCCGTCGGCTCCATCACCTTCTCGCTTGTCCCTTCTTCTCCAACCGGCTTGACCATCAGCCTCCACCACCTGCCCTCCTCCTTTTCTGGCTGGCTCGTCCGTTGGTTCTGCCTCCCCTTCTTCCCGACCGTCGGCCTCGACCCCTCCCTACTCTCTCTCTCTTTCTCTCCTCTCTTCCCTCGGCCCGACTTGCCCCCTCCTGCTCTCTCTCTCCTCTCTTTCCTTGGCTCGATCCTCCCCCTCCCTACTCTCTCTCTTTCTCTTTCTCTCTCTTCCCTCTTTCTATCTATCTATCACTCTTTCTCTTCCCTCTTTTTCTCTCTCTTTTTTCTTTTTTTTTCTCTCTCCTCTCTTTCTATCTCACTATCTTGTATCTCTCTCATTTTGTAAACTACTTCTAGCACCGCCATCTTCCTTTAGCACCACCATCGGTGACCCTTGGAGATCTCTATGTGACCCCCTCTCTGTAACCATAGATATCATTTTTTTAAATTTTATAATATTATTTATTAATTATTTATAATATTTATAATAAATATTATAAATATTTATTATAAATATTATAATTATCCACCAGCTGTGGATCATGTCGGCGGATAAGAGAACTCCTGTTGGTTGGTTCTGGACCATGCCAATAGCTTCTGGATTGGGCTATGCCATGTCGACAGTCATGGACAGCCCTAGATCATGCTGGTAGCCTTGGACAGTGCCATGTCGGCGGTCGTGGACAGCCCTTGGGCCGTGTCTGTTGATAAAAAAACCTTCATTGATGGGTTCTGGGTCGTGCCAACAACCTTGGACCATATCGTATCGACGATCGTGGACAGTCCTAGACTGTGCCGGTAGCCTTGGGCTATGCCATGTCGGTCAATAAGAAAACCTCCATCAATGGATTCTGGGCCGTACCGGTAGCCTTGGACCATGTCGTGTTGGCGGTCGTGGATGGTCTTGGGCTGTGCTGACAACCTTGGGTTGTGTCATGTCAACGACCGTGGACGACCCTGGGCCGTGCCATGTCGATCGATAAGGAAACCCCCATCGATGGGTTCTAGGCCATGCCGATGGTCTTGGGCAATGCCTGTTGGCGGCCATGGACAGCCCTTGGGCCATGCCAGTTGATAAGAAAATCTCCACCGATGGGTTCTAGGCCATGCTGGTGGCTATGAGCTATGTCAGCCGCTAAAAGAACCCTCACCCCTGCCGATGGGTTCTGGATCGTGCCCACGGCCGTGGGTCGTGCCGACCGCTAAGAGAACCCCTGCTGCTAATAGAAAGTAAAATTTTTGGTGATGTCCATATTATAGATGCCATTAGGTGATGACTTTAATATTCTAGTATAAATATTAGAGTCTATTTATTGATGCTCTACTAATATTATAACAAAGTTACAAACCTTAACATTAATTTTCAATGCAATATTTTCTAGATACTAATTATTTTTTCTACTAGATACATGCTTTGGTAAGCAGCATTGCTATACAACGCCAAGCTCAATATCGCATACCCACTTGACCTTTTCTATCAACAGAGCATGATGTAAGAGTATGGTAAGATTTAAATAGACTCAATTTAGTTAGAGCCTATTTATTGATGGTCTACTAATATTATTATTCAACATATTATATTGGTTAATGTTCATTAACATTGTAGGTTATGATGGCATTGAAACGCAATTTAGCTTTCACCCCCATCTCTCGGTGGACTATGCGGAGCTCTGCATTTGAGTCATAGGTGAAGCATACTCTATCTACCTCCGCGTCGACTGCCTAGGGACCACCAGCATCTACTCCTCTATCGGTATTTGAGCCTTCATTGTCAGCTGCATCTCTAGCACATGCTCCACCCATCGATGAGTCTCCACTGACATCCATGTCGCATGATCCGATGGCCAGTGAGTGTATATTTTTATTGTGCCATTTATTTATTTATTTGTATAGTTATTATATACTCTTATATATTTGCATTATGTATTTTCATTGTAGGTGCATCATCCAGCAGGACATTTCATGGTCCCACACGCATGCCGCATGTATGCAACCGCCAGTATCAGATGATGGTGGAGTACAATGTGGAGGGGAGGCCAGTAGGGGAGACCATATGGGAGATGCATTTCTTTTTTGGAGTGCTTGTGAGGTGGTCCGATATCATTTTAGTACTATCCATAGATTGACGATTGATGGACGCTGGTGTCAAGGATCAGGTGTGAAAGGAGATATGGATAAGTATATCTTAATTATATTTATACATTTGATATGTTTATACTATATTTGATTAAAATAATTTCATAACTGATTTTTGATAACTTTATATAGAGAAGGTACGTGTTGTTCCAAGAATTGATTTTGATAATTACAAAGCATTTGAGGAGATTACTAATAAATTTGGCTTGAAAAATTTTTTTTTATATTTTAGAGGCAAAATCATAATTTTATCAAATTTTGATCTGAGAGCCTCGAGAGCAAGTATAGAAGATTTTTGATCCTTTGGAGGTAGTCTTATGATTTTTCGATGCATATTTTGGAAGAAAATCGAGTTTGACGCAAAAGGATCGAACCCTAGATCGTCCCTTGCTGAAACGGGCTATTTGGCATGTTGTCTCTATGCCAAGGGTCGATCCTAGGGTCGACCTCTACTGTTCCGAAGGTCAAAAATATAAAATGATTGATTTTCTAAATTCTATCTCAGAGGTGGATCCCTGTGCCAGAGGTCGACCCATGAGTCGACCCCTGTGATCAAAATTTTCTACAATGGCTAGTTTTATCTAGTTTTGGCAGCTTGTAATGATTTTTTTAAGATCTTCAATGGCTACAAATCTTGCTCAGAATTTTCTTCTTCATCTATTAAAGATTTAAAAAGCTATAAAAAGAAAAGAACATAAGAGATTTCATATATTAAATTCAGTCCTAAGCAAAAAGTCATCTTCAAGCAAAGAAGCTTTCGTTTCAAGTTTACTAACCTCTCAAGAGCACATTCAAGTCTCCAACAATCTTGAGAAAAATCAAAAAAGCTTCCACCATTATTGTGAAAAATATTCTTAAGATTTTATTTGCTTATTAAGGAAGCTATATTTGTATTTGATTGTCGTTAACTCTTTTACTCTATTTTATTATTTTGATTCAAGTTTTAGGGGGATTTCAAAATTTGGGAGGATTGATCCGAGCCTTAAATCAGAGTGTGTAGGATTGGCTTGTATTCAAAAAATAAGTGTGCTAGCTTGGGATAGCTAGGGTTGGAGGTACCGATGTTGTACTTTGGTTGAATACGTTTAGTATTTTTGAATTCTCAAGTAGGATCTTGGAGAGTGGATGTAGGTATAAGAAAAGCACCGAACCACTATAAATCTTTATTGTTTGTGGTGTGCTTGCTCTTGCTGTCTCTCTTTTCTTAGTTTACTAAATTCTTGCTTTCTAATATTTTATATTTTTATCTAACCTAAATTGCTTCACACACATAACTTGCATATCATCATTCAATCTTGATATTTTTAAATCAGCTTTAAAATTTTAAAAATCCAATTCATCCTCCACTCTTGGGTTGCATAGCTAGGTAACAAGTGGTATCAAAACTCGATGCTCTAGCCCTACTTTGATTTAACCATCAAAGAGCCAAAGATCTATGGCAACTCATGTTAGTATTTCTCTAGCCGAGGGGCAGTCCACAAACCGACCTCTACTTTTTAATGGATCAAACTATACTTGTTGAAAAGCTCGGATGAGAATATTTATACAAGCACTTGACTATGATATGTGGAGTATCATAGTTAATGGACCACACACATCCACTAAGATAATTGATGGTGTGGAATCAACCAAATCTGAAAAGAAATGGGATGAAGTTGATAAGAAAATGGCTCAACTCAATGCAAGAGCCATGATTATTTTATATTATGCTTTAGATTCTAATAAATTTAATCGCATTTCAACATGCATATCGGCTAAAAAATATAGGATAGGTTAGAAGTAACTCATGAAGGCACTAATCAAGTTAAGGAGTCAAAAATTAACATGCTTGTGCATAAATATGAACTTTTCAAAATAAAACATGATGAGTCAATAACTAAAATGTTTACTAGATTTATGGACATTATAAATGGTCTTAAAAGTCTTGACAAGTAACAGTGACCTTGTGAGGAAGATTCTTAGGTCTTTGCTAAAGTGACTGCAATCCAAGAAGCCAAAGATCTGAATGTTTTATCCTTGGAGGAGCTTCTAGGATCACTAATGATGCACGAGCTAAGCATGAAACAACATCAAGAAGAAGATATCTAGAAGAAGAAGATAATAGCCCTTAAATCCACCACTCAATAAGATGAGGAATCCGATGAAAAAGAAGATGAAGAACAAGATGAAGAAATAGCCCTCATCATAAGAAAGTTCAAGAGATTTTTAAAGAAAAAACAAGGGATGAGGAAGAGGCCACCTATCAAAGGGATGCATAGCAAGAAAAAGGATAGAGAGTAGCCCCTTATTTGCTATGAATGTAAGAAGTTGGGGCACTTTAAGTCTGAATGTCCTCAACTTAAAAAGATTCTCAAAAAATACAAGAAAAAAGCTATGGTGGCAACATAGCGTGACAGTGACGACTCAAACTTTGAAGAGGAAGAAGCTCATAAACAAGCCAACCTATATCTTATGGCACATGAAAATGAAGTAAGTGCTGAAATCTTAAATAAATTTACATTTGAAGAACTTCAAGAAGCCTTCTATGATTTAGTAGATGATTTAAAAAAAAATAGGAACTAACAACAAAGATCTAAAATTTAAGAATCAAGTCATGCTAAAAGAAAATAAAATTATCCTAAGTAAAAAACTAGCCTTAACTCAAGAGAACCTAAATTTGAAAAATAAAATCGACAAGCTAAAACAAATTGTTGAAAATTTTACTTTATGTTTAAATAAAATTCATATGATTCTTGAAAATCAAAAGGCCATTTATGGTAAGGTCGGTCTAGGCTATAACCCTCTGAGAAAATAAAAATTTTTAAAAAATATTTTTGTAGATTCACCAAGCAAAAAAATTTTCAATGTTACTTGCTTTAATTATAGTAAACTAGGACACAAATTTTATATATATTTCTCTAATAATTTAAATATAAAAAAAAATATGGATTCTAAAAGAAACCATTGTGACTAACCTTAAAGGACCTAAGAAAACTTGGGTACCTAGAGTAAGGACTTGATTTTGCATATAGGTGTGTCTTGCATCCAAAGAAGAAAATTGAAGATGATATCTTGATAGCGGATGCTCAAGACACATGATCGGTGATGAGTCCTAATTCATCATTCTTGATACTAAAAGTGGAGGAATAGTCACCTTTGGAGACAATGACAAAGAAAAGATTATCGGTATAGGTAACATTGGTATCACTCCCTCCAAGTATATTGAAAATATTTTATTAGTAGATGGTTTGAAATACAATCTCTCAAGCATTAATCAACCTTATGACAAGGGTTATAAAGTTATTTTTGAATCTTCATTATGCATTATAACTAGTCCCAATGATGATGGTATTAAGTTTGTTGGGCATAGACTTAGTAATGTTTATATGGTAGATTTGAATGATCTTTCTATGATAAACATACAATGTCTAGTAGTTATAAATGCCAAAATTAATGAGACTAGTTAGCTTTGGCACCATAGACTTGTACACATTAGTATGCATTCACTTTTAAAGCTTATCAAAAAAGAATTAGTTATCGATTTACCAAAATTGAACTTTGTAAAAGATAAAATTTATGTTGCATGCCAACTAGGTAAACAAACTAGAGTTTTATTCAAATTTAAGAATATTATTTTAACTTCTAGGCCATTAGAACTATTGCATATAGATTTATTTGGTCCTACAAGAACAACAAGCTTAGCTGAAAAATATTATGATTTTATAATTATCGATGACTACTTATGTTTTACATGGATTTTTTTTTTAAAACATAAAGATGAAACTTTTCATGTTTTCTCAAAGTTTTACTGAAAAGTTACAAATAAAAAAGGGTTTTCAATTTAAAGCATTCAAAGTGATCATGGAACCGAATTTGAAAATCAAGACTTTAAAAAATTTTATGATGAAAAAGAAATAAGCCATAATTTTTCAGCACCTAGGACACCCCAATAAAATGGGGTAGTAGAAAGAAAAAATAGGATTCTAGAAGAAATGGCCCATACTATGCTATGTGAAAGCAACCTCCCAAGATACTTTTGAACGAAAGTAATTAATATGGTATGTTACATCTTAAGTCATGCCCTAATCAGATCAATTTTATAGAAAATATCTTATGAGCTTTAGAAAGGTAGAAAATCTAACATTGCATATTTTCATGTTTTTGGTTGTCGATGTTTTATTTTGAACAATGGTAAAGAAAAACTAGGTAAATTTGATGCAAAATCCGATGAAGCTATTTTTCTTAGTTACTTCTCTTCTAGTAAAGCTTTTAGAGTATTTAACAAAAGAACCTTAGTAGTAGAGGAGTCAATACATGTTGTTTTTGATGAGACTAATGATCTTCTATCAAGGAAGAGTAAGGGTACTGATGATGCGGATCCCCTTATAGAAGAAATGAAGGAGATCATCCTAAAGGATTCAATAATTCAAAATGAAGAGGATCATGAAGACAAGCAAAAAAATGAAGGTAAAAGACAATGCGAACAACCTCAAGGTACAAATGATCTTCCAAAAGAATGAAGGTATGTTCACAATCATTCCAAAGAACTAATTATTGGTGATCCTACACTGGTGATCCTACACATGGGATAAGAACTCGCACTTCACTTAGAGATGCATATGATCATTTTGTATTTGTTTCTCATTTTGAACCTAAAATCATAGATGAAGTCGAAAAGATTATAATTTGATAAATACAATGCAAGAGAAACTTAATCAATTCAAAAGAAATAATGTATGGACCTTAGTATCAAGACCTAAAAAATATCCAATAATTGGTACAAATGGGTATATAGGAATAAATTGAATGAAAATGGAAATATAATTAGGAATAAAATAAGATTAGTTGTAAAGGATTATAATCAAGAAGAAAAAATTGATTTTGATGAGACCTTTATACCTATTGCTAGACTAGAAGCAATTAGACTTTTACTCGCTTATGCATGCTTTATGAATTTCAAGTTATTTCGAATGAATGTTAAAAGTGCTTTTCTAAATGGATATATTGTCGAAGAAGTTTATGTAGAACAACCTCCTAGTTTTGAAAATCATGCTTTTTCAAATCATGTTTTCAAATTAAACAAAGTATTATATGGTTTAAAACAAGCACTTACGGCTTGGTATGAAAGATTAAGTAAATTCTTGCTTAATAATGGGTTTTCAAGAGAAAATATAGATACAATCCTTTTCATTAAAGGAGATCATGATGACATCTTAGTAATATAAATATATGTTGATGATATTATATTTGGGTCTACTAATAAAATTTTATATCAAGATTTTGCTAAGCTAATGCAGGGAGAGTTTGAGATGATCATGATGGATGAACTAATGTTCTTCCTCGAACTTCAAATCAAACAAACAAAGGAAGGGATCTTCATCATCCAAAGCAAGTACACAAGAGAGCTACTTAAAAAATTTAGGATGGAGAGCTCCAAAGCCATTGGTAGCCCCATGAGTCCATCATATAAGTTTGACAAAGATGAAAGAAGTAAAGATGTTGATACAAAGATTTATAGAGGCATGATAGGTTCATTATTATATTTAACTGCTAGTAGTGCAGATACCATGTTTAATATTTGTTTATATGCATGATTTCAATCTAATCCAAAAGAATTATATTTAAATGCTATAAAAAAATATTTAAATACCTAAAAGGAACTCAATCCATAGGTTTATGGTACTCTAAGAATTTATTAATCGATTTAATTGGATATTCAGATGCAGACTTTGTTGGATGTAGATTAGATAGAAAAAGTACTAGTGAAACTTACTAATTTTTAGGAGTTAACTTAATCTCTTGGATTAGCAAGAAGTAAAATTCGATAGCATTATCTATGGTCGAGGTCAAATACATTGCAGTCAAAAATTGTTGTGCATAAATCTTATGGATTAAGCAATAACTTGAGGACTTTGGTATTAAACTAAACAAAACTCCTATAAGATATGATAATACTAGTGCCATAAATCTATCTAAGAATTCCATCCAACACTCTAGGTCAAAACATATTGAAATAAGACATCATTTCATAAGAGAGTATGTTCAAAATAATGACATAATTCTTGATTATGTTTGTACTAAAAAGAATAATTGGCTGATATTTTTACTAAGACCTTAAGTGAAGATAAATTCTATAAGATTAGAAGAGAATTAGGAATACTTGATCCCTTAGCCTAAACATCTTTATAATTTCAAGCTCATTTCTATCAAAAATCATCTTAATCTTTACATTATGCCTATATCTCAAATTTTTTATCTCAAAAAGCTCAAATCTAATCTTCCTTGATCATTCTTATGAAGTGAAATTTCAATCCTTAAAATCTTAGATTTTTTTTAAAAAAAATTTCATTATTTTTTAGATTTTTTTATGCCATGAGTCGACCTAGAGGATGACTCATGGGCATTCTAGTCATTATTGCACTTAACCCTTCGGAGGCTTTATATTTGAATTTTTTGATCGAAGAGGTCGACTTGTTGCCTTCTACTTTGTTCTTTCGTTCAATCGAGCAAAAGCCCTCTCCCTCTCCACTCCCTCAATCAATCAAATCTATCAAAATCTCCTTTCCAACCTAAATCTCCCCCTCAAAATCATCCCTTAAGGAGCCAAATCTCTTCCTACTTTCTTTCTTTTTGGGTTGATTGAAGGATTCTAGTAAATCTTTGCCCTAAAATCCACCATCGGCTATCTCCCTCAAAATTCTTCCTCTTCTTTTCAAATATTCTCCATTCCACTTTTCTTTGACTTTTCTGAGTAGGATTAAGAATTCTATTGGTTGGAATGGTGCCCAAGATGAAATTGCCGCAAAGAAGAAAGTCGGTCCGTTGCTTGAAGGAAGAACTCCGTCAGAAAAGAATGGCATCCGAGTACTCTCTTGGTCCAACCTCTGCTCCTAGACATGCTTCACAGTCTCCTTTCACTCCAAGTAAGGTCTCTCTGTCTGATAAAAAGGTTGAACCGGGAAAGAATGTAGATTTTGATTTCTTTGAAAAAGAAGGATTTTTCTTTGTGTCAAAGATTAAAAGGCAAGGATGGGATTACTTTTGCAAGTTGAAAGAAGCTACATATGTGGATTTAGTTAGAGAATTTTACTTGAATTTGGGATACTTTAATAGAATAGTAAAATCTGTTATTAAAGGTATTGAGATTATTCTTGATCTAGTTCACTTGGGAGAAATTCTAAGATTACCTTGTGAGGGCAACAAGAAAATGAAACTTATCCGTAAAGAAGAGGGACTGAGAACCATCTTGGGAAGAGATTTTGAAGAAAATTTAAATAAATTAGAGGCCAAGATTCTTTTTGCTGAAATGAGATTGCTACACACCATGGTTACCAAGTTATTTGTCCCTAAGAGTGGCAGGCATGATTTATTATCTGGTATGGACATATGCATCATGTATCATGTGATTACAAAGACCCCATTTAACCTCCCTATTTTGATGATTGAGATGGTGAGAGAGATCTTGAATAGGTCTAAGGCACATCTCCCATATGATATGGCTCTCTCATTAGTGTTTAGGAGGTTTGGAGTTAGTTTTGAGGGGGAGGCAGTTACCAGATTATCTCACACCGATACCATCAACTGCCACACACTGCATCGCATGGGTTTTTCAAAAACTGATGGTGGTTGGTCCAAAGGTATTGAGGATGAGGAGAGAGCTGAGGAGGAGGGACCATCTTCACCTCCTTATGATCAAAGAGGATCTCTTGATATTTAGTTTATATCTGATCATGAGGCTGATCCCTCAGGGTCAGTGAGGAGAGATGCAGCTGTGGCACCATCGAGGAGCGGAGACATGGATGTTAGATTCTCTGACGACCAGATCAGGATGATCACCGACTAGTTGATTCAATCGATTGTCGATACTTTATCTCAGAGGATTGCAGGTATTTTATCTCGATAGATGGCCAGTACCACTCAGGAGGAGAGTTCTCATTTCATCCCATCTTCTGATCAGTCTATGACTCCACACATATCTACCATTTTTTAGATGCTTATAGCTCAGACTGCACAGCTTGAGGACCTCGAGGGATGTGTTCTGAGATTGATAGGTAGAGTTTTGGATTTATAGAGGCAGATTTTGGATCTAGCTCATCCCCAGATGAGAGAGGATGTTATAGAGATATCAGATCTTAAGCTAAGATAGCCAGACTCCATGGTGTTCTGAAGGATAGTTTTGACTTCCTGAGGAGAGAGTTCAGAGACTCCAGTGATACTGTATCTACATAGATTGGCACCCTCATGCAATCCATGATGAGAGCATTGGGACATTTAGACTCTATCAAGATTGCTCTTCATACTCAGCCAATTTTCCCTCAAGCTCCTAGGCCGTCTCATCCAGCTACTCGAGCCCGCACCTCCACCCATGGCCGAGGCAAACATGGTCGAGGACATGCTCCTGAATTTGATCCTGACACACCCCATCACATTTTTGATTCCTCATCTGATTCAGATGCTTCCAACCGTAATCTCTACTAGGTCTAGTTTAGTCATCTTTGTATTAGGTTATTATTTAGTATCTTTTAGTTATTTCTATGAGTTATTGGTCAAGTCATGGTTGGTTATATTTTGGATCTAACTTATGGCATTGGTCCTATTGGCTGCTTGGGTCATGGATAGTTGTATCCATGAATTTTGTATGAATTGATGGCCTAACTCTCATGAATGCTTTTGATATCTTTAGCACTTATATATTTTGTTGACTTAATGTTATGATTTATTGTGTCATTTGAATGATGTAAAATGTAACCTCTGTGTATTGGCTAAAATTTTATTATAATATGCTAAAAATATTATATTGTATTTAAGTAAATTAAAAGTTTTGTTATAAACTATTGTTCTAATAGGAAAATATATGGAATAATTTAAGAAGAAGGATTTTTTTTTTGAATTTTAAAATTTCTTAAGATCTTACTTGATGATGTTAAAAAGGAGGAGTAGAGTAAAAAAAATTGGGCTATAAGCAAAATTGAAGTAAAATTGATAAAAGAAATAAGTAAGTCAACTACTTTTATAAATAATTTGAATGTCTAACCATAAATAATCTTCAAACTGCTCTTTATGAATATGATATTCTAGTAAGTGATGTAGGCATCTACATGCTTTATTTTTGCTCATGCTCAAATATTTTGTCATCATAAAAAAGAGAGAGATTATTGCTCCAAGAATTGATTTTGATGATTACAAAGCATTTGAGGGGGTTACTAATAAATTTATCTTGAAAAAAGACTTTTTATATTTCAGGAGCAAAATCATAAATTTATCAAATTTTGATCTAAGAGTCTCAAGAGCAAGTATAGAAGATTTCTGATCTTTTGGAGGCAGTCCCATGATTTTTCGATGCATATTTTGGAAGAAAATCGAGTTTGAAGCAAAAAGGGTCGACCCCTAGGTTATCTCCTGTTGAACAGGCTATTTGGCATGCTGTCTCTATGCCAAAGGTCGACCCCAGGGTCGACCTCTGCTGTTTTGAAGGCCAAAAATATAGAACGGTTGATTTTTTGAATTCTGTCTCAGAGGTCGACCCCTGTGATGAAAATTTTCTGCAACAGCTAGTTTTATCTAGTTTTGGCAGCTTTTAATAATTCCTTTAAGAGCCCCAATGGCTATAAATCTTGCCCAGGATTCTCTCCTCCATCCATTGAAAATTTAAAAGACTGTAAGAACATAAGAGATTTAATATATCAATTCAGCTCTAAGCAAAAAATCATCTTCAAGCAAAGAAACTTTCGTTTCAAGTTCACCAACCTCTCAAGAGCTTATTCAAGTCTCCAACAATTTTGAGAAAAATTAGAAAAGCTTTCTCCATTATTGTAAAAAGCATTCTTAAGATTTTATTGGCTCATTAAGGGAGCTATATTTGTATTTGATTGTCATTAACTCTTTTACTCAGCTTTATTATTTTGATTCAAATTTTGGGAGGTTCCAAAACTTGGGAGGGTTGATCCGAGCCTTAAATCAGAGTGTGTAGGGTTGGCTTATATCCAAAAAATAAATGTGTTAGCTTAGAATAGCTAGGATCGGAGGTACCAATGTTGTATTCTGATTGAATATGTTTAGTATTTTTGAATTCTCAAGTAGGATCTTGGGGAGTGGATGTAGGTGCAAGGAAAGAATCGAACCACTATAAATCTTTATTGTTTATGATGTGCTTGCTATCTCTCTTTTCTTAGTTTACTAAATTCTTGCTTTCTAATCATTTATATTTTTATCTAACCTAAATTGCTTCACACACACAACTTGCATATCATCATTCAATCTTGATATTTTTAAATTAGCTTTAAAATTTTAAAAATTTAATTCACCCTCCCCTCTTGGATTGCATAGCTAGGGATCATGAGAGGGCTCGAAATGCCCGACTGAAGAAGATTGAGGAGTTGTACCGAGGCTATAAGGTCAAGCTCCACAGAGGATGGCTCGAGCACCAATAAGATACTTTGGAGGAGCTTGTTCTTTGGATACAAGACTATCACCCAAGTCAATGGGAGGGGATGGTTAGATATTGGAGGAGCTATGAGTTTGAGGTTTAATTTCTAATTTTTAAATTTTTTAATATATTTAAAATTATATTTAAATATTTTTTAAATATTTATTATTTATTTAAATATTTTTTTAGGCTATTTTTCATCAGAATCGAAAGAATCGGATAGCTCAGGAGTACACATACTCTCGACCGTAAGTCTATGGCCAGTCATATGCATAGAGAGATAATAAATTCTAAATCTTACTAGATAAATTAAATTTATATATTTTTTATATATTTTTAATAAACTGATCTATTGTTATTGTTGACAAAAGATGGGTTGATGCCTAGCCATAGCAAGATCTTTTGATCCAATCGTATGGATAAGAAGGGCAGGCCGATGAACATCATGATCGAAAGAATTTTTGTAAGTAATAAATATATTAGTATGATTATTATTATAAATTTTTTTATGATATTTTATTTTAATTTATAATTACGGAAGCAGTTAGACACGCTTGCGAGCGAGGGTCCAGATACCTTTGGCCTTCATGACCATTTATCTCAGGTCTTGAGGTCCGAGCACTCTAAAAGGATTCAATGCAGGCCCAAACATACGCTGACAAGCAATTGGTCTAAGGCTAGTGTCTCTTTATATGCTTTCGATATTATCAATCGAAAGTAGCTTGATGAGGCATTGATGCAAGAAGCTCAGGTGAGGGTGCAGGTAGATCAGGCTATAGAGCAGGTTGCTCAGGCTGAGTGCACATCTCAGCTATAGGAGGTTCTGAGCACCAGGGTGATGAGGCTTAGTGCATATTTTAGAGCTAACTTTATGGGCCTTAAGGATATATTGGCCGATGTTCCAACTCTAGCCCTAGCTTTAGCTCCAGCTCCTTCAGCTCATGCTCCATCTTCTTTCGATGATAATGATTTAGACGTAGAATTAGGAGACTTTTGATGTATTTTTTTGAAAAATATTATAATAAATTTTATTTAGTAATAAAATTTAAGCATTTCAAAAATATTCTTATATTTATAATATTTTTTTATATTATATATTGAACTACATTTATCAGGTAAAAAAATAAAAATTTAAAAAATTATATTTTTTATTATTTAAAAGTTATGATAGTAGTTGCAAAATTGCTGCCATAGGCATGCCAAACACTATCATAGGTTACATGCCAATCGCTGCCATAACCTATGGCAGCGGTTTTGTAATCCACTGCCACAAAAATGCTGCTATAGGTAATCTATGGTAGTGGTTTGCGAACTGCTATCATAGCTTATTTATGGTAGCGATTATAAAACTGCTACCAAAGATAATCTATGGTAAAAGTTTTCATAATCACTGTCATAGACCTACGACGATGGTCGCAGTGGTAATGATTGACTAACCACTGCCATAGCCTATAGCAGCAATTTTTTGGACTGCGGCAATGGTTGTGAACCACTGCCTATCCCTTTTCTATAGTAGTGACTTGGCCTAACAACAGAGCTAAAGGGAGGCATAGATGTGGTCTTAGGCTGTGGCTAGGGAGGCTGACTGGGGGTAAGCTGAGGTCTTAGGGTAGGTTGAGGTCTTGGGGATGAAATTTGAGCAATGAGGATCCCCATCTGGGGATGAAATGTAAGCAATGAGGATCCCCATCTATGACTTAAGTTATCTCATGGCTGTTAGCAAGTTCCTGACACTGCCCTATTGAGGTATGATAGCATTGTTGATTCTCTTGGTCAGGCATGCTGCCTCTTGTGCCAACCCTAAAGCCATGTCCGAATCATCAACCTTCTAGCTCTAGGCTCTCTCTGCTACCTTAACTCTCTTAGATAACTACCTCACCTCCTGCCTAAGCTCATCATGCTGATGTAGTAGATTCTGTCTTAGTCCTTAAAACAAAGTGTCTAGCCTCTAAAGAATACGCTTATGTAATGCCGCTAAACTATCCTACTAAGTTGCTCAAGGTGTATGAGGAGAAGCTAGTGAAGCTAGCTTTGTTGTTGCTAGTGGTGGTGGAGTCTGAGGCTCTCTATCAATCTGAGGCTTACTGGGTCCGGCCTCATCACTGTTATCCCTAACTGGCTCCAACCCAAATCTCTTCGACATCCAACGACCATCCAACTTACAAAATAACATTCGATGGAGTGACCGTTTGTTGTACTGGTTGGAGTGCATTAGGGTCTTGAAGGTTTTTCTCTCCAATTCTACTTTGAAATCTCTGAAGATGATAGTGAAAACCATCCTGTAAGGTAGGCATTCCCTAGCTCTCTTGGCTACTTCTTTAATTTGCTTAATTATCATGTATAGAAAGTTCATTGGGGTGCCTTGAATAAGATAGTACATCACTGCTATATTCCTCTCAGTTAGCCAGTCAAACCATCATATTTTCAAAAAGAAAAATCCTACTGATCAAATGATGAAGAAGACACATTTCAACTAATAACTAGTTGGCTAATGATATTACACGATGTTGTCGTTAGGACACCATATTTATTGGTTTAAATATTGGACTTCTTAAACAATTAAAAACATAGAGAGAGTAGCGAGTTGGATTGAATCCACAGAGGAGGTAGTGCTTTGATTTGAAAATTTTGATTTTATAAAGGAAAAGAAAAGAAAGATTTAAGAAAGAAATTGAAGTCAAAAAATAAAAATTAAAAGTGTGAATAAAAAAAACTTGGTACTAAGATCTACTATCTAGATCTTAGTTTCTACTAGTAATAAAAATAAAGAACATAAATTTAAAGAGTATAAAAATAACTTTTGCTTTAATTAAATTCAGAATTCAATTATAAGAAATTTAAAAGAACAAGAAAGCAAGGAAAAATTGTGTAACAAAGATTTTGAAGTTGATTTGTGAAGCCTCATCGAAAAGATAGTTGATGACCTCCTTCTTTCTTTAAACTCCTTAGATCATACTGGGCTTCTTCTTTTTCTTCTTCTTTGGATCTTGATCTCAGATTGGTGTTGGCATGAAGATGGCATAGGAGATAGAACTCTTCTTCTCAGCACCTTTTGCCTCAAAACTGCCTTCAACCCAAGCCTTACCTCCCACCCTGTATCATATCCCTCTCTTTGATCATAGATGAATTGATTTATTCAGCCTGGGTCTTATTTATAGAGTGGAGAGGGAGTGTAGGTGAGGAGTTTGAGTGAAACAAGAATTAGGACTCTTGAAATTAATTGATCAAAAAGGGCACCGTCTGCTAATATAAAGTCTCTGGATCCCGCTGACCATCAGATCATAATCATACACCCCAAAATTGCCCAAAATCTTGCTATTCAGTGTTTAAATCAGTTCAAATTTGATTCTGGCCATCAGATCATGCAATCAAGCACTTTTGGGCTGTCAAATCATGCAAAGTAGCTCTCCAGACTCCTTCCAACTGGCAATGATTCTGTCCATTGGATTGCAGCAAGGATTGATTCCAACCATTGGATCACACTTTAGATGTGGGCTACCACTACTGCATATGATAAAGCATCCTTCCCAGTTGTCCGATCGTGTGTGATCACCCTCCTCAACCATTGGATGGTGCAAAGGATTTCCAGCCCACCTCGTTTGGCTTTGAGCTACATGTAGACCGAGGTCCCTATTCTATGGACCACCATGGACCAAGCAGCGTAATGGACTAGGCCAGCTTCTTTTTCTTTATTATTATTATTTTTTTCTTCTCTTTTTAGTCTTCATTCAAGATGCATCTTAAGTTCGATTTGCTTCCAATTTTCTTCTTTTTAACCTGTGAATTAGGCTTTTTTCATTGACAAGCATTTTCCTTGCAAAAGATAAAATGAAGAATAATTTCTAAAAAATAAAAATGAATTAATCTATAAATTGATGCTTTTATTAATATGTTTGTGTTACTTATCAGCCAACAGCACATCAATCTTAGAGACTTCTTCCTTCTCCATAATACACTTGAGACCCTTACTTTTGTTAGTCAATTTTGGTATACAGATGCTAGTCCTGGACATTTCCAAATATTGCCATAATCTCCTCTCATTTGTCACAATCAACACTCCCTTGGCTGTGGATTCTAGGGAACCAACATCTTTCCTCATATTTTCAAAAAATTCTCTTACAAGGCTTGGATAAGTGGGTACCCCAAGAGAGCACAACTTCTCGCAACCTTGCTACTGAATACAACCTCCAATTTTGAAGTTTTCTTGCTCAAGAAAGTTGAAATCCACTTTCCTTACAATGGTGACAACTATTGATGCCATAGATGCATGGGATGATGGGAAAGTAAAGGTGAATGCATGGCTCTATGCTCCACAAGATCATTTCTTGCCTTGACCTATTACTCGAAAGATCCCCCAGCCTTAGAACATATCCCATGGATAGCCACTTGTTTCCTAGACCCCATTCTACAAGATTCAACCCCAAAAATCGAAGAAAATGGCAATGGAAAATTGTTTTAGAAGTTGGGAGGGGTTTTAGAGGAGAAGGCTCTAAGGAATAGGAAATTAGGAAAGTGAATAGGGCTTTTGGGTGATTTGTTAAAAAAAAAATGAAATCCTAACAAACAAGTCAACTCAAGCTTTCCTGAGGAAGTCGACTTGAGACATGAGTCGACTCGAACCCAATCTCAGCTTGAGAAATCAACTCGTGCTGATAAGAAATTGATCCTAAACAACTTGACATGACTCGAATCAATAAGAATTGGAAGAATTTATTTAGAAATGATTGAGAAAACAAGGCAAAACAAAGGATTTTTAGATTTGGTTCTTTACTCTAAAAAGAATCATCAATTCCTAACTTTCATCTAATCATATTGAATCTATCCTCACTTAAAGCTTTGGTAAAGATGTCCGCTAATTGATTATTAGTACACAAATTCAAACACTATATCATTATTTCGCATAGAGTCTCTATTATGTCTTATTTCAATATATTTTATTCTAAAATACTGAATAGAGTTTTTAGTTAATTTTGTTGCACTAGTGTTGTTATATTTTATTGATATTTTATTTTATTTGATATCAAAATTCTTGAGTTATTGCTTAATCCAAAGGATTTGAGTATAGCAACTCCTAGCTGCAACGTACTCGACTGACTGCTTGTTGTTAAAGCATCAAATAAAAATTAAAATCGATCTTCCTCTTAATTAGAACAGTGGTGAGTTAGATGTCAATTTTTGCGGGGATTGAAGGCTAAGTTATGTTCAATTTAAAAATAAAATTTTAATTTATTTATAAAATAAAAATTTAATTAAATAAATTTAAGATAATTAATTTAAATTTTATAAATAAAAATAAAGAAAGCAAATAATAATAAAGTAGAGTTTGAAGAATCAGTTAAAGGTATTCTAGAATTTTGAATCCATCTATAGCATGGTTGTGATAATTTTTTTTAATGCAAGAATTTAATAATTTTAAGAATTTAATTATGACTATAATCTATTTTCTTTAAACATGAATCGTATCTTCCGACCACAATCCATCTCAATAGAATCATAAGCTATTCAATACTTTAAATTCTTAAAAATTGGTAACATGGTTTTTACCAATTTTCTCTAGTATAAACTATTAAATCGAGCATGGATTATATCCCCTAATCATAATCTATCTCTATAAATATTGTCTATTTAAATAGTAATCAATAATGAGCATGTTATTAAATCCCATGCATGAAGAATAAGATTTAGAATTGGGCAGAAGAATAATTTATTCATTGCATAAAAAAATTATAAAAAATAAAAAAGATATAATCCATGTTCGAAGACTTCATCTATATCCCAGAATTCTGATCTTTAGTTATACATGATTTAAAATTCTCCAGCTCCTGACATCTTCAAATCTTCCAAAGAAAAAAAAAGAAAAAGAAAGAAAAAAGAAAGAAGAAAGAAGAAGAGAGGAAAGGGGAAGAGAAAGGGAAAGAGAAAGAGAGCTTAATTACCCCCAAGGGGGTTTCCTCCAAGTTCCTGGCATGACAACCTTTAAATAGGGGGAAAACAAGCTTTTTAGAATTATTTTTGGGGTCCAAATCTGAGTTTGGATTGAAATCCAACTTTCTGAAAACTCCTGGCCATTGGATGCTTGATCAATGGCCCAAAAATATCCATCAAAAATCGTTGGGAGCTCCTGATCAACGCCTAGATTGATTCTGGGTCGTCGAATCACAGTCGGCTGCATTCTATGCCATCGGATCTACGTAGAAGGGCCTGGAAATCCCATTTAAACCAGAAGTTGATGATAGTCATCCGATGCCAATCGGAAGAGATGAAAATTATTCGATCACGCTATTCTATGAAGCTAGACCGTCGTAGATTCAGAATAAGAAAGACCTACACCAATCAACCGCAGCCATGCCACCCAAAATTATGAAAAAATCCTCAAATGCCATGATAAAATTTTGTAGACCCTTTAAGGATCTATGCGCACTGAGCTGGCATTCGGTCCATAGTGGACCATGATGAAAATGACGTCAAGCTGACATCATAGGCGTAGGGAAAGTTGGGCTGGTGGGCTGCATTTTCGCGTGAGCTGGGCTTGCATTATGGGCTAGTGCTAGTGCGGGCTGACTGATGGGTGTGCTGGCTTAGCTGGTTGCATCGGCTAGTTTGGACACGCCAGCTAAGCTGGCGAGTTGGTTATGCTATTTCTTTTTTTTAAAATTGAATATTCTAGGCTTCATATCTCTTTTGTTTTAGCTTTGATTTGAGTGAAATTTATTCCATTAGAATCCATAAATCAAGCTCTTCACGTTGGTGGATTTTTTTCTATAAAATACTAATAAAAATATCAATTTTTTAAAATAAATTTTAATTATTTTATATTTTAATATTTTTATTTAGTAATTTATGATAATTATCACACGTCCTAATTTGAGTTTTACTCATCCTTGAGTAAAAAAAAAATTAGAAACATGTACCCACTCGATAAGATGTGAAAGTTTTTTTTCAAGTCATCTTAAAGTCAGTTGATACCTGATTAGAGATTTAATAAATACATCATTAGATTATTAATTCCATCCTAAGTAGTGGTTAAGTGAAGAACATAAAATTTTAGAACTTTATTTTGATCAATTCTCCATATTTATTCTTTAAATCCTCTATCTTTAGTATAGACTAATTTTTTTTAAAAAAATTTTATAGCTAGTGCAATATTTTAATCTCTTAAGCTTTCTATCTGACTCTTGTAGGAAGCTTTGGACCAATGACTTCCAAATCAATTGGCTTTAGGGCACTAGGTATAGAATACCTCTCGCACTTACTAACTCAAGTCAAATAGGCTATAGATTAAAACTAACTGTATAACAAGCTTCTTCATATTATCCATTTTTTAACATGAATAACATTGCTTACTTAAGCAAGGAGATCCAATTACTCGGTGGGGGACCAATATTTAGAACTTATTTTTTATTTTTTATTTTTTTATTTTTTTTCATCATCATTCATTTTTTTCATATATATTTTTTTACTCATACCCATATAAAATAAATTCTTTCTTGAATATAGGTTGGAAGAAGATTTTAGAATTATTCATAAATTTATTCTATTCTAAACTTGATTATTTATTGGATTTTCTTAATAATTGAATTCTTAGTATTTCAAAAATTCTCTAAATCATTAATCAATCATCAATTAAAATGCTTGAAAAATTTTAAATCGATATAAAATCAGGTACATAAGACTAATTATCATCATACTTGAGGATTTTAAAATTTTATTTATCCTTCCTCCTAACTTAATTTTCATTTTCCTTAATGGAGAAAAGAAATAGAGTATGATAAATGACAAGAAAAATAAAAAGAAAAGAGTTCACCTGATTTAATTTAATTCTTGGCTCGACTTGGGGTTTATTTGTTCTTTATTCAGCATGGGTCTGTAGTTCTTCCTCCAATTTATTTTTTTAAAAAAATAAACTAAAAAGAAATGCAAATTCAAATGCAAAAAGCTAAAAGCTGGGTTGCCTCCTAGTAAGCACTAAGTTTAACGTCTTTAGTCGGACCCTATGAAGGAGTTTTAGATAAAATTAATTTTAGTGCATCCTTTAGAGTTTCAGAAAAATAAGGCCAATCAGGAGGCCTTGTCATTATGGCAGAAAAATATTCATGAAATATTTTATGATGATTAAGTTTAGCCCTAATCAATAAAGTATATAGAGCAAGCATGTTATACCAGAATTTAAGATTATTATAGTTTTTATAACTAGGAAGAGATTGTGTTTGTTGGATTGAGATTAAGGGTGGTAGTATTTAAATTTCTTCAACTATAATATGATCTACCCTACTCTCTTTCTTAGATTTGATATAATTAGGCATCAATTCTTTCTGATTCAAAGTAGGGCACTTTTTTCAAATTAATTTTAAATCTTCCTCCATACATCATTTTAATATTATAGATAAATTTTGTAGGTAGTTCGCAAAAGTAATGCTAAATAAAGAAAAATTATTCTTAAAATTATTATCTCTTGTATCAATAATATTCCATCCAACAGCTTCTTTATATGCTTTTAGAGCATCTTTAAGTTGGTCTTCCTAGGTAGGTTTCATTATTAGTATGTCAGTAGATTCACCAGAAAGTGATTTCAATTCTTGCATAGTTGGTAGTTCTAAGAGGAGAGCTATTGGTGGGCTAGGTGGTGGCTCAAGTTTTTCAATCTAAAGTTGGGTGGTTTTTGGATAGGGTGTATCTTCTTGGTCACTAGCTTCTATATTGTACCCATCGTCATCAAAATCATCTACCTCATAATGAGCCAAATAGAGATTCATCAAATCTTGGGGAACAATTGTGGGTGATGCTTCCTCTATTATGTTATTTACTTGTAGTTCTTAGAAAGTCTCTATTGATTCCATCATTACATTAGTTTGTCCATCCTTATTAAAAGGACTGGATGATTCTAGGACATTTAGGGATGGGTCCATATATAAGTAGGATGATGGAATTGATTTGTTCTATAATTTTGATTCTTTTCTATATGTTCTTTCCTCAATTATATGGTCTAAGAGAGTCTTTTCAATTTTACGAGGTTGTTCTTTGACCATAGGTAAAGAGGATGATAGTGGAATTGGTTCAGCCCATCATTCTTGTTCTTTCATTTTTGCCTCAGTAATATGGTCTAAGAGTATCTTTTTAGTTGTGCAAGATTGTTCTATGATCATATTATTTTCAAGAATTTTAATTGATTGTTTAGAAAAAGTTATAGGGATATCAAAATTTCTAGTCATATATGGTCCCTCACGTTCACTCTCGGGTTGATTAGGCAACTCACTTTCACTAATAGTCGTGACTAACTAACCTATCGGTATTTCTAGATAATCAATGGCTTAGGAGTTTGACTTTATAAGTTGGTTCGTATTTTGCATGAAGTCGTTTAAGCTTTTTTCTATTGAATTAAGCCTTTAGTCCTCTAGTTTTTTAAGGGTTTGCATATAGGAGTGATAGGTCTACATAAAGATATTAAGAGTAGTTGCTAGAGAGTTAGGCCTTTTGTCATCTAAAGTATTCAATGGTTGATTGGTAAATTTTAACTCATCTACTGCTTTCTAAATCTCTCTTCAAAAATTGACTCATTGTTATTTAGAGAGATTTGATATTATGGGTAGGGCATATCATAATGTGCATCCAAGAAAATAGATCTTTGTGGTACTAGGGTAATCACTGGTTGTGATTGCCATGAAAAATTTAGTTGAGCCTCCCATCTTGGATTATAGGTATAATTATTTCTTGGTCTTTTATTTGGGTTTGATCTTGATAAACTTGCTCATACATAAACTCAGAAAATTGATTTGGACATCTTCTTGCAATGTGGGTGGGGCTCGAACAAATAACACAAACTTGTTATGTAGAAGAAAAAGATGGGTATGGAGGGTTTCTATTAGCTTCTAGATGATCTAATCTATGGGATAGATCAGCATATATACTATCTAAATCCATCTCTAATTATTTATTTATTTTTTTTAATTAATTTTAAAGAATAAAGAGATGGGGAGAGAGAATTCTAAAGATGAGAGCCCTAAAGAATCCTAGATCTAGAGATGATAGAGGAGAGTATTTTAATTAAGTTTTAAATTATAATAGCAAATAAGTTAAGCAAGCATGGACTCTCTATCCTAGGGTTAACCTAGATCTAGACAGCTTCTAACTATTCCAAGATCACCTTCGAGCACTCTAAGCTCAAAATTGATTAACTGATTCGATCAGGTAAGTATAAAATGTGGAAGATTTTCTGCTTATTACTTTTCTTAGACACCAACTAGATTGGCCAGGTCAGACAACAAAATCAATTGAAACCACTTTCTTTGAACCACTTGCCTTAAACACCAAATAATTAATCAATCTAAATCCGATCCAACTTTAGGGTTTTCTTGTCCTATTGAGCTCGAATATTCTTAGGGACCAACATCTAATTGATTTTAGATTAAGATCTAGATAAATGCAATATGAAGGATGGTGGTTTGTGGGCTAAGGAAAGATGATCAAATCTCTATCTTATCTTATTTAATGGGTTATGCCCTTAAAGTATATTACGAATATGCAATGCAAATCAAACAAGGTATCCAAATATGTTAAAAATTAATTTTATATTATATTTTTGATTTTGGTAAGTTAATTAAGTGTTATGAGATGTCAATGATTTTTTAGGATTTATGGTTTTATCTTTTTATAGGTATATTTTAAGTTTTTTGATTTGTTTGATTTTGAGAAAGAAAGTAGGTTCAAGTGATTAAGTCTTAAAAAAATCAAAACAATCTAAACTATAGAAAGCAAGAAATCAGTTATGAAAAAACATTAATAACTTGATAAAATTAAAGAGCAATAATTTTTTTAATTTTTTATTATTTTTTAAATTAATTAATTAATTTTTAATTAATTGAAATAATCATGCTATAGTTTCTGGCAACGGTGTCAAAAATTTGGCTGCTTGTCGTTAGAGCATCAAATAAAAATTAAAATTGATCTTTCTATTAATTAGAATAGTAGTGAGTCAGGTGTTGATTTCTTCAAAGATTGAAGGCTAAGTTGCCTTCAATTTAAAAAAATAAAATTTTAATTAATTTATAAAATAAAAATTTAAATAAATAAATTTAAGATAATTAATTTAGATTTTATAAATAAAAATAAAAGAAAGTAAATAATAATAAAGTGGGGTTTGAAGAATCAGTTAAAGGTATTCTAGAATTTTGAATCCATCTCTAGCATGGTTGTGGTAATTTTTTTTAATGTAAGAATTTAATAATTTTAAGAATTTAGTTATAACTATAACCTATTTTCTTTGAACATAAATCATATCTTCCAACGTCCACGATCCATCTCAATAGAATTATAAGCTATTCAATACTTTAAATTCTTAAAAATTGGTAACATGGCTTTTACCGATTCTCTCTAATATAAACTATTAAATCGAGCATGGATTGAATCTCCTGATCACAATTCATCTTCATAAACATAGCCTATTTAAATATCAATCAATAATAAGCATGTTATTAAATCTCATGCATGAAGAATAAGATTTAGGATTGGGCAGGAGAATAATTTATTCATTACATAAAAAAATATAAAAAATAAAAAAATATAATCCATGTTTGAAGACTTCATCTATATCCCAGAATTTTGATATTTAGTTATACATAATTTAAAATTCTCTAGCTCCTGGCATCTTCAAATCTCCCAAAGAAAAAGAAAAGAAAATGAAAGGAAAAAGAAAGAAGAAAGAAGAAGAGAGAAAAGGAGAAGAGAAAGGGAGAGAGAAAGAGAGCTTAATTACCCCCAAGGGGGTTCTCTCCAAGTTCCTCGCGTAACAGCCTTTAAATAGGGGGAAAACAAGCTTCTTAGAATTATTTTCGATATCCAAATTTGAGTTTGGATTGAAATCCAACTTTTTGAAAACTCCTAGCCGTTGGATGCTTGATCAATGGCCCAAAAATATCCATCAGAAACTTCTGGGAGCTCCTGATCAACACCTAGATTGATTCTAGGCCGTCGAATCACAGTTGGCTGCATTCTCCATCATCGAATCATGCGTAGAAGGGCCTAAAAATCTCATTTAAATTAGGAGTTGATGACAGCCATTCGATGCCGATCGGAAGAGACGAAAATCGTTCGATCGCGCTGTTCTGTGGCACTGAATCATTGTGGACTAGGAATAAGAAAGACCTGCACCAATCAACCACTGTCGTGCCATCCAAAATTATGAAAAAGCCCTCAAACATCGTGATAAAATTCTGTAGACCCTTTAAGGGCTATGCGCACTGAGCTGACGTTCGATCCTTGGTGGACCACGATGAAAATGATGTCAAGCTAACGTCATGGGTGTAGGGGAAGCTGGGCCGGCGGGCTATGTTTTTGCATAGGTTGGGCTTGCATTGTGGGCTAGTATTGGTGCGAACCGACTGATGGGTGCATTGGCTTAGCTGGTTACGTCGACTGGTTTGGACATGTCGGCTAAGCTGGCGAGCTGGTTAAGCCATTTCTTTTTTTTTAATTTAATCTTCTGGGCTTCATATCTCTTCCATTTTAGCTTTGATTTGAGTAAAATTTATTCTGTTAGAACCCATAAATTGAGCTCTTCACGATGGATTCTTTTTCTGCAAAACACTAATAAAAATATTAATTTCTTAAAATAAACTTTAATTATTTTATATTTTAATATTTTTATTTAGTAATTTATGATGATTATCATCGGCCTTGGCCATGGATAATGCTACCAAATTTTACTTTTTGCTAAACCAAAAAATTAAGTTTAACCCTAGAAATTGGTAAATTTTATTAGTACTTTTTCTATCAATTTTATATCCACCATAATCAGCAACTGAATATCCTATTAAATCAATTGAAGATTGCTTAAAGTACTATAATCCTAAGTTTTAAGTGTCTACTAAGTATCTAAGTATTCTTTTAATAGCAAGCATTTGAGATTCTTTTGGATTTGATTGAAATCTAGTATATATGTATACAGTAAATAATATATCAGGCCTAGTTGTAGTAAGATAAAGTCAAGATCTAATTATATCTCAATAAAACTTTTGATCAATACTTTTATCATTTTCATCTTTATCAAGCTTGCATGAGGAGTTTTTGGATGTGCCAATTTCTTTTGCATTCTCCATCCCAAACTTCTTGAGTATTTTCTTGATGTACTTAGTTTGATTGATGAAGATTCATTTCTTTATTTATTTAATTTGAAGATTGAGGAAGAAATTTATCTCTCCCATCATGCTTAGTTTAAATTCATCCTGCATTAACTTAGCAAACCCTTATAAAGGATCACCTATAATTAGATCCTTAGGATGGCTATATATACACCTCCACTTCTTGGGTAGATCATCATGCTCCTTGTTGACATTTTCTCTGATGGTCTTTTCTTGTTCATCATCTTTGGTTTCTTATTTATTTTGATTGGACCTCTCCTTCTAGTTGAGTTCTTCCATCCTCTCTTCTAAAATTTCTACATCATCATCAATAATATCTTCTTTCCTCAAAAATTGATCATTAGTTTCATCAAATACAATATGTATAGATTTTCCAACAATTAGTGTTTATTTGGTAAAGACTCTATAGGCTTTGCTAGATGCAAAGTATCCAAGAAAGATACCCTCATCCGACTTGGCATTAAACTTACCTAAGTTATTTTTTCCATTATTTAAGATAAAATATCAGCATCCTAAAATATGAAAATAACTAATGTTAGGTTTCTTACCTTTCCAGAGCTCATAGGAGATTTTCTTTAAAATTGGTCAGAATAAAACTCTATTTAAAATATAACATGCCTTATTTATAGCTTCAGTCCAAAAATATTTTAGGAGATTCCCTTAATACATTATAGTATGGGTCATTTATTCTAAAGTTTAATTTTTTTCTCTTAACTACTCCATTTTATTGAGATATTCTAAGTGTAGAAAAGTTATGTTCAATACCATTTTCAATGCATAAATTTTTGAAATTTTGGTTTTTAAATTTGGTATCATGATCACTTTGAATACAAACAATGGTCAAGTTCTTTTCATTTAAAACCTTTCTATAAAATTTTAAAAATATAGAGAAGGCTTCATCTTTATGTGCCAAAAATAAAATTCATATAAAACATGAGAAATCATTTATGATCATATGTTTATATCTTTTTTCTCCTAGGCTTGTAGTCCTAGTGGGTCCAAATAAGTCCATGTGAATCAATTCTAAGGACCTAGAAGTTGAACCAACATTCTTGGGTTTGAAAGATCCCTTAGTTTGTCTTCTATAATAGCATGTATCATAAATTCGATTCTTTTCAAAATTTATTTTTGATAAATTTTTAACTAAGTTTCTTGTAATCAATTTTGAAATTATATTTATGCTAGTATGACCTAGTCTACGATCCCACAACCAACTAGTCTCTTTAATTTGTCATCCATTACAATAAGGCATTGACCATTCTTTATGGTAATCTTATCAAGATCAACCAGGTAGACATTACCACCCTTATGCCCAATAAACTTTATGCTTTCGGCAAAGGGACTAGAGATAATGCACATGAAAGATTCAAAAATTAATAACTTTAAAATCTTTATCATAAAGTTTGTTTATACTAAGCAAATTATATTTCAAACTATTAACTAACAGAACATTCTCAATAAAGATAGGTATAATATTTATTTTACTAATGTCAATGATTTTTTTTTTACCATTATTACCAAAGGTTACAACTCCTCCTTCCTTTCTCTCAAGAGTGATAAATTGATTCTTATCACCCATCATGTGTCTTAAGTAGTCACTATCGGGTATCACCTACTTTAAGCTTCTTAGGTTATAGACACTCCTATAAAATAATCAAGTAATTGATTTAGGTATCCAAGCTTTCTTGGATCCTTTGGCATTAGCAATTAGGGTTCCTTTAGAAACCCAAATCTTTTTAACTACTTTATCATTTGGTTTTCTAAAATCACATGAATAAGCTTTATGTCCTACCTTTTCATTGTAAAAATAAGTAATTAAATTGCATATGGTGAAGAGCTAATGAAGAAACTTTTTGAAAACTTTTATTTTTTGTTAGGGTTCAAACCAAGACTAGCTTTGTCAAAGACTGCTCTTTGGTTGCTCAAGATCATTTGAAGTTTTTCAAAACTACAAATAATGTTGCTCCAAGAATTGATTTTGATTATTACAAAGCATTTAAGAGGATTACTCATGAATTTAGCTTGAAAAAAGACTTTTTGTATTTCAAGGGCAAAATCATAATTTTATCAAGTTTTGATCTGAGAGCCTTAAGAGAAAGTATAAAAAATTTCTAATCCTTTGGAGGCAGTCCCATAATTTTTGGATGCTTATTTTAGAAGAACATCAAGTTTGAAGTAAAAGAGTTGACCCCTAAGTCGTCCCTTGCTGAAACGAGCTCTTTGGCATGCTGTTTCTGTGTCAAGGGTCGACCCCAGGGTCAACCTCTACTATTTCGAAGGCTAAAAATATAGAACGGCTATTTTTCTAGATTTTATCTCATAAGTCAACCTCAAGGTTGACTCTCATGCCATGAGTCGACTCCTATGCCATGAGTCGACCCCTGTAACGGAACTATTTTTACAATAGCTATTTTTTTCTTATTTTGATAGATTTTAATGATTTCTTTAATATCTCCAACAACTATAAATCTTGCCCAGGATTTTATCTTCCACCTATTGAAGATCTAAAAGGCTCTAAATAGGAAAAAATATAAGAGATTGAATGACTAATTATCGGTCCTAAGTAAAAAATATTTATCAAGAAAAGAAGCTTTCATCTTCAAGTTCACCAACCTCTCAAGAGCTCATTCAAGTCTCCATCAACCTTGAGAAAAATCAGAGAAGCTTCCTTCATTATTGTGAAAAGCATTCTTAAGATTTTATTTGCTCATAAAGGAAGCTAAACTTGTATTTGATTGTCATTAAATCTTTTACTCTGCTTTACTATTTTAATTCAAGTTTTAAGGAGGTTCCAAAACTTGGGAAGGTTGATCCTAACCTTGAATAGGATTGTATTGGATTGGCTTGTACCTAAAAAATAAGTATTCTAGCTTGGGATAGCTAGGGTTGGTGGTTTCCAATGGTGTATTCAGTTTAAATACGGTTAGTAAATTTTAATTCCCAAGTATGAGCTTGGAGAGTGGATGTAGGTGCAAGAAAAATACCGAACCACTATAAATCTTGCTTGTTTATGGTGTGCTTGCTATCTTTCTTTCCTTAGTTTATTGAATTCTTGCTCTATAATCTTTTATATTTTTTTCTAACCTAAATTACTTCACACACACATCTTGCATATCATCATTCAATCTTGATATCTTTAATTTAGCTTTAAAATTTTAAAAACCCAATTCATCCTCCCTCTTGGGTTGCATAGCTGGGCAACAAGTGGTATCAAAGCTCAATGCTCTAGCCCTACTTTGATTTAACCATCAAAGAGCCAATGATTTATGGAAACCCAAGTTAGTATTTCTCTAGTTGAAGGGCAGTCCACAAATCAACCTTCACTTTTCAATGGATCAAACTATATCTATTGAAAAGCTCGAATGAGAATTTTCATACAAGCACTTGACTATGATATGTGGAGTATTATAGTTAATGGACCACACACACCCACTAAGATAATTGATGGTGAGGAATCAATCAAACTCGAAAAGGAATGGGATGAGATTGATAAGAAAATGGCTCAACTCAATGCAAGAGCCATGAATATTTTATATTATGCTCTAGATGCTAATGAATTTAATCATATTTTAACATGCATATCGGCTAAGAAAATATGGGATAGGTTAGAAGTAACTCATGAAGACACTAATCAAGTTAAGGAGCCAAAAATTAACATGCTTGTGCACAAATATGAACTTTTCAAAATGGAGCATGATAAGTCAATAACTATAATATTTACTAGATTTATGGATATTATAAATGATCTTAAAAGTTTTGGCAGGTCTTATTCTAATAGTGATCTTGTGAGGAAGATTCTTAGATCTTTGCCAAGGACATGGGAGGCCAAAGTGACTGCAATCCAAGAAGTCAAAGATCTAAATATTTTATTCTTGGAGGAGCTTCTATGATCACTAATGATGCACGAGTTAAGCATGAAACAACATCAAGAAGAAAATATCAAGAAAAAAAGATAATAGCCCTTAAATCCACCACTCAACAAGATGAGAAATCTGATAAAATGAAAGATGAAGAATAAGATGAAGAAATAGCCCTTATCATAAGAAAATTCAAGAGATTTTTGAAGAAAAAATAAGAGATGAGGAAGAGACTACCTACCAAGAGGGAGCATAGTAAGAAAAAGGATAGGGAGCAGTCCCTTATTTGCTATGAATGTAAAAGGCCGGGGCACTTTAAGTTTGAATGTCCTCAACTTAAAAAGATTTTCAAGAAATACAAGAAAAAGACTATGGTGGCAATATGGAGTGATAGCGATGACTCAAGCTCCGAATAGGAAGAAGCTCATGAAGAAGCCAACCTGTGTCTTATGGCACATAAGAACGAGATAAGTACTAAAATCTCAAATGAATTTATATTCGAAGAACTTTAAGAAGCCTTCTATGATTTAGTAGATGATTTAAAAAAGTTAAAAACTAAAAATAAAGATCTAAAATTAAAAAATCAAGTCTTGCTAAAAGAAAATGAAACTATCCTAAGTGAAAAACTAGTCTTAACTCAAGAAAATCTAAATTTAAAAAATAAAATTAATAATTTAAAATAGATAGTTGAAAAATTTATTTTGAGTTCAAATAAACTTCATATGATTCTTGAAAATCAAAAGATCATTTATGATAAGGCCGGTCTAGGCTATAACCCTCTAAGAAAATAAAAATTTCTGAAAAATATTTTTATAAATTCATGAAGTAATAAATTTTTAAATGTTACTTGCTTTAAATATGGTAAACTAGGACACAAATCTTGTACATGCTTTTCTAATAATTCAAATGTAAAGAAAGTATGGGTTCCAAAAGAAACCATTGTGACTAACCTTAAAGAATCCAAGAAAACTTGGATACCTAGAGTAAGGACTTGATTTTGCATATAGGTGTATCTTGCATCCAAAGGAGAAAATTGAAGATGGTATCTTGATAGCGGATGCTCAAGACACATGATCGGTGATAAGTCCCAATTCATCATGCTTGATGCTAAAAATGGAGGGATGGTCACATTTGGAGACAATGATAAAGGAAAGATCAATGGTATAGATAATGTCGGTATCACTTCCTCCAAGTATATTAAAAGTATTTTATTAGTAGATAGTTTAAAATGCCATCTCTCAAGTATTAGTCAACTTTGTGGCAAGGGTTATAAAGTTATTTTTGAATCTTCATTGTGCATTGTAACTAGTCTTAAAGATGATGGCATTAAGTTTGTTGGTCATAGGCATAGTAATGTTTATATGATAGATTTGAATGATCTTTCTATGATAAACATGCAATGTCTAGTAACTGTGAATGCCAAAATTATTGAGACTACTTGGCTTTAGCATCATAGGCTTGCACACATTAGTATGCATTCACTTTCAAAGCTTATCAGAAAGAAATTAGTTACCGATTTATCAAAATTAAACTTTGAAAAAGATAAAATTTGTGATGCATGCCAACTAGATAAACAAACAAGAGTTTCATTCAAATATAAGAATATTATTTTAACTTCTAGGCCATTGAAACTTTTGTACATGAATTTATTTGGTCCTACAAGAATAGCAAGCTTAGGTGGAAAATATTATGGTTTTATAATTATCAATGACTACTCATGTTTTATATGGATTTTCTTTTTAGCATATAAAGATGAAACTTTTTATGTTTTCACAAAGTTTTACCAAAAAATTATAAATAAAAAAGGATTTTCAATTCAAAACATTTGAACTGCTCATGGAACCGAATTTGAAAATTAAGATTTTAAAAAATTTTATGATGAAAAAGGAATTAGTCATAATTTTTTAGTACCTAAGACATCCCAACAAAATGTAGTAGAAAGAAAAAATAAAACTCTAGAAGAAATGGCCCATACTATGCTATGTGAAAGCAATCTTTCAAGATACTTTTGGGCAGAAGCAATTAACACAGTATGTTACATCTTAAACCATGCCCTAATCATATCAATTTTAAAGAAAACATCTTATGAGCTTTGGAAAGGAAGAAAATCTAACATTTCATATTTTCATATTTTTGGTTGTTGATATTTTATTTTGAACAATGGTAAAGAAAAACTAGGTAAATTTGATGCAAAATCCAATGAAGCTATTTTTCTTGGTTACTCCTCTTCTAGTAAAGCTTTTAGAGTTTTTAACAAAAAAATCTTAGTAGTAGAGGAGTTAATACATGTTATTTTTGAGAAGACTAATGATCTTCCATCAAGGAAGAGTGAGGGTATTGATGATGCAGATCCTCTTATGAAAGGATTGAAGGAGATCATCCTAAAGAATTCAATAATTCAAAATGAAGAGAATCATAAAGACAAGCAAGAAATTGAGGGTGAAGAACAACAAGAACAACCTCAATGTATAAATGATCTTCCAAAAAAATGGAGGTATGTTCACAATCATCCCAAAGAACTAATTATTGATGATCCTACACATGGGATAAAAACTCGCTCTTCACTTAGAGATGCATACAATCATTTTGCATTTGTTTCTCATTTTGAACTCAAAATCATTGATGAAGCCAAAAAAGATTATAATTAGATAAATGCAATGCAAGAGAAACTTAATCAATTCAAAAGAAATAATATATGGACCTTAGTATCAAAACCTAAAACTTATCCAATAATTGATACAAAATGAGTATATAGAAATAAATTGGATGAAAATGAAAATATAATTAGGAATAAAGCAAGATTAGTTGCAAAGGATTATAATCAAGAATAAAAAAATGATTTTGATGAAACCTTTTCACCTATTGCTAGACTAGAAGGAATTAGACTTTTACTCGCTTATGCATGCTTTATGAATTTCAAGCTATTTCAAATAGATGTTAAAAGTGCTTTTCTAAATAGATATATTGCTGAAGAAGTTTATGTAGAACAACTTTCTAATTTTAAAAATTATGCTTTTCCAAATTATGTTTTTAGATTAAACAAAGCATTATATGGTTTAAAACAAGTACCTAAGGCTTGGTATGAAAGACTAAGTAAATTCTTGCTTAATAATGGATTTTCAAGAGAAAATGTAGATACAACCCTTTTCATTAAAAGAGATCATGATGATATCTTAGTAATACAAATATATGTTGATGATATTATATTTGGATCTACTAATGAAACTTTATATCAAGATTTTGCTAAGCTCATCTAGGAAGAGTTTGAGATGAGCATGATGGGTGAACTAACATTCTTCCTCGAACTTCAAATCAAATAAACAAAAGAAGGAATCTCCATTACTCAAAATAAGTATACAAGAGAACTACTCAAGAGATTTAGGATGAAGAGCTCTAAAGCAATTGGTACCCCCATGAGTCCATCATGTGAGCTTGACAAGGATGAAGAAGGTAAAAGTGTTGATCAAAAATTTTATAGAGACATGATTGATTCTTTATTGTATTTAACCGCTAGTAGATCAGATATCATGTTTAGTATTTATTTATGTGCACGATTTCAATCTAATCCAAAAGAATCATATTTAAATGCTGTAAAAAGAATACTTAAATACCTAAAACAAATTCAATCCATAGGTTTATGGTACTCTAAGAATTCATCAATTGATTTAATTGGATATTCAAATGCAGACTTTGCTGGATGTAAATTAGACAGAAAAAATATTAGTGAAACTTATCAATTTTTAGGAGTTAACTTAATCTCTTAGTTTAGCAAGAAGTAAAATTCGATAGCATTATCTATGGTCGAGGTCGAATATATTACAGTCAAAAGTTGCTGTGTATAAATCTTGTGGATTAAGCAACAACTTGAGGATTTTTGCAATAAACTAAACAAAACTCTCATAAGATGTGATAATACTAGTGCCATAAATCTAACTAAGAATCCAATCCAACACTTTAGATCAAAACATATTGAAATATGAATATAATACAATTTTAATGTGCCTTTAAAAATCTTTGTAAAATTATTTTTGCTCTGATACTATCTTTATTTTACTCGATACATTTTTGATATATATCCTTTTCGAGCTTCATTGACTGAAATTCTTTTAAGAAAAGAAAAGAATGAATAATGAATTAAATATTATGCTTGATTCCACTATTCAAATCTTTGAAAAGCTCTAATCCTCTTAAAGCTTAAAAGTACATACTTGAAAATCTGTTCAAAGAATCATATTCATTCAAAAAGGGGGAGAGCTTTTGATATTTGAGTATAAGCTAATTTTTTATAAAGAAAAAAATTTCAAATGATAAGCTTTTAAAGGAGAGCTGATTCATTTGATTTGATTCAATTTTTTAAATTTTTGATTTAATTTTTTAAATTTGATACATCTGTCATTTGACACACCCTATTACATCTTTGATTCCTCATCTGATTCAGATGCTTCCAGCCATGATCTCTACTAGATTTAGTTTAGTCACCTTTGTATTAGGTTATAATCTAGTATCTCTTAATTGTTTCTATGAGTTGTTGATCAAGTCATGATTGATTATATTTTTCTTGTTTCAAACTTATGTAATTGGAACTATTGGCTGTTTGGGTCATGGATAGTTGTATCCATGAATTTTGTATGTTTTGATGGCCTAATTCTCATAAATACTTTTGATATCTTTATATTTTGTATGTTTAGCACTTATATATTTTGATGATTTGATGTTATGATAATCATTTGGATGTAAATATGTGATGATGTCATTTGAATGATGTGAAATGAAACCTTTGTGAATTGACTAAATTTCATTATGATCATTATATTGTAAATTGAAAGTTTTGTTATAAACTCTTGTTCTAACAAAAAAACATATGGAATAACTTAAGGGGAAGGCTTTTTCATTTTTGAATTTTAAAATCCTTTAAGATCTTACTTGATGATGTCAAAAAGGAGGAGTAGAGTAAATAAAATTGGGCTATAAGCAAAATTAAAGTAAAATTAACAAAAAAAATAAAATAGAAGTAAAATTGATAAAAGAAATAAGTAAGTCAAATACTTTTGTAAATCATTTAAATGTTTGACCATAAGTAATCATCAAACTATTCTTGATGCCATATTAGTCAAATAATTAAATATAATATCCTAGTATATGATGTAGCATGTTCCTTCAAAATTTTTGAAATCCTCAATCAATGCTTCTACATGTTTTATTTTTGCTTATGCACAAATATTTTGTCATCATAAAAAAGGAAAAGATTGTTGCTCCAAGAATTGATTTTGATGATTACAAAGTATTTGAGGGGATTACTAATAAATTTGACTTGAAAAAAGATTTTTTATATTTCAGGAGCAAAGTCGTAATTTTATCAAATTTTGATTTGAGAGCCTCAAGAGCAAGTATAGAAGATTTCTAATCCTTTGGAGGTAGTCCCATATTTTTAGATGCTTATTTTGGGAGAAAATCAAGTTTAAAGTGAAATGATCAACCTCTAGGTCATCCCTTGCTGAAATGAGCTATTTAGCACGCTGTTTCTATGCCAAGAGTTGACCCCAGGGTCAACTTCTGTTGTTTCGAAGGCTAAAAATATAGAATAGCTATTTTTCTAAATTTTATCTCAGAAGTCGATCTTGAGGTCGACCCCTATACCATGAGTCGACCCATGAGTCGACCCCTATGCCATAAGTCAACCCATGAGTCGACTCCTGCAATGAAACTTTTTCTACAATGCCTATTTTTTTCTTATTTTGGCAGATTTGAATGATTTCTTTAATATCTCCAACGGCTATAAATCTTGTCCAGAATTTTCTCCTCCATCTATTAAAGATCTAAAAGATTTTAAATAGGGAAAACACAAGAGATTGAATGACTAATTATCAATCCTAAGCAAAAAATATTCATCAAAAAAAGAAGCTTTCATCTTCAAGTTCACTAATCTCTCAAGAGCTCTTTCAAGTCTCCATCAACCTTGAGGAAAATCAGAGAAGCTTCTTTCATTATTGTGAAAAGCGTTTTTAAGGTTTTATTTGCTCATAAAGGAAACCATCTGATCTTATGGCCTGCCAATCTCCAGTTCATTTAATCTTGACAGCAATCATTTCTAATGCAATCCAAGTTCGGAAATATCCGATCTCACTACTGATGGCTTTCAAGCCCACCTGAGTTGAAGGAAAATTCTGATTTTTCGGACCAGGTTCGTTCAGATCTGATCAGATCAAGAGATATATTTTAAATTTTTTTTTTTTGATCTAAATCAGATCTGAGATATTTTAGATCTAATTCTTATTATTTTAATAATTAAAATAAAATTTGATAAATTAAATCAAATCTAATTTATCTTGAAGTGGGTAATCCTATTATCCAATGATGATCCTGTGAGCAGCGGAAGGTTTTGGATCTAGCCATGCAAGTACCTGGCCTCTACCAGTATCCACTCGAACTGGATCTGGAGATTCTCTTCTTCTCTATCATGTCTCCAAAAATTAGATCTGGAACTGATCTGGAGGATCTTCAAAACTCCTTTCGAAGATCAGCAGTTATCCTTTGCAGCAGTGCAGCCTTCTAGCATTCAGTCACCTTTCTCTCATCTAGATTGCACCAACTAATAATCCAAACCTCTTTGGACGTGGAGAGGAGAGGGAGAAGGTGCTTTGGCATGGAGGAGGAGAGGAGAAGCAACCTTGGGGCATGGAGAATTGTGATGCTCTTTGAGTTGGGTGCAGGGTCTTATTTATAGACTAAGCATGATCCAACTCCTCTTCTTCCCAACCAATCACAACTCTTTGATCAGATCTAAATCATGATTGGATGGAAAATAGAGTCTCCTAGATTCCTCCTTAGATGGTGCCTAAGACAAGTCAAAGTTGGTTCTTAGGAGAACTCTAATCGAAATCCAAAAAGGAGATGGAGTCCCTGTCCAACAGGGACTCCTAGGCGCCTCCAGCTCGGGCACACGCCAAGGGTGGCGTGCACCCTCCTCCTTGCCAGGTTCTGATAGGGGGACAAGCCCCCACCAGCCCTCCAATAGGTGCGTGACACATGGATAAAAGTCAAAGTATCAATGGTCAACATTTGACCAGTCAAAGATCAACTTTTGACCAAAGTCAAAGGACGAGAAATGGCAAGTGACCAAAAATAGTAGGTAATATCTTACAAAATAAGACAACCTTTTCTGATCTGGACAGACTCCAGTCAGACAAAGTGAAGGCCTCTGATCGAGCATAAACTTCTTTGGCTCAGTCAGGATAACTTTTTATGATAGTAAAAGAAGAACATTAGGTTCAATCGAGTGCTAGTACGATTTTCTTGAACCTAATTGAATTTCATTCAGATCAATTGAACTGGATTAGTTCAATTGATGATCACTAGATTCAAACCCTTATTTGTGTGACCCAGTTAGGTTCAGTTCTATATGATAATGGGATATGTCATGATCTCTATCATCGACATCATCGAAACTCCTTTTGATGGATCAGAACTCTTCTGATTCGAACAGCTAGAATGATCGATCATCTAAATCATTCTAATTGCTCCCAAAATCCACCAGTGACACCTAGCAGTATATGGTGGCAATCCATCAGAGCTGAATGCGAAACCTTCTTGTGCAGCTACCTATGTGATTAAGTTCTTCTATCTTAAGCCCCGATCAGATTAGGGTTTAGGTGAACTCGTCAAACCCTAGTTTCTGTCATATGATGTAATCATTCGATTCAGGTCCGATATGAAAAGCTAAATAGAAACTCTTTCTATTATTTCACTTTGCCATGGCCATGGGCTTCAGAACTTGATTCTCATGATCATCATAGGGCTGCTCCTCTACCACCAAGATAGATAGATTCCATCTTGATGCTATCCAGTTTCTACAATGAATATGCTATAGCCAACATACACCTCAGGGTTCCATATGGCTAGGAGACCGAGTAATGGTGTAGTCAAACTATAACACCCTTAAGGTTAATTATCGATGCACCTCAGATCAAAGAACTAGACATATTACTGCAGCATCGAATCAGTCATTGATGAGAAGGTAGACTCCCTAATGACTACTCGAGATGGTCACGCTCAGTGCCCTCGTTCTCTAACGAGTATCTATACTCTCGCTCTGGTGTCTCCACACCATAGACTTAAGACTTATCTACTACAGAGAAGCAATTGTACACCAACCTTTCAGATCAATCACCATCCTCGTGATGATCCTATGGTCGGAAGCATTTTATGAGTTAATAATGATTATTCATGTCTTAAATTTTCAACTTTTGAAAATATAAATTATTATTACCATTAACTCAAAGGATGTATCACAGACACTAAATACACATATGTGATGAAAAATAACTCATTTTATTGATATTAGTCAAAATTATAATTTTGCCCCTAGAAGTGTATTACAAGTATCAGCTAATTCTGGCTTCTAAGGCACATATATCTAACAATCTTCCACTTGTCCTAAAGCCAATTGGCTACAAGTCTAAGTCCCATCTTCTCAAGGTGGGCTTCGATCTTTTGCTAGTCCAATAGCTTTGTAAGCAGGTCTGCCACATTGTCTGTGGAGTCAACTCTCTTGACCTGGACGTAACCCTTCTCGAGGTAATCATGGATGAGGTGGTATTGCCGCTCAATGTGCTTGAATTTCTGGTGAGATCTTGGCTCCTTAGCAAGGGCTATGGCGCCATTGTTGTCGCAGTATAGAGGAATGGCATCTGATGGCATTACATCAATTTCTGCAGTAAACTTCTTATACCAGAATGTTTCCTTCGTAGCCTCTGATGCAGCGATATATTCTGCTTCCATGATAGAATCTGCTATCACAGTTTGCTTGGAACTCTTTCAGCTGACAGCACCACCATTGCACACAAATAGACTCCCAGATGTCGACTTTCGATCATCTACATCGGACATAAAATCATCGGACATGAAATCTGAGTCTGTGTATCCCTGAACTTGGAGTTCTCCATTACCAAAGACCAACATTATATCTTTAGTTCTTCTCAAGTACTTGATAAGTATAATAAATTCATATATAAAAGTATTAATTTATCAATTAATTAATATTAATTTTTAAAAATTAATAATCAATTTATATATAATTTTTGAGAAATTGATATTTTTATTAATTAAAAAATTAATTAAAAAATAATAAAAAATTAAAAAAATTTAAAAAATAAAATTTTATTATCAATAGAAAGAGATCATTTTTTTGATTACAATGAAATAAATTTCAAATAAAATAGAGCTAAAATAGAAAAGATATGAATTTTTAAAAATATAAAATAAATAAAAATTAAATAAAAAAGAAAATGGCTCAGCCGGCTCCGCAAGCCGAGCCACCAAGCCAAGCCAAGCCATCAAAGCCGACTCAACCGTTGAAGCCATCAGTCGGTTCACGATCCAGGCGTGGATAACCAGCTCAGCAAAATCCGGCAAATCAGAGCTTGCCACGTGGTGGACCTGACCCCTAAAGGGTCTACAGAAATTTATCGCGGCTCATAAGGGTAATTTAGTCTTTTTTGCTCGACAACAGAAGCGCTAATTGGTTGCGGCGTGTGGTGCGGCCGATCTACGCGGTCCATGGGAACAGTGATTGTAGATCGGACGGATGTGGTTGTTTGCGGTCAGGATCGGACGGTTGTGGTTGCTTCCGAATTTTATTCAGCTACAAACATCACGCGGATCACCATCGAATGGCAGCACTCGATCCAGGCAACGATCCGACGGTCCAGAAAGCTCCCGACGGTGATCAAACTCTCAGGCGCATGATTTGCGGCCAGATTTCCTCCATCAAATGCGATCCAACGGCCAGAATTTAATCCGACTCAATCTGAGCTGATCTGCATCCGATTTTGATGATTTTTGGACCGTTGGATTTCTATTGAATGGCTGGATTTTATCAAATTTATTATAGATGTATAAAAGCTATTTTAATTTAAATTTTATTCAGATTTTTATGATTACAAAGGCCATTAGTCCCACATTGCCTAGAAGCAAACTTTCCAACCCTCCTAGCTCTATAAAAAGGACCCCAGGCCTCCAAAAATCAATATCTCCAATCAAGGTGAAGCTTTGGTATAGGGCGAAGCTAGGCTATGGGTTAAAGGTTGCTTCGAAGCAATGGGTGCCAAGAAGAAGAGCCGAGCTTCTACACCATCTTTCTGCCAATGCCGATCCAAGATCAAAGATCAGGCTATTTTATTTTTTTTACATTTTATGTATTTAAATTTTGAAATTTTAATTAATAAAAATTTTATTTTTGTATTTTAATTTCTTATTTTTTATTTTTATTATAATTTAATTTCTATACTTTAATTATTATTTTTTATTTTATTGCAAGTAGATGCTAAGATCTAACTAATAGATCTTAGTACCAAGTTTAAATTTCTGCACCTTTTAATTTTTGCTTTTAATTTTTCGACTTTACTTTTGATTCTAAAAATCCTTTTCTTCTTTTCTTTTCAAAAATCAAAGATTTCAAATCTAAAAACACTATCTTCCCTGTGGATTTGACCCGACTCACTACTATCTACGCATTTTCAATGATTTTAAGAAGTCGGATTAAACTGATAAACACGGTGTCTTAACGACAACAATCGCGTTTCATATTAAATTTTTGGCGCCGTTGTCGGAGGAATGTTTTTTATTTTTGATTTGATTTTCTTTAATTTATTTATATTAATTAATTATAAAAAGATTGCAATCCTATCAGTATTTTGGCCGGTTGCCGGGAAGACACGAACATTAAATTTTTGATCTCTTTGATTTTTCTATAAATAAATTTATAAATAAAATTTCTACTTCTCTTATAAATATTTGTTTGCTAATTTATTTTTTTTTTTTTGCAGAGAAAAGAGATTAAAGGACAAAAGAATCAGGAGTTTTGCTTGGTGAGATCAATTCTAACCCTAGTACTCTTTCCTTTTTATTTATATTTATTTATTTTACTTTTAAATTAATTTTAAAAAATATTCATTAAACCTAATTAAAAGCCTATGATAAGATTAGAAACCCTAACTGTTAGAGCATGCATCATATTAGTTTTATTTTTATCTTTTATTTTTATTTTTATTTTTTTTTGGTGATTGCTGGAGGTAAGGTAAGCCTTTTCAGAATACAATTAGTTACATGCATCTAGTTTAAATTGCATAGAACCCTTGATTGAATTTTTTTTGCATATCATATTAAATCAAATTAAGGGCAATACCCAATTGAAATAAGCGTATAAGATGGGGATTGTGATCACCCTTCCTTAGCCCACAAATAACCAACCTCAGCAATCCTGCGAATTGACCTAAGCTTTAATTTTAAAATCAATTAGACATCAACCCTAGAAACTCGAGCCTCAATAGAAAGAGAATCCTAAGAGTTTAAACCAGGTTAGGTATAAATTCAATTTGACTGGTGTCTAGGAAAGTGGTTCAGGGATGACTGGGCCCGAAGGAAGGTGGTTTTTAATTAGTTTCCGTTCGCTTACCTGGCCAAGCACAATTGATGTCTAAGGCAAGCAACGGGGGGACTCCCACCGACCTTACACTTACCTGGCTAGTTGATTGGCTAATCCTACACTTGGAGGGCTTGAAGGTGACCTTGGCAGTTAGGAGCTGTCTAGATCTAGGATAACCCTTAGTGAGGATTGATTGACCAACTTGATTGCTAACCAACATCAAACCTAATTAAACCTAATTCTTCTCTTTCTTCTTAATTCTAGGACTCCTTAGGACCTCTTTTTTCTTTCTTCTTCTTACTCCTTTAAAAATAAAATAAAATAAAATAAAATAAAAATTAAATTAAACTAACTAAAAAAATATTAAAAATAATAATTAAATTAAATTAAATTAAATTAAAATTAATAAATAAAAAAATTAATTTATAATAAAATAAAAAAAATAAAAAAAATATTCTAAATTTTTTTGAACCATACATTAGGGTTACACTAATACATGCATGGTAGGAAATCGCTTTTACCTGATCTAGTTGAACCCAACCATAATAATCAAATGGCTAATCTGAACCTAATAGTCCAAAAATTAGGTAAAGTTGACCTTCTTGCTCAAAAAATAGATCAACTCCTAATTCTAGGTCAACAATCTTCTGCACAATTCACATCATCTTCTAATTATCAGGAGGATTATTCAATCTGTGCAAGCCCAACCCATCATGTGAGTGAATGTCCTATGGCTGCACAATTTTCATATTTTATCCAAGAATAAGTTCAAGCTACTCAAGGATACTCCAAATTGATTAATGACCCATTTTCAAATTCATATAATCAACATTGGAGTAACTTTAATTTTTCTTGGACATCCCAACAGACTCAGGCTCAGACCCAAATTTTACTTGAGCAAAATTATCAAAATAGATCCCAATATCAAAATTATGCCTATAATAATGGTCAGCCTAGTCAGTTTATCCAGCCATCATATTATAATCAGCCCTCATACCCACCTCCTCAATAGACCAATCTAGCTGATGATAGATTTAACCAACTTCAACAATTGATTCTGACTCAACAGCAATCTATCGCCAGACTAGAAGCTCAAATAGGACAATTAGTTGAGTCTAACATGAGGAGAGAACTAGATCAACTACCGAACCTACCAATTTCAAACAATCCCACCTAATGACCACCAACCACCTGGATTAAATTATCAATCTAATATTTCATCTAAGAATCCCCAATTAGAGAATACCAAAGTAATTCCTGAACTTAAAAGCTATAGGATTCTTATGGACCCATACCAAGATCAGGTGAGAGAGGCTAGTACTGATGCTAGCCAAAATAAAAATTTAGAGAAACTGGTTAGTACTGAGACTAACCACATAGAAGAACCCAAGCCAAGAATTAGTACTGATGCTAGTTCCAATTTAAATGAGATAGAAATAGGGAAAAAGAGAATAGATGATTTACCCGAGACTTATAAACCTAATGTCCTATTCCCTTCAACCCTAGAAGCTGGTTCTTCTTATAAAAATCAAAAGGCATGTAATGAAATGTCAATGGAGTTGTTTAAGCAGGATCACATTAATTTACCTCCAGAATTAAAACCGTCTTTAGTCACCATTCCAGCACCCATTGAATCAAACTTAACTCCTAAAACTCCATTCATGAGCATTTTAGAAGAATAAATAGGAGAAATTCTTAATAAACATGGGTCTGAGAATGGAATCATAAAATATATCCCAAAAATTAACAGTGAATATATCAATAATGGGATTAAAAATCAACTTTCTGAGATTGGCAATCCAAAACCATTGGAATTTGTCAATCCAATATTCGACATAGGATAGTGAGCTGCATTGTGTCTGGCTGAAAACAGTAAACTTAGCACTTGTTAGGAGGCAACCCAATATTTAATTTTTATGTAATTTATCTTTTTAGTTTATTTTTTTTTTAAGATAATTTGAATAAGTTGGAGGAAGAGCTCAAATTTTCAAAGGCATGTGCTGGACTAAAAATATACTGAGTTAGGTGTATTCTTTCATGTTCTTTATTACATCCTTTATTTTTTCTTCTCCATTGAGGACAATGTCGATTAAGTTAGGGGGAGAGAAAAATAAAAAAAATTTTAAAATTTTAAGTCCTCGAAAAAGTTAGTATTTAGTATTTAGATACTTGATTATGCTTAAGAATCGAATAAAACTAAGCATTTTTTTTAAAAAAGAAAATTGATGGACAGATTAGAGAATCTATGAGATATTGAGGAATCAAGTATTAAGAAAATTCAATAAAGAGTTAAGTCTAGAACATAAAAATTTTTTTTTCTTGGAGCATTTCTAATTATTTCTACTAGCATCAAAGAAAAGTCTACTTTTTATAGGCTTGTGTAGGGTAACTATACGTTTCTTCATATAAAAATTTATTTTAATAAAATAGTTTCCAAGTACTTCTCACTGAGTAACCGGGCCTCTTTGCCTAAGCAAGCATTGAGTTTCGCGTTAAAAGGTGGGAAGGGCAAAGAAGCTCGTTGTAAAGCTAGTCTTAACTCGTAGCCTATTTGATTCGAGCTAGTAAGCCCGAGGGGTATTCTATACCTAGTGCCCTAAAGCCAACTGGTTTGGGAGTCATTGGCCCAAGACTCGCTACATGGATCAAATAGAAAGCTTAAGGAGTTAAGACACTCAATAGTGGTACAACGTTAAAAAAAAAAAAAAAAAAAAAAAAAAAAAAGAAACATTGGTTTCCCACCGAGTAACCGGGTCCCGTTGCCTAAGTAAGCAATGATATTCGCATCAAAAAGTGGGCAATGTAAAAATAAAAATTAATAAATGAAGGATGGAAAGTAGCAATACACCTGCCTATATGAAAGTTTAGACAAATCAGAGATAAAAGTGGAATAATTTAGAAAAAGTTCTGAAAAATTTAATGTTCTTTACTTAATTTTTCTATTGATAAGTATTAATACCCCAATGATATATCTCATTTAAGCTCTACTGAATATCAATGGCCATTTTGAAAATTGCTTAGGTAAAATTCGAAACTCTAAAGTTAAAAGGTATTTAAAACTAAATTCTTTCTTTACTCGAGGACGAGCAAAGCTTAAGTTGGGGGGTGTGATAAGTATCATAAATTTATCAATAAAAGTATTAATTTATTAATTAATTTATATTAATTTTTAAGAATTAATTAATCAATTTATATATAATTTTTAAAAAATTCATATTTTTATTAATTAAAAAATTAATTAAAAAATAATAAAAAAAATTAATAAAAATTAAAAAATAAAATTTTATTATCAATAGAAAGAGCTCATTTTTTTGATCACAACGAAAATAAATTTCAAGTAAAACAGGAGCTAAAATGAAAACGATATGAATTTTTAAAAATATAAAATAAATAAAAATTAAATAAAAAAGAAAATGGCTCAGCCGGCTCCGCAAGCCGAGCCACCAAGCCAAGCCAAGCCAAGCCAAGCCATCAAAGCCGACTCAGCCATTGAAGCCATCAGCCGGTCCACGATCCAGGCATGGACCGCCAGCTCAGCAAAATCCGGCGAATCAGAGCTTGCCACGTGGTGGACCTAGACCCCTAAAGGGTCTACAGAAATTTATCGTGGCTCACAAGGGTAATTTAGTCTTTTTGCTCGACAATAGAGGCGCTGATTGATTGCGGTGTGCGGTGCGGCCGGTCTACGCGGTCCATGGGAACAGTGATTGCGCGATCGGACAGGATGTGGTTGTTTGCGGTCAGGATCGGACGGCTGTGGTTGCTTCCGAATTTTATTCAGCTACAGACATCATGCGGATCAGCATCGGATGACAGCGCTCAATCCAGGCGATGATCCGATGGTCCAGAAAGCTCCCGACGGCGATCAAACTCTCAGGCGCGTGATTTGTGGCCAGATTTCCTCCATGAAGCGCGATCCAATGGCGGCCAGAATTTAATCCGACCCGATCTGAGCTGATCTGCATCCGATTTTGATGATTTTTGGATCGTTGAATTTCTATTGAACGAATGGATTTTATCAAATTTATTATAGATGTATCAAAGCTATTTTAATTTGAATTTTATTTAGATTTTGATGATTACAAAGGCCATTAGTCCCATATTGCCTAGAAGCAAAATATCCAGCCCTCCTAGCTCTATAAAAAGGACCCTAGGCCTCCAAAAATCAACATCTCCGATCAAGGTGAAGCTTTGGTACAGGGCGAAGCCAGGCTATGGGTTAAAGGCTGCTTCGAAGCAACGGATGCCGAGAAGAAGAGCCGAGCTTCTACACCATCTTTCTGCCAATGCCGATCCAAGATCAGAGATCAGGCTATTTTATTCTTTTTAAATTTTATGTATTTAAATTTTGAAATTTTAATTAATAAAAATTTTATTTTTGTATTTTAATTTCTTACTTTTTATTTTTATTATAATTTAATTTTTATACTTTAATTATTACTTTTTATTTTATTGCAAGTAGATGCTAAGATCTAACTAATAGATCTTAGTACCAAGTTTAAATTTCTGCCCCTTTTAATTTTTGCTTTTAATTTTTCGACTTCACTTTTGATTCTAAAAATCCTTTTCTTCTTTTCTTTTCAAAAATCAAAGATTTCAAATCTAAAAATACTACCTTTCCTGTGGATTCGATCCGACTCACTACTATCTACGCATTTTCAATGATTTTAAGAAGTCGGATTAAACTGATAAACACGGTCTCTTAACGACAACATCGCATTTCTATCAGTACTTAAGGATACATTTCACAAAAGTCCAGTGTTCTTCACCTGGATTTAACTGATATCTGCTTGTGACACTCACAGCATGGGCTATATTAGGTCGTGTACATAGCATGGCATACATGAGGCTCCCTATTGCAGAAGCATAAGGGATCTTGCTCATGCGTTCTATTTCCTCAGGTGTGCTAGGACACATCTTCTTGGAAAGATGAATACCATGTCTGAAGGATATTAATCTCCTCTTAGATTTTTTCATACTAAACCTCTTTAGTACTTCCTCTATATACATCTTCTGTGAAAGTCCTAGCATCCTATTCAGTCTATTCCTATAGACCTTAATTCCTAGAATAAAGGATGCTTCACCTAGGTCCTTTATGGAGAATTTCTTAGACAACCATAATTTGACTGTGTCATCATGGGAATATCATTTCCAATAAGGAGGATGTCATCCACGTACAATACGAGGAAGACAACAGCGCTCCCACTGACCTTTTTGAAAATACATGGTTCCTCTTCATTTTTGATGAAACCAAACGTTTTGATCACATCATTGAAACGAGTATTCCAGCTCCGAGATGCTTGCTTAAGTCCATATATGGACCTTTGCAGCTTGCAAACCTTGTGATCAGTATCACTGGATGTGAAACCTAGCGGCTGTTCCATATAGATATCTTCCTCAAGATATCCATTCAAGAACGCCGTTTTCACGTCCATTTGCCATATTTCATAATCGAAATAGGCTGCAACGGCAAGCAATGTGCGGATGGATTTTAGCATAGTCACTGGGAAAAAGGTATCCTGATAGTCAATGCCTTCGTGTTGACTATAATCTTTTGCCACTAGTCTAGCCTTGAATGTCTCCACATTCCCATCTGCACCAATCTTTCTCTTGAAGATCCATTTACACCCAATAGGTACTATACCTTCTGGTGGATCTACCAAGGTCCAGACTTGGTTCGAGTGCATCGAGTCAATTTCTGACTGCATTGCCTCTAGCCATTTCTCAAAGTCGATATCTGATATCGCCTCGTTGTAGGTTTTGGGATCATCACCATGAGCACCATTACCTACGAGGAATATTTTTTCTACTTCCTCTGAAATAATACCTAAGTATCTTTCAGGGGGACGAAAAACTCTTTTCGATCTACGAGGTGGAGGAGGTAGTGTTCTTATTGGCTCAACCTGATTTGGTTCCAATTGGTCCTTAGCTCGTTGTACTTGTGAGACTTTCTCATCAAGCTTAATCTGCTTTCCAATGCCGCTATCTTGAATAAACTATTTTTCAAGAAAGATGGCATGTCGACTCACAATCACATTGTGGTCTTCTGGAATGTAGAAATAGTATCCTAATGACTCTTTAGGATATCCTATGAATCGAGCTCTGAAGGACCTAAACTCTAACTTGTCCGCTTGTTGTCTTTTGACATGAGCCGGACAACCCCAAATTCTGAGATGACTCAGACTTGGTTTCTTACCATGCCATATCTCATACGGTGTGGTAGGAATGGTTTTAGAGGGAACCCTATTCAGTAGATAAATTGAAGTTAACAATGAATGTCCCCAAAGAAAATCAGGAAGGTCTGTGAAAGCTCATCATGGATCGGACCATATCCAATAGAGTCCGATTTCTCCATTCTGAAACCCCGTTGAGTTGAGGTGTTCCTGGTGGAGTCCATTGAGAGACTATGCCATTTTCCTTGAGATAGTCTAGGAATTTTTGGCTAAGGTATTCACCTCCTCGATCTGATCGAAGAACCTTAATGGATTTTTCAGTTTGTTTTTCTACTTCATGTCTGAATTCTTTGAACTTTTCAAAAGCTTCAGACTTGTGTCTCATAAGATACACATACCCATACCTAGACAGATCATCGGTAAAGGTAATGAAGTAGACAAAATTGCCTCTAGCCGGCACATCAAATGGGCCGCACACATCAGTATGTACTAGGGCAAGGAGATCTGTGGCCCTTTCCCCATGTCCAACAAAAGGGAGTTTAGTCATTTTGCCTTGAAGACAAGATTCACAAGTTGGATATGACTCGAAAGTCAATGGACTCAATAGCCCATTTTTCTCCAATTTGTTGATCCTATCTTCTGCTATATGACCTAATCTTAGGTGCCATAGATATCTATCATTTGGACTATCCCTAGGTCGTTTGGCATTCACGTTTTGCTCGATAGTTAGAATAGGTACATCAATATGTAGCTGATAAAGACCGTTAATAAGAAAACCATTTGCAATTTTATTTCTTTCATAAAGAATGTTACAATGGTCCTTAAAGAAGGTAATCACATAGCCTTCTAGTGCTAAGCATGAAACAGAAATCAAATTCCTGCTAGCTGCAGGCACATAATAACAGTCTTTCAAAACTAAGTCTAAACCAGATGGTAATCGAAGAGGGTATGTTCCCACCACCACTGCAGCAACTCTTGCTCCATTATCGATGCGTAGGATCATGTCTCCATCCCTCAGCCTCCTGCTATCCTCAAGACCCTGCATGGAAGTGCACAGATGAGCACTAGAACCAGAGTCAAGCACCCAACTGGATGCAGAAGAAATCGTAAGGTTAGACTCAATAACGAGCATACCTCCAGAAGGACCTTCCTTCTTGTTCTTCAGGGTGGCCAGGTAAGTAGGGCAGTTCCGCTTCCAGTGGTCGTCGCTGTTGCAATGGAAACACTTTCCTTTGACAGTGGCTTTCTTCTTCGGCTCTGCCTTCTTCTTCTTTGTTCCTTCCACCTTCTGCTTTTTCGCAGACTTTTTTTTCTTTCCATAAGACTTTCTTTTGGAAGAAGTCCATTCCATAGCAAGAACTGAGCCTTTAGAACCTTTCATAGAAAGCTCAGCGGTGACCAGCATGTTCATTAATTCGGCCAAGGAAATTTTGAAGTTTATGCATGTGGTAATTCATGATGAATTGCCCATATGCATCAGTCAAGGATTGCAGAATAATATCATTCTGCAGATCCAAGTCTAACTTCACACCGAGCTTCTCAAGCTCTTCCATGTCCTTGATCATCATCAGACAGTGATCTTGGACTGACTGCCCATCATGCATCTTAGCCTTAAAAAGTCATTTCATGACTTGATACTTGGCTGCGCGACTCTGTTCACCAAACATCTCCTGCAGGTGAGCCAACATTTGGCGAGCAGTCCCGATATCTTCATGTTGGCGCTGGAGCTCATCAGACATCGAGCCCAACATGTAATATCTGGCCTTATTATCTTCGTCTATCCATTTTTTCAGAGATGCTCTCTGTTCAGTGGATGGACGGGCTGGTAAGGTGGGAGGGTCCTGATCCAATACATGGGTTAACTTCTCGAAACCCAAAATAATTTTGTAGTTCTGAGCCAATCTTTATAATTGGGTCCGGTCAGTCTATGTGTGTCCAGGATACGTGCTAATGGGTTGGACGCAGATATTTTTCTGTAGAGAGTCAAAGATTCTAGTTAGATACTGTAATTATGACTTGACCAATTTATTTAGAGATTTTATTTTTAAACAAATTAGCTTCCACTATTTTTTTGGATCCCTACACTCCCTCTGTAGAGATGCGAAAATCTCCATGATTAATGATTTCTAGTGGGTGGTGCGGTCTCACCAACTGACTCATCACCTCACCTAACAGTTATTGGTGATGGGTTAGCCAATGAGTGAACAACTCTTGTTCAATGATTCTCTAATCATGGTGCACCCAAACTTGGTCTCTAATTCATGAATCTCACCATATCCGGAATATATTGATCCACTCCTTAGTTAAGTCAGACCCACCATTTGCACAGACTGGATTCCTAATTGAGTCTCTCTCACCGTATCCAAAATATTGAGCCCAACTCATCCTCCAGCCCATAGCATCCAATGCCTAATAGACATGGTTGCATCTTTTCGGTGCAACTGAGCCACTGTATCCAGTCGAGAGCAATCAACCCCGGAAAGGGCCCGCACATCTACAATGGTGGAAGACCTCAGACTTAATCTTTTCTTAGGAGAATTGATTCAGGTCTCATTAAACTAGACTTGTCATAGTCATAACAATTATGACTAACCTAGTGGCATGGGTTAGCTCGGATTATTGACCACCTCAGATCAGAACTGAGTCAACAGATATGGCCAGGTAAGTGAGACCGGTGGAAGGAATATGCCATTAACTCGTACAAGAATGCATTCAGGTCGAGTAGCTTCCAATTAAAAATCAGTCGGTCGTATGTGCCAAACTTACCTTAGACACCAAATTATTGAGTCAGAACCAATTGGGTTAGCCTACAATCCAGACTCTAACCTCTGAGCCTAATTAGGTCTTGCTTGATCGTGACTCGATCTTGACCCAGACTTAATCCTATTAGGCTGGTCAATTTAAGCATTGTTGATCCCATCTAACCAACTCTTGATTCGGTTTGATCAACCGCTTAGACCTAATTGAGCTACCCAAGCCCGAACCCAGTATTATGAATATGTCTTAGATCTAAAATTCTTAATTTTAGACCTAATTAATATTTCATAATCTTAATTTTTAATTAAGTAGGGTTCATAAATAAAATATGCACAATAAATCCTAGGGTTTCAGGATCTAGGGTTTTGCAGAAAGTAAGTTTTGGATTTCTGATTAAGGACGAACGTGCAGCACCCCTACACATCATAAGAACACCCCATCGGATGGAAGGAGAGAGGCCTTTAAACCCTTCTTCATTCTTATGATCGGACGGCCAAGAGGAACGCCTTAATCAGGAACATGTAATACTACAAAATAGTTTTAGATCTATATCATATATCTCATATACAAATTAGATCTAATCATGGCATATTTTGCATACATCTCATGTATCGAATCATGCATATTTTTAGATCTAAATTATCTCATAATAATCTAAAAAATTAGATTTAAATTGATCTAATCAAAATAAATTCTAATCTAGACAACTATGTAGAACTATTCTACAACTAGTCTAGACATGCATCAATCATATCTCATATGATGTTTAAAATTAAATAATTTTTATTTACTATTTTTTAGATGTTATTATAATAATTATAATATCAAAAAATAGTAAATAAATAGATCTAAAATATGATTTAATCAAATTAAATTAAAAACATGCAAAAGACTATTCTATAGAACTATTCTATTTTAGAACTAGTCATGCATATTTTCTAATCTTAGATCCAAATCATTTAATTTTAATTTTTTCTGATTTCAGATCTGATCACATCTCATGTGACATCTAAAATCACTTATTTTTTAATTTAAAATAAATTTAAAATTAGATCTAAATACTTTTAGAACCTTGGCTCTGATACCAGTTGAAGGAAAAATCTTGATTTTTCGGACCAGGTTCGTTCAGATCTGATCAGATCAAGAGATATATTTTCAAAAATTTTTTTCTATTTGATCTAGATTAGATCTGAGATATTTTAGATCTAATTCTTATTATTTTAATAATTAAAATAAAATTAGATAAATTAAATTAAATTTAATTTATCTTGAAGTGGGTAATCCTATTACCCGATTGATGATCCTGTAAGCAGCGAAAGGTTCTGGATCTAGCCATGCAAGTGCCTGGCCTCTACCGGTATCCACTCGAGCTAGATCTGGAGATCCTCTTCTTTTCTATTACATCTTCAAAAATTAGATCTGGATCTGATCTGGAGGATCTTCAAAACTTCTTTCGAAGATCAGCAGTTGTCCTTTGCAGCAGCGCAGCCTTCTAGCTTTCAGTCGCCTTTCTCTCATCTAGATTGCACCAACCAAGAATCCAAACCTCTTTGGACGTGGAGAGGAGAGGGAGAAGGTGCTTTGGCATGGAGGAGAGGAGAGAAGGCAGCCTTGGGGCATGGAGAATTGTGATGCTCTTTGAGTTGGGCGCAGGGTCTTATTTATAGACTAAGCGTGATCCAACTCCTCTTCTTCCCAACCAATCACAACTCTTTATGAAATCAGATCTAAATCTGATTGGTGAAAATAGAGTCCCTTGAATTCCTCCTTAGATGGCTCCTAAGATCAGTCAAAGTTGGTTCTTAGGAGAACTCTAATCGAAATCCAAAAAGGAGATGGAGTCCTTATCCAACAGGGACTCCTGGGCACCTCCAGCTTGGGCACACGCCAAGGGTGGCGTGCGCCCTCCTCCTTGCCAGGTTCTGGCAGGAGGACAAGCCCCCACCAGCTCTCCAATAGGTGTATGACACATGGACAAAAGTCAAAGTGTCAATGGTCAATGTTTGACCAGTCAAAGGTCAACTTTTGACCAAAGTCAAAGGACGAAAATGGCAGGTGACCAAAAATGGTAGGTAATGTCTTACAAAATAAGACAATCTTTTTTTATCTAGACAGGCTCTAGTCAGACAAAGTGAAGGCCTCTGATCGAGCACAAACTTCTTTGGCTCAATCAGGATAACTTTTTATGATAGTAAAAGAAGAATGTTAGGTTCAATCGAGTGCTAACACATTCAGATCAATTGAATTGGATTAGGTTAATTGATGATCATCATATTCAAACCCTTGTTTGTGTGATCTAGTTAGGTTCAGTTCTATATGGTAATGGGATATGTCATGATCTCTATCATCGACATCATCGAAACTCCTTTCGATGGATCAGAACTCTTCTGATTCGAACAGCTATAATGATCGATCATCTAAATCATTCTAATTGCTCCCAAAATCCATCAGTGACACCTAGCAGTATATGGTGGCAACCCATCAGAGCTGAATGCAAACCTCTTGGTGCAGCTATCTGTGTGATTAAGTTCTTCTATCTTGAGCCCCGATCAGATTAGGGTTAAGGTGAACTCGTCAAACCCTAGTTTCTGTCATATGATGTAATCATTCGATTCAAGTCCGATGTGAAAATCTAAATAGAAACTCTTTCTATTATTTCACTCTGCCATGGCCATGGACTTCTGGACTTGATTCTCATGATCATCATAGGGCTGCTCCTCTACCACCGAGGTAGATAGATTCCATCTTGATGCTAATCCAGTTCCTACAATGAACATGCTATAGCCAACATACACCTCAGAATTTCATATGGCTAGGAGATCGAGTAATGATGTAGTCAAACTATAACACCCTCAAGGTAAACTATTGATGCACTTCAGGTCAAAGAACCAGACACACTACTGCAGCATCGAGTCAGTCATTGACGAGAAGGTAGACTTCCTAATGACTACTCGAGGTGGTCACGCTCAGTGCCCTCGTTCTCTAACGAGTACCTGTACTCTCGCTTCGATGTCTCCACACCATAGACTCAAGACTCATCTACTAAAGAAAAGTGATTGTACACCAATCTTCTGGATCAATCATCATTCTCGTGATGATCCTATGTCGAGAGCATTTTATGAGTTAATAATGATTATTCATGTCTTAAATTTTCAACTCTTGCAAATATGAATTATCATTACCATTAACTCAAAGGATGTATCACAGACACTAAATACATATATGTGATGAAAAATAACCCATTTTATTGATATTAGTCAAAATTATAATTTTGCCCCTAGAAGTGTATTACAAATGTCAGCCAATTCTGGCTTCTAGGGCATATATATCTAACATGAGTATGGTGCCACCCGACCTTAATTGCTACGTGCTAACTCCCTCCTACAAATTCGGCAACCATCGATCCCTCCCTGTGCCGACCTTGCTGATAACTAGACTCAGCTCCCTATCATCCTGAACTCAACTCAATCTAACCTGCCCTAGGATTTTCACACCCCATTTTCAAAATTGCATGACTACCTTGTGACAGTTGGCCATGACTCAGAAAAGGCAACTCTAATCGCCCTATCCCATGATTTTCGACCACAAATATCACACGTCATGCCTGATCTGCACAGGACCACCTATAGATTGCACTCCATGAATGGCTTCGACCCCTATATATAAATCTCAATGAGATCCTTAGGTATGTCATTCTTTTCTTTCACACCTATTTCTATCACAGAATTCTGACTTGAGTGATAGGGGGTCTCCATCGGAGTCATCTCTGATCAAAACTTCTTTGCAAGTCTCGCCACAGAGAGACTCAGCACCGCCCACTCTAGCCACTTCGGTGAGGGTCAAAATTCTGCAACAACACTTGCATTCATAGAAAAGAGGCTGCTCTTTCTCTTTGTCCTTGTCTTTGCTTAGTTTTTCCTTGGCCAGTATTCTTTTCTTGAATCCTTGCCTCTTTCTGTGCATGAATATTCTTAATTTTTTGATGACTATGGCTACGTCTTCATCACCTTCTTCTTCTTTGGGTGACTCTTCATCATCCTCATCATTTACCACATATTTGAGAGCAATAATTTTCTTCTTTCTGCCCTCATCATTGTATGCTTTATGGCCAGTTTATGTGTTATCAATAATCCAAATAGCTCTTCAAGTGGCAATTTGTTCAGATCTTTTGCTTCTTAGATAGTAGTAACTTTGGCTTCTCATGTTCTAGGCAATGATCTGAGAATTTTATTTTACTAAATCACTATTAGAGGTTTTTCTAATGCATTTTGGGCCACTTATAATATCTATAAAGTGTGTAAATATATCAATGATTGATTCATTTAGTTCCATTTTAAAAACTCATATCTATACATAAGCATGTTGACTTTTGATTCCTTGACTTAGTTTGTGCCTTCATGAGTGACTTCAAGTTAATCCTGTATCTCCTTTGTAGAATTGTGGGTGGAGATGCGAATAAATTTGTTTGCATACAAGGCACAATACAAGACATTAATTTTCTTGGCATTTAAATGGACTAATTTCTTGTCCACTTCATCCCAATAATCCTTTTCTAGCATAGAAGTGTCAATGCCATCGATAATGATGGTGGGTGTGTATGAACCATTGATTATGACACTCTATAAGTCATAATCTAGGGCTTAGATAAAGATGTGTATATATGCTTTCCAATTAGTGTAATTAGACCCATTGAAAAGATATGGCCTATTAGTGGATTACCCTTCAGCAAGTGAACGATCCAAGCGAGTTGCATGATCTTTTCTCTTGATCGTTAGATCAAATTTTAGCTAAGTATCAAGCTAGCTCTGATACCACTTGTTGCTCAGCTAGACAACCTAGGGGGTGAATTAGGTTTTCAAAAATTTAAGAATGTGCTAATTTGCTAAATAATTTAAGTGACGTGTTATGAATGCAAGATAAAATAAATACAAATAAAAAGAGTAAGAGCTACAAACAAATATAAATAATTTTTATAGTGGCTTAATGTACTCCAAGCACCTACGTCCACTTTCTAAGCTCCTACTTCGGATTTTCACTATATTCTCAAAGAATACAGTAATTTTATTTTATCAGGCTCACAAACAATCCAATTAGTTTTAACCCAGGCTAATCAATTAAAATCTTTATAAGCTTTTTTCTTAGACTCTCAATCCAATTCACAAGTTTGGATCAAAACTTTCCTCAAGTTTCAGTCCTTTTGAAACTTGTTGTAATAAATTCAAAATAAGAGAATTTTATACAATAGAGGAAGAGCTCCTTAATGAGCAGATTATTGTCGTTGATGCTTGCTTAGAGAAGACTTGAAGGCTTGCAATTAATGCTTACTCTTCTCTTCTTTAATGCCCTCACAAAATTTAAGATAATTTAACTTGGAAGTGGTTGAGATTTCTTGAATATAGTAAATATATAAATTGAGGTTCTTTTTTCTTAGAAGTATTCTCTCTAGTGTTCATTTCATTTTTCTTATTTTTTTTTTGATTTTTGATAAGTTTAATATACTTTGAACCCAATTTTAGTCATTTTTGATTATTGGAGAAGAGATTTAGCTATTAAAAATTTTTTTGAATGAAATAGGATTTCTTGCAGAACTAATTGTTTAAACTATTAAAAGCTTAAGAGTTGACTCGCAGACTCAACAGTCGACTCGTGAAGATCGAATAGTTGACTTACACAGATTAAGAGTTGGCTCTTCTTCAGTTCTTCAAAATTCAATGTTCTAACTTTTCTGAGAGAGCCAGCTTACTAGATAAAAAGTCAACTTATCCATGTCTAGGAGTTGACTTGTAGTAACTAGAGTCAACTCTTGCAGGGGATCAAAAGCCTATCTTCATCTTACTGAGAGAGTCGACTTGCGACTTCCATGGGTCCACTAGTAGAGTATGCCTGTCCTCTTATGATGAGCTGACTTGTTATCCTCAATTTGGCTTTTTTCATTAAATTTATCTCCAAACTTGATTTTCTTGGTTCAAACACTTTCCAAATGACTTCAAGGCTTGCCAAAAGTGTTAGCTTCCTACAAGATCATTCTTGAAGCAAACTTCAGGGACATTAGATCCATTTTATACTCAAATATTTTATAATTATCAAAATCATTCCTTAGATCCACAGTTGGTTATAGGCCAACGATTATTCTTTTTGGGCTTCACCTTCTCAAATCTCTAGAAAGGCTTTCAAAGGTCTTTCTTCTAGCACTAATCTATTGCTATTTAAAATCCAACTTAATGAAACTAGCGATCTAGAAGGTAAAAGTAGGTTTGCATGGCTCAGCTAGAGATGGGTTGCTGGAATTTTATGGGGGACTTCTAATGCATAAGTCAGACAGAATTTTATGAGAGAACAATGAAGATTTGAGCAAAAATGATGAGGTGGGCGCATGGTGAAGAGGCTTCTGGGCTTGGTTTATATAGAGAGGAAGACTACGTTGATCTCGCATGATCTTAATTGTGCAATATTCAAATGAGCTGTTACGTTCTTTCCTCATTGCCAATCTGAACAATCGCAGCCTTCCTCATTTGGTGCGCCAAGATCATGCCGAGCTGCAACAAACTACAGGAAATTTGCTCGGCTGTTGATTCCATATGATTTATATATCCCTCGTATTGGTGGCATGAGCTGGTAGGCTTAATTTTTGGATGTGGCATATCCGAGCCATATATCACTGGTTGTTGGTAAGAACTGTGGCATTTCTACGATCACAGTTTGTACAGGCAGCAATGTGGATCTCTGCTTGATTGTCATAGCTCTCTTTTTATCTAAGCAAGCATAAAAAATCAACGGCAAGGTTCTTGAGTATGTCTGGGTATGACATTAATACTAAAATTGTCCTATTCTTTCAATAAGTTTGCCAAATCAGCAAATACATACATACATACATATATATATATATATATATATATATATATATATATATATATATATATATATATATATATATATATATATATATATATATATATAGATATAGATATAGATAGATAGATAGATAGATAGAAGCTATCCGATCTTTTATGGCGCCTCGTCTTATTAAAAAAAGTTATCCAAGATCCCTTCATCCGGACGAACATCTAACATGCCAACATAGTACAGATAGCAAATAGGCAATTGGCGCCGTCATATTTGTGATTCTAGCATTTTGAACTTCAGAGATAGTGTGGTTGGTGGGAACATAACAAACTATTGAAAGATAAATTATGTAATATTTCATTTTTGATTGCATCTCTCGTTCGAGTTTTGCCAACCTTGTTTCCACATAATGTTGTGCAGTAGTAGTTGCCACATGCTTGCCAATAGATTGGATTTTAGAACATGTTTTCCAAAGATATGCGGTCCATAGTTGGATAAGAACTCGTCGAAGCCAGTATTGGTGTAGGATTAAAAAATGTAGTCGAAACCCAAGGTGATCTTGAAAAGGTCTAGCTTGGAAGGGTTTTGTGGCTTGTGGATGAGCCATGAGCAGAGATACAAGCATTAAATTAGTATGGTGAAGCTTGAAGAGGCGTTAGGTACGCTAACTTGAGAGAATTGAGGGATAGATGGGGTCTGCCCCAATATTATTGGTTGGGAAAAGGATCTATGCAGCTGCCCTACATAAGAAGCGAATTCAGCCTAATTAATCTGGTTTGTATATTTTTTGGCAGCATATATCAGCCAAGGTCTAGTTAGGTGCCTAACTAGGAGGCCCAATTAGGTACCAATTCAATACCTTGCACAAAAATTCCCACGAGTGATATTACCTTTCCAAGGAGGCCAAGAGTAATTGGGGCCCCTTTCACTGAAAGGTTGCACCCCTCAGCATTTGAAAGTTCCTTGGTTCTGAATCTTGGCCATCTGCTTCTTTTGCCCAAAATTTAGAACCATGAGACCCTTCACTCTAGGGTCGCAATGGATGGGCCTAAAAGGGTTCGTGTACAAGATAGGAAATATATGAAACATAGAACTACACTTCAATTGACCTGACATATTGTCAAGCCCCCATCATCCTACCTATATACACAGGTTGACCCCAATGACCAAGTTTGACTGGTTTGAGCCATAATTAAATCTAATTTGCAAAGTTCAAATCTTGACCGACATAAGCTTACATGCCTAAACCATACCATACAACCATTAATGACTAGTAACCATGGAAAATGAATTAATATTATAAAGAAAAACCATCATAAAATCCTTACTTAAGGTCACGATTCGAATCCAACCTAAATTCTCTTGACCCAAATCACACCTAATTCTTAGTCAAGTCAAAACTTCAACCCATATCCAACCCATTTAAACTTCGGGTCAAAAATTTAACCTATAATCAACCTAAATCGAAAATTCCTTAATGCAAAGCTGGCCAAAACATGGTTGGGCCTAGTCAATTTTCTAGATAAGGTCAATTTTCGCCACCCTTTCCCCAGGTTTCTCAATTCTAAATTTCTATATATCCCAATGCTATGCCCAAAATTTAGTTCCATCAGAGCCTTTGGTCAAAGGCCGCAATGGGTGGGGAAACAATTTATGAAACATTAAACTACACCTGACTTAACCTGATACATGATCAAGACCCCATGATCCAACCTATACATAGGTTCACCTAATGACCAAGCTTAACTTGTTTGACCTATAACTAAATCTCATTTGAAAGGTTCAAATGTTGACTGACATAAGCTAACATGCCTAAACCACACTATAAAACCATTAATGACTAGTATCTATGGAAAATTAAATAATTAGCATTAAAAAGAAAAACTGTCATAAAATCCTTACTTAAGGTCATGATTCAGATCCATTCTAAATTCTCTTGACCTAAATCATACCCAATTCTTAGTCAAGTCAAAACTTCAAACTTTATCCAAATCATTTAAATTTTGGGTCAAAAATTTGACCTATAGTTAACATAAATCGAAAATCCCCTAATGCAAACCTGGCCAAAACATGGTTGGGCCTGGTTAAGTTTCTAGATAAGGTCAATTTTCACCACCCTTTCACCTAAAGCTTGCACCCCTCAGGATTTGAAGGTTCCTCAATTCTAAATTTCTATATATCTTGGCTATCCATTGCTATGCCCAAAATTTAGCTCCATCAAAGCCTTTGCTCAAAGGTGGCAATGGGTGGGCCTTAAAGGATTTGGGTAAGATAGGGAAACAATTTATGAAATATTGAACTATACCTAACTTGACCTGACATATGATCAACACCCCATGATCCTACCTATACACAGGTTCATCTAATGACCAAGCCTAACTTGTTTGACCTATAACTAAATCTCATTTGCAAAGTTCAAATGTTGACTGACATAAGCTAACATGCCTAAACCACACCATAAAACCATTAATGACTAGTATCTATGGAAAATTAAATAATTAGCATTAAAAAGAAAAACTGTCATAAAATCCTTACTTAAGGTCATGATTCAGATCCATTCTAAATTCTCTTGATCCAAATCATACCTAATTCTTAGTCAAGTCAAAACTTCTAATTAACATAAATCAAAAATCCCATAACCTTAACTTGGCCAAAACAAGGTTGGGCCAGGTCAATTTTCTAGATGAGGTGAATTTTGCCATCCTTTCACTGGAAACTTGCACCCCTCAACATTTGAAGGTTCCTCAGTTCTGAACATTTATACATCTTGGCTATCCATTACTACACCCAAAATTTAGCTTCATGGGACCTTTCACTCAAGGGTGGCAACGTGTGGGCCTAAAAGGATTCAGATAAGATAGGGAACAATGTATGAGACATTGAACCATACTTGACTTGACCTGACATGAGGTCAAGAGCCCATTATCCTACCCATGCACAAGTTGACCTCAATGACCAAGTCTAATTAGTTTGACCCATAACTAAATCTTATTTTCAAGGTTCAAATGTTGACTGACATAAGCTAATATGCCTAAACCACACCTTACAATCATTCTAAATTCTCTTGACCCAAATCATACCCAATTCTTAGTCAAGTCAAAACTTCAAACTTTATCCAACTCATTTAAATTTTGGGTCAAAAATTTGACCAATAGTTAACCTAAATCAAAAATCCCCTAATGCAAGCCTGGCCAAAATATGGTTGGGCCTGGTCAATTTTCTAGATAAGGTCAATTCACCACCCTTTCACCTAAAGCTTGCACCCCAAGGTTCCTCAATTCTAAATTTCTATATATCTTGGCTATCTATTGCTATGCCCAAAATTTAGCTCCACCAGAGCCTTTGCTCAAAGGCGGCAATGGGTGGGCCTAAAAGGATTTGGGTAAGATAGGAAAATAATTTATAAAATATCAAACTATACCTGACTTAACCTGACATATGATCAAGACTCTATGATCATACCTATACGCAGGTTCACCTAATGACCAAGCCTAACTTGTTTGACCTATAACTAGATCTCATTTGCGAAGTTCAAATGTTGACTCACATAAGCTAACATGCCTAAACCACACCATAAAACCATTAATGACTAGTATCTATAGAAAATTAAATAATTAGCATTAAAAAGAAAAACCATCATAAAATCCTTACTTAAGGTCATGATTCAAATCCATTCTAAAGTCCCTTGACCCAAATCATACCCGATTCTTAGTCAAGTCAAAACTTCAATCTTTATCCAAAAAACAAGGTTGGGCTTAGTCAATTTTCTAGATAAGGTTAATTTTGGCCACTCTTTTATTGAAAGCTTGCACCCCCTCATATGGATGTTCCTCAGTTCTGAATATTTATATATCTTGGTATCCATTGCTATGCCCAAAATTTAGCTCCATGAAACCTTTCACTCAAGGGTGGCAATGGGTGGGCCTAAAAGGATTCAGATAAGATAAGGAAACAATATATGAAACATTGAACTATATTTGACCTAACATATGGCCAAGAGCCCATGATCCTACAATGACCAAGTCTAATTAGTTTGATCCATAATTAAATCTCATTTGCAAGGTTCAAATCTTGAATGACATAAGCTAACATGCCTAGACCACACCTTAAAACCATTATTGACTAGCATCTATGGAAACTGAATAATTAATATTAAAAAGAAAAACCATCATAGAATCCTTGCTTAAGGTCATGACTGAAATCCAATCTAAGTACTCTTGACCCAAATCATACCCGATTCTTAGTCAAGTCAAAACAACCCATATCCAACCCAGTTAAACTTCGGATCAAAACTATGACCTCTAATTAACCTAAATCAAAAATCTTGTAACCTTAACCTGGCCGAAACAAGGTTGGGCTAGGTTAATTTTCTAGATGAGGTGAATTTGCCACCCTTTCACCAGAAGCTTGCATCCCTCGACATTTGAAGGTTCCTCAATTCTGAACATTTATACATCTTGGCTATCCATTACTATACCCAAAATTTAGCTCCATGGGACCTTTCATTCAAGGGTGGCAATGGATAGGCCTAAAAGGATTCAGGTAAGATAGGAAACAATATATGAGACATTGAACTAGACTTGACGTGTCAAGAGCCCATTATCCTATCCATGCATAAGTTGACCTCAATGACCAAGTCTAATTGATTTGACCCATAACTAAATCTTATTTTCAAGGATCAAATGTTGACCGACATATGCTAACATTCCTAAACCACACCTTACAATCATTAATGACCGGCATCTATGAAAAATAAAATAATTAAGATTAAAAAGAAAAACCTTTGTAGACCTTACTTAAGGTCATGATTCAAATCCAATATAAATTCTCTTGGCTCAAATCATACCTAATTCTTAGTCAAGTCAAAACTTCAACTCTTACCCAACCCATTTAAATTTTAGGTCGAAAGTTTGGCCTATAATTAACCTAAATCGAAACCCTCCTAACCCTAGCCTGGCCAAAACAAGGTTAGGCCTGGACAATTTTCTAGATAAGATCAATTTTTTCCACTCTTGCACTTGCTTCTGGCCATGTGACTCCATATTTTCCTACTATCCTAGAGAAGTAATCAACTCTTTCTCACTCCTAAGATTCAATTGTCACACATCAAACATGGTAGAGCCTTCATCCCCTTGTACAAATGCCTACATTCCTGAGCATTTATACCATTGTAACTGTTCCAACTTAAGTTTACCGTCTACTTGGCATTTTATTTCTAGATTTTAAATGCTACATAATTGTTTTTTTTTAAAAAAAATATTAAATGTTTAACTTCACGCCTTTAAAGTTACACTAGCATAAATATAAAACTCGTTCTTATTGATAGTTTCATATGTGAAAAAAAAAAAATGGAGAACAGTAGAAGTGCACATGCAGAGAAGAAAAGTAATATGGTGGGTGGCATGCTCTCCCACCAGCATGGATGGACATGTGGTAGATAGCCGCACATGCTGCAAGGTAACCCATAGGGCATGCGAGGCCTATATAAAATATTAAAATTTTTTAATGTTACTTGCATAATATCTGTCTGGACAAAACTCAAGCAGAGAAAGTTCTTAAAATAATAAAAATTCATAGTACAAATTTTGACTACGTACTTTTATACCATCAAAGTCCACGGTGAAACTCGAGCGCACTACTGCAAGAATAAGTGATTTTGGACTGAACATAACGGCCATGAAGCAGTCTACTTTCAGAGTTGACTTGCATAACCGTTCGAGTCAGTGGAGTTGGAGTCATATAGACTACATGATCGATGTCCTTTTATCACAAGACATCTGATAAAAATGAGAGGAATGATGTATCTTGAAACAGTCATTCTGGCAACGCCTAACATGATATCAATTTCTGGCAAGCCTTCAAATACTGGAACTCGCTCGATGAGTTATGAGATTAAGTTAGCTTAGATATGAGAATAACAAAGCTGAAAGTTTTAATTTAGATTAAGTTAGATACGAGAATAACAAAGTTGAAAATTTTATTTTATTATTTTATTCTCAAAATTACTGAAGACAAATTGAAGGCTTGATAAAACTAGAGGCAGTGCCATCGGCATGTTCGCAAGATGACTTCCCTGGGTCATTTCCACATGCAAGGTCCATCTCTTCCAGCCCTATCTCGGTGCATGGGTTGGTCACGCTGAAATTAAAAGTTACTGTGGTTTGTGACGCAACTGATCCAAGGATATTGCCGTAAGTCACCTGGCTGATCTTTATCCCAAAATCCTGAGAAAATGTAAAAGCAAACCAGAGATTATAGTAAGACCAATCCAGTGATCTATGCAGATTTAGAAAAAGATAGATCTGAATACTAAAAATTCAAGCTGAGAAAAGCTGTGACTTTAATTTATATGAGCAGGCTAGCATACATGCAAGCTTGTTTGGAGAATAAAAGGAGCTGAATATGCTCCTTGAGCATGAGTTAATTTACCAAACAAATGAGCTTAAACAAGCTTGACATGGAATGAAGCTATCAATATTATGAACTACATGCTGATTTTTTAGAGATTTGATTGACCATTGATTTCATTGGACGTATGCCATTATCTAGTTAGTGGGCTGAGATATTAGGAGAGATTTTAAGGATGGTGAATCCAAGCCATATCACTTGCTCTTCACTTCCAAGCCCGAACTGCACTTGCTTAGCTCGAACGAAGAAAGTATCTAAATCATTCATTGGATGAGTCAATCAAGCTGAATTCAAGCTATTAGATCAATACTGGGTGATTCTGGAAATAGCACTTAGTGTCTAGCATGATTTTCATAGAGTTGATTCCATTTTTTAAGTATTATCCACTTAAGTAGGATTTTCGCCATCATTTCCTCTCATGATTCTGAAGAGGAGCATCCACGGGAGCCCAAACTCCCAAATACTAAGCTTACACATGGTGGTCCATGCATGGATGGATGATCGAATGAGCAATGAGATTAGCACCATTCAAAGCTGGGTGAAAACCTAAGTCAGCCTTCATTTAGCAAGTGATTTTTAGTCTTTTGGAGTTCTCTATTTGGTGGAAGCTTTGACTTTTTTTGTTCATCCTTTCTCCAATATCCTTCCATTAGTCTCTCCATCCAGCGAAGCTCCATAGGTTGGCTCCTTTTCTTTTCTTCTTTCTCAATCTTCTTTGGTTGCCATGGATGCTTCATCCAAGAGTAAACTCCCTACCAATTAGTCAACCTGTTTAACATCATCCCCACTTTCCGATGGCTCTGGTAGCGTTGGACTTGAGATCTTTTGTCTCGATGTTGAGGAGTACATTCTAGACCTAGATTACTTAGATCAATTTTGATAGGTTACCATGTCTTAGCTAGTTTCTGCTTGAGGCTACTTGGGGGGAAGAGATGCCCAATTTTTGCTATCCTGCCCAAATTAGCAGTTATGAGGAGACTTTAAAGGCTAGACCGGTTGTTGTCAGAAATGATTTTGATGATTACAAAATATTAGAGTATAATTTTATACTAATATTTTTCAAGTATGTCAAATAATATTTTTTTGTAAAGAAAAAATATCATTGAAAGACTCCAAATATAATTGAAGATTAATTAAATCAAATGAAATTAATTTTAAAGAATTTCGATACAAGAAAAATTATTTCAAAAAATCAGAATCGATCCATCCAAGAATCGAGCTAGCTCTGGTATAGTACACTCCTAATACTTTGACTTAGCATGCAGTCGAGCTGGCTTAAAATGGATCCGAGCCAGCTTTTTCAGGATGGCAGAAAAGCTATTTTTAGGTTCTACAGTTCGAGCTAGCCCGAAATAAAATTCGAGCAAGCTCTCTTAGGATGACAGACAAGTAGTTTTTTAAATTCTATATTTCAAGCCAACTAGATACAAAATTCGAGCCAGTTCTCATAGGATGATAGAAAAGTAGTTTTTCAAGTCTGTAGTTCAAGCCAGCTCAAGACAAATCCGAACTGGCTCTTTCAATAGATAGAAAGACAAAATTCGAATTCTGTAGCTCGAGCCAGCTCGCAGCATGATTCGAGCCGGCTCTCGCAGTGGGATAGAATATTGATTTATGAAGAATTATTATTCGAGCTGGCTCAAGGCCAAATTCGAGCAGACTCGACGCTATTTGATAGGCATAAAAGCTAGCTCTACAGAAACCTATCTTCACCTAGAAAAAGTTTCTAACGGCTATTTTTTATCTCCAATGGTTATAAACGGCTCGAATCAAGATTAAATCAATTTGAGTCTTAAGAAAATGATTAAAAGATAAAAAAAAATAAGAGATATAAGGAAGAATACTGTTTAGCACTATTTATAAGAGAGCACTTTGAGTATTTAATAGCCTCTAAGAAAGTTTACCAACTTTCAATCAATTTTTTCTTGATTTTTTCTAAGTGCATTCAAAGAGGAAAAAAAGGACATTCATTGTTAATAATCCAACCACAACAGGATTTTATTATTGTAATCCTTTTCTATTTCAAAACTATTGTAAAAATTTCAGCAGGGGTTGAAACTTGAAGGGCTGAAGTTGTACCAAACTTGGATTAATTTGGGGAAGCCTTGGGTTAAGGCTTGTAAAGATTTTAATTAGTTGACTTGAATTAAAACTAATTAAATTTGTTTGTGAGCTCGGTGAAAACAAACATGATGTAATCAAGTGATTATAGTAAAAATTTTCAAGAGATCACTTGGAGAATGAATGTAGGTACTTGAAGTGTACAAAACCTCTATAAATCTGCTATATTTGTGTGTGTATGCAATCTTTATCTTCTGTTAAATTTATTTTCTACTCTTTAGCTCACTACATCTTCAGTATATTTTCACCTCTGTGCACACAATTGTTTAGTTTAGTTAAAAATTTTAATAACCCAATTCACTGCCCTCCTGGGTGGTCTAGCTAGGCAATAAGTGATATCAGAGCTTGATTCTCAACTAGAATATTGATCTAACGATCAAGAGATAAAGATCATGACAACATAATTAGGAGGTTTACTTGTCAAAGGATAATCCACTAATAGATCCCCACTTTTCAATGACATAAATTACATATATTAGAAAGATCGCATGAAAATTTTTATTCATATTCTTGATTGTGATATGTGGAGTGTCATAATCAATGGACCACATACATCTACCATTGTAGTCGATGGTATTAACATACCCAAATATGAAAAGAATTGGAGTGAAGAAAAAACAGATCAATTCAACTAAATGCTAAGACTATTAATGTTTTATATTGTGCTTTAGATGCCAATAAGTTTAATTAAATTTTTACTTATAATTCAGCAAAGAATTTGGGATAAACTTGAAGTTACTCATGAGGGCATAAATCAAGTAAGAGAATCAAAAATTAATATGCTAGTATACCAATATGAGCTTTTCAAAATGGAACTCACTGAATCCATCACTGAAATGTTCACACGCTTCACTGATATTACTAATGATTTAAAAGTCTTGGAAAAATGTGTCCTAATAGTGATTTGGTGAGAAAAATTCTTAGATCTTTACCAAAATCTTGGAAAGCGAAAGTCACCATAATATAAGAGGCAAAGAACTTGAATAAGCTACCATTGGAAGAGCTGTTTGGGTTCTTAATGACACATGAATTGACAATGAAGCTATTACCCAAGGATGGCTACCCAAGAGGAAAGATAAATTGGATATTTAAAAATTTTAAACTTTAATTATGCTGAATTTCAATGTTGTGTGCTTGGTAAAATAATGTAAAATATGAGTATAGAATAAGAGTAATACAAGTGATCCAATGATAAACATAAAGACCAAGCTTTTATAGTAGTTCGATGCTAAACTTGGCATTTACGTCTACTCCTCAATTAAACCATTTGAGAATTCAACTATAATCACTTAATTGATTATAGTTTAATTATTTTTCTTGGACTTATAATCTAATCTGGTTGGTTTTAGACTCATCAACTACAATCTTTACGATAATTATTTTTTCAGACTAACAATCAATCCCAATTGATTTTGTCCTACGCCCACCAATCAAATCTTTACAATGTCCAACTCTAGACTTGGACCAATCCAAGTTTTTCATCCCAAGAAACTTATAAATAAATAAAAATATAATCATAATAATTAAAGAAGTTTAGACAGAAAAACTCATTGAAGCCCAAAAGAAGAGTTGGTGAGTTGGAGGCTTGTTGGCTTTGCTTTTCTTCTTGAATGCTTGAGAGAAGTTGGTGAAGTTCTTCAATGCTTGTGTCTTAACTTCTCTCACTTTGAGGATGATTGGAAGGCAGAATATTCTCTTCAAAAATACTTCCTTCACTTCAAGAATGGCTCACACAATCAATGAACTTAAGTATACTTGAAAGCTCTTCAATAATTATTCAAAAAGTTTTTCTTGAGGTTCTTTAATGTTTCTTTTATATTCTAAGATTTTTCTACCATTCTAAAATATTTGGAGAGGCCCTATTTAATGCCCTAGCCTTTAAAAATGCAAATCTAACTGTTAGAAAAAAGATGGGATTAAAAAAATATAGATCTAGAAAACTAGTCATTACAGTGACTTAGTCGACTAACTTTTCTTGAGTCGACTAAGATTTTCACTTAGTCGACTTAGACTCAGATTTAGTTGACTAAGTATTAGGTGGCTGAAAAATGGTCTTATTATCTTTCGATACTTCTCTACGATTGAGTTGACTAACTTTCTAACTTAGTGACTCAGTCCTCTGAGTTTTGAATTTTCATCTTTTTGTCTTCTGCTATCCTCTAAGATTAAGTCAACTAACTTTCTTACGTAGTCGACTAAGTTTTTTAGATTCTAAATTTTTATTTTTCTATACTTTCTGACCTCTGCTATCCTTTAAGACTGAGTCAACTAATTTCTGGCTTAGTCAACTAAGACTACGTGCCAAGCATACCATGAGACTTTTATCAACCTTTCTTCTCCAAATTCATTTATAAGCCAGACTTATTTCCTAAACTTGATTTAACTCTCATTAACCATCTTTTTTAAGGTATATCAAGTCTAGTTTTTCTTCAATGACCTCTTGATTGATAGTACTCTATTTAATTGATGAAAATTACTTAGAACATAGTGAACAGTTGAAATTTAAACTACACATTTTTAAAAATAATATTAGTAACTTAACAAATTATACTCAAATACTTTTATTATTAATTCAAGGATCAATAATCTTTCCTTTTTGTATGATGACAAAATCCTTTGACTATGTCTTTCTTTCAAATTTCAATATAATTTTCATATAATTAATTTATACGCAATATATTCATTCATACTTTATTTAATTTTATAAGCTCCCCTTGAATATGATAACTACATTCAAATTAATTTTAGATTTTGTATTTACTCTCCCTTAATGTGTGCCAATTGATTGTTGAGGTTTCAAAGTATACCTATTCATGTTTGAATCAATTAAATGCTTCAGATAACACTTCAAATTATACTTATTATATATTAAATTTACAAATTATACTCATTATCATCCTTACTAATACCATCAATTAAATGCTTCAGATAGTACTTCAAATTATACTTATTATACATTGAATTTATAAATTATACTCATTATCATCCTTCTCCCCCTTTTTGTCATTATCAAAAAGTAAACATAAGGCACAATTAAGAGCATTACACATTATATAGTAGAGTCAATTCATTACATATAACACATGCAAATGAGGAAGATGAGAAGCTTCATTCATATATGTTAAAAGTTTGAACATAAACATAGGGCCAAAATAGGCATACATCAAAGATCAAAAGGAGCGTAAACTATAACAATTACTAGGTTAAATACAAAAGGATGTCTAAGCTCACAAGTATGCATCTATAGGTGGCCTAGTATAAGATGGGGTTTGGATGTGTTGAGGAGGATGGATCTATAATCACTAAAGAATGCTGCCTGGCAAGAACACGCTCCACAGCACTCTCCACTAAGAAGAAAAGTTGATCAAACACTTCATCAACAGTACGTCACACAATATCCATAATCTGATCTTTCTCAAGATGGACTGATATAGGTGGCATCGGTTGAACAAATGGACCTACAGATCTCGGCACAGGCTCAGGCACTAACATGGGCTCTTCTTCATCATTAACTTTAGCCTATTGGCCGTTTACTTTTCTAAAATCCATCCTTTTCAAGAAGTTTTCATTATAGGTGTCAAAATGCTTCATTTCTTTAAATAATTCACCCTCCATATCTACACCAAACTCTCTAAAGATAAAGTTGAGGAATTTTCCATAGGATAAAGCAGGTTTGGCTCTCATCCTTGCTTCCTGCATAGTTTTCATCATCAGGGTAGAAAAATTAATTTTTTTCTTCAGTATATGATATAAAATTCCCACATTATTTTTTATTACATAATCAAAATAGCCAATTCGAGGGATAAAAATTTTGCAAACCATGTGATGAAGAAGGTGATGCTCGCCAAGATTTCTTCAAAATCCAATACATCATCTCTATTGAACAGTAGACATAATCCTTCTTTACGACCATCAAATCTCTCTGCACCTTCACTGGGAGTTTTTAGTAGTTGTCCTAATGTCTCTACTGATAGAACAATTTTGACTTTTTTTACTTTAGTTTCTAATGATTGAGCACTGATCTTTTCATTTTCATAAAATTCTCTTACTAAATTTAGATAAGTAGGCAATTTTAGTGAGTAGAGATACTCTCATCCTTGAAATTTAATGCATTCTCCAATTTCAAACCCTTATTTTTTCAAAAAGTTGAAATCTAATTTTCTTTCAATGGTCACTGCTCTTGATGTGAACGATATTACCTTCGACAAAGAGGGTGTGGCTTGAGTCGTGGGTTGAATGGAGGTAGAAAATTGAGTAGATCGTTGAGGTGGTAAAAATGTTAGAGCAGTATTGGGTTGAGTGGCTGATGTAGGAGGAGAGGGAGGGGAAGACATGACTGGAGGAGTAGAAATTGGATTGGATTGAGATGGCTCAGTAGTGTCCAAATGATTCTTCATCCAGCACTCGTACGTCCAATTTTGGAGAGGCATGACTTGAAGATGTGCAAAGCTTCTTCTTCCTCGGCGTCATAGATCCAGATCCTCTCTATTAGGGTTTTTAGGGCTTTTATTTGGGATTTTTCTGAGAAAAGTTGGATGCCCTAAAGTTTTAAGGTGGGACAGCTAAGAGAGGTGAATAAGAAATAAACAAAGTCCCACGGAAAATCTAATTTCATAAATAGGATTCTTGACACTTAGTTGACTAAGATTAAATTCTGAGTCGACTAAGTCTGGGTTGACTAAGATTTTGACTTAGTCGGCTCAGTTTGGCATAAAACTAAATAGTTAAAGTTTCAATCCAAGAAATTTATAATGAGACATATCTTTTCTAATGGAGTTTAAGCATAGACGATTCAAAAAAATTCAGCACATTACTACAATCATTTCAAGATACCATATTCAATAATTTTAACAATATACATTAAATAGGACTAATTACTTTCTTATGGCACAGAATCTTTCTTCATTCAAAGATTTAGTAAAAATATCTAGAATTTGATTTTTAGTTGGCCCAAACTCAAGAGTTATGTCATTATTTTGAATGTGATCTCTAATAAAATGATGTCTAACCTCTATATGTTTTATTCTTGAGTGTAATATTGGATTCTTTATTAGATTTATTGCACTTGTATTGCTGCATCTAATAGGAATATTATTATAAGTGATAACCTAGTCTTCTATTTGTTGTTTGATCTACAATAGTTGAGCATAATAGCTTCCAACAGCAATGTATTCAGCTTCCACCATAGACAAGATTACTGAGTTTTGTTTCTTACTAAACCATGAAATCAAATTTACTCTTAAAAATTGACATGTTTTACTTGTACTCTTCCTATCTAAGCAATAACCAGCAAAATCTGAATCACTATATCTAATTAAATCTAGTAAAGATTATTTTGAGTATCATAAGCCTACATCTTGAGTATTTATCAAGTACTTAAAATTTTTTTTAACTATAGCTACATGTGATTCTTTAGGATTTGATTGATATCGTGCACACATGCATATACTAAATATTATATCGGATCTACTTGTAGTTAAATAAAGCAAAGATTCAATCATACCTTGATATAACTTGGGATCTACTGCTTTTTTCTTTTGCATCTTGGTCAAGCTTACAACTTGTACTCATAGGGATCCCACTTCCTCTAATATTCTCCATTCTAAGTTTTTTTAATATTTTCTTTATATATTTATTTTGATTGATGAAGATTTTCTTATATGATTGCTTGATCTAGAGTTTAAGAAAAAAATTAAGCTCTTCCATCATACTCATCTCAAATTTTTTCTGCATAAGACTAGCAAAATCTCTACACAAAACTTCATTAGTAGCTCCGAACATAATATCATCAACATATAATTAGATAATTAATAAATTATTTAATTTTCTTTTAATGAATAATATTTTATCTATATTTTCTTTTTTAAAATTATTATTTTATAAAAATTTACTCAATTTATCATACCAAATCCTAGGAGCTTGTTTTAATCCATATAGTGCTTTCTTAAGCCTATAGACATGATTGGGCAATTCTTATTTTTCAAAACCCGAAGGTTGTTCGATATAAACTTTCTTCTCAATTAATCCATTCAAGAATGCACTTTTTACATTCATTTAAAAAAATTTAAAATTCATAAAATAAGCAAATGATAAGAGCAATCTAATAGCTTCAAGACTATTGGTGCAAAGAATTTATTAAAAATAATTCCTTCTTTCTGATTGTATTCTTATGCAACCAATCTAGCCTTATTTTTAATTACATTGCCCTTCTCATCAAGTTTATTTCTAAAGAGTTATTTGGTACCAATTACAAGAAAGTTTTTAGGTCTTTCAATTAGTTTCCAAACTTTATTTTTTTCATATAGGTTTAACTCTTCTTGCATTGCTAATATCCAATTTGGATTCTTTTTAGCTTCAATTATGTTCTTAGGTTTTAAGTGAGATACGAATGCAACATGATTCATAGCTTTTCTAAGAGATGATCTAGTTTTAACTTCATGAGATGGATCCCCTATAATTAATTTCTTAGGATGATTATGATCATACTTCCATTCCTTAGGTAGATTAGATGTACCTTGGTTTTCTTGGTGTTGTGTCTCCCATTCTTCAATATCCTATTCTTCACCTTCTTTTTCTTGTAGAGAAGTATTTTCAAGTATCATATTTTTTAATTTTTTTAATATTATCTACATCCAAATTAAATTTTTCTTCTCTTTCTTTAAGAGAGTTAGATTCATCAAAGATGACATGCACGGATTCCTCTAAAATTAATGTTCTTTTATTAAACACTCTGTGTGCTCTATTATTTGTTGAATAACTTAGAAAAATATCTTCATCTGATTTTGCATCAAATTTGCCTAATTTATCTTTACCATTTATCAAAATGAAACATCTACATCCAAAAGCTTTGAAATATGAAACATTGGATTTCTTTTTTTTGTACAGTTCATATGGAGTTTTTCCAAAATAGGTCTAATTAGAGCTCTATTTAGCATATAGTATGTGGTGTGAATAGCTTTTGTCTAAAAATATCTTAGAATATTACTTTCACAGAGCATGGCCTATGCCATTTTAATTAATACTCTATTCTTTCTCTCCACTATCCTATTTTATTGGAGTATCCTAGAAGCTAAAAAATTATAATTTATTCCATTTTTAGAGCAAAAAATTTTAAACTTTTGATTTTCAAATTTTATGCCATGATCACTTCTTATATACAAAACATTACATTCTTTTTCTTTTGCTATTTTGTTAAATAGATCAATAAATATATCAAAATTATTATCTTTATAAGATAAAAATAAAATTCAAGTATATCTTGAAAAGTCATCGATTATAGCAAACCCATATCTTTTTTCTCCTAGACTACTAGTTGAGATTGGTCTAAACAAATTCATATGAAGTAACTCTAGAGATCTAGTTGTTAAAACAATATTCTTGAATTTGAATGAGGATTTTGTTTGTTTACCAAGTTGACATGCTTTACAAATCTTGTTCTTTTCAAAATTTATTTTAGATAAGCCTTTTACTAAGTCAAGCTTAATCAATCTAGCCAATAAATTCATATTTACATGACCTAGTCTATTATGCCAAATCCAACTAGATTTATTTAATTTAGCATTCATAGTAACAAGACATTCAACATTATCATTTTAAAGTTCATCAAGATCTACAATATAAATATTGCCATGCTCTTTTCCTATGAATTTAATACTATCATCCAATGAATTAGTTTCAATACAATAGGATGATTTAAATGAAACATTGAAGTTTCTATCATATAATTGACTAATACTAAGTTATTAATTAGACCATTAACTAACAAGATATTTTCTATACAATTGGAGGATGTTATCAAGATATTACCGAGATCAATAATTTTATCTTTACCATTATCTCCAAATATCACCACACCTCCATCCTTTGCTTCAAGAGAGACAAATTAAGATCTATCTTCTGTCTATGCCTCGAACATCCACCATCTAAGTATCATCTTTTTTTAGCTCTGATGGATGCCAAGCACATCTATACAAGAAATCAAGTAGATTTAGGTACCCAAGCTAAATTGGATCCTTTGAGATTAGTACAAATAGTTTCTTTTGGAATCCAAATTTGTCTTATCTTTGATTAGTTTATGTTAAGCTTCTTACTTGCATTAATTATTTTGCATTGAATAACTTTATGTCCAACTTTGTTACATTTAAAACAAGTTATGTTTTTATTTTAATTTTAAGATTTTTCAAATATATTCTTTAGAAATTTTTATTTTTTTAGTGGATTATATCCTAAGCTGGCTTCATCAAAGACCATCTTTCGATTATCCATCAATATTTGAAGATTTTAAGAGCTTAGCATATATCTATCCATAATAGATCTTAGTCTAACTATTTCATCTTACAATGATTCATTCTTTTTATTTAATTTATTTAATTCATTTTGTAGTTCTTTCATATCTTCTTCTACTTTAGCTTTATTTTTATTTAAAAATTGATTATTTTCTTTAATTCTTTATTCTCATGAGATAACTTCTTAAAGTCACTAATTAAATATTAAAAGCATCATATAATTCTTCAAAGATAAAATCTAAAATTAAAGTATCATCATTTATCTCATCATCATCAAGTGCCATAAGGCAAAGATTTATCTTTTCTTCTCTTTAATATTCTTCTTCACTTAAAGAAGAGTCCTCATTATTACTATATATAGCTTTGTATGCTTTCTTCTTTATTCTCTTGGAGCTTTTCTTCAACATAGGATAATCCATCCAAAAGTGTCTGAATTTTTTGCACTCATAGCAAAGATGTGGTTGTTCTTTCTTTTTTTTCTTCTCTTTCTCTTTGCTATCTTCTCCTTTATTGTATTTTCTCCTAGGTTCAATTTTTTTCTTTCTCATAAACTTTTTGAATCTTTTTGCTGTCATGGCCATCTCCTCATCATCTTTTGAGTTTTCTTGAGAATTACTTTCTTCTTTATAGATGGCAGCAGCTTTAAGAGCTATAGTTTTCTTTTTCTTCACTTCTTCTTTTCTTAATTCATATTTAGCTCATGGGTCATGAGTGAACCAATGAACTCTTTCAAAGCTAACTTATTTAAGTCCTTTATTTTTTGAATGTCAGTCACTTTTGGCTCTCAATTCTTCAGCAAGAATCTAAGAATTTTTCGTATAATATCACTATTAGAATAATCTTTTTCTAAGCTTTTTAAACTATTTAATATATTAGTGAATCTTGTAAATATTTTGGTGATGATTTCATGTGGTTCTATTTTGAATAATTCATACTTGTGTACCAACATATTTATCTTAGATTCTTTGACTTGATTAGTACCCTCATGGGTAACCTCAAGTCTATCCTAAATTTCATTGGTGGATGAATATGTTGATATCCTATTAAATTCATTTGCATCCAAAGCATAATATAATACATTCATTACTTTGGCATTGAGTTGTGCTTCTCTTTTATCATGTTCATTTCAATCTTTTTCGGATTTGGAATAGACATGCCATCAATTATAATTATAGATGTGTAAAGATCTTTTACTATGATATTCCACATGTCATAGTCTTGTGCTTGAATAAATATTTTTATTCTTGCTTTCCAATAGGTATAATTAGTTTCATTGAAAAGTGAGGGTCTATTGGTTGATTGCCCTTCAATCAATGAGGTTCCAATTGGGTTTGCCATTAAATCTTTAGCTCCAAGACCATTAGATTAATAATCAATATTAGAGCATCCACTCTAATACAACTTGTTGCCCAAGAATAGCTACCTAAGAGAAAGGATGAATTGGATATTTAAAATTTTTAAACTTTAATTATGCTGAATTTCAATGTTGTATGCTTGGTAAAATAATGTAAAATACAAGTATTGAATAATAGCAACATAAGTGACCCAATGACAAATATAAAGACCAAGCTTTTATAGTAGTTCAGCACCAAACTCAGCATCTATGTCTACTCTTCAAGTAAATCACTTGAGAATGCAACTATAATCACTCAATTGATTATAGTTCAATTATTTTTTTTGGACTCACAATCCAACCATATTGATTTTAACTTAGGCTCATTAACTACAACCTTTATAATGATTATTTTTTTAGACTAACAAGCAACCACAATTGATTTTATCTTAGGCTCACCAATCAAATCTTTACAATATCTAATTCTAAGCTTGGACCAACCCAAGTTTCTCATCCCAAGAAACTTATAAATAAATAAAAATACAATCATAATAATTAAAAAAGTTTAGAAAGAAAAACTTAATAAAGTCAAAAAGAAGAGTTGGTGTGTTGAAGGCTTGTCGGCTTTGCTCTTCTTCTTGAATACTTGAGAGAAGTTAGTGAAGCTCTTCAATGCTTATGTCTTGACTTCTCTCATTTTGAGGATGATTGAAAGGATAGAATAATCTCTTCAAAAATACTTTCTTCACTTCAAGAATGGCTCACACAATCAGTGAATTGAAGTAGACTTGAAAACTCTTCAATAATTATTCAAAAAGTTCTTCTTGATATTTTTTTAATATTTCTTTTATATTCTAAAGCTTTTTCATCATTCTAAAATATCTAGAGAGGCTCCATTTAATGCCCTAGCCATAAAAAATGCAAATCTAACTATTAAAAGAAAAGGATTAAAATAGTGCAGATCTAAAAAACTAGTTGTTATAGTGATTTAATCGACTAACTTTTTCTAAGTCGGCTAAGTTTTTTCACTTAGTCGACTAAGACTTAGACTTAGTTGACTAGATATCAAGTGGTTGAAAAATGATCTTATTGTCTTTTGATGCTTCTCTATGACTAAGTCGAATAACTTTCTGACTAAGTCGACTAACTTTTCTGGATTCTAAATTTTTATTTCTCTATGCTTTCTGTCTTTTGCTATTCTCTGAAACCGAGTCGACTAAATTTTTTACTTAGTTAACTAAGTCTTCTAGATTCTAAATTTTTATTTTTCTATACTTTCTGGCCTCTGCTATCCTTTGAGACTGAGTCGACTAACTCCTGACTTAGTCGGCTAAGAATGCATGCTAAGCGTGCTATGAGATTTTTATCAGCTTTTTTTTTTCAAATTTATTTATATGCTAGACTTGCTTTGTGAAGTTAATTTAACTCTCATTAACTATCCTTTTTAAGGTATGTCAAGTCAAATTTTTCTTTAATAATCTCTTGATTAGTGGTACTCTATTTAATTGATGAAAATCACTTAGAATATCGTGAGCACCTGAAATTTAAATTATACATTCTCAAAATAATATTAGTAACTTAATAAATTATACTCAAATACTTTTATTATCATCAAAATTAATTCAATGATCAACACAGAAGCAGCATAATAAAAATTAAGACCGAAAGACGAGGACCATTGTCCTTAAATCTACTATAATTGATGAAAAAAAAGAGAAGTCAACTGATAAGAATGATGAAGATGAAGATATAACCCTGATTACAAGAAAATTCAAAAAAAAATATAAGGAGAAGAAGGCAAGGTTTCAAGAAGAATCCCTTAATCAAAGGTAAATCAACCAAAAATATGGAAAAGAAAAGGGAGCAACCATTATGCTATGAATGTAAAAAACTAAGACATTTGAAGGCTGATTGTCCCAACTTGAAGAAGAATTTTAAGAAGACCAAAAAGAAAGCAATGGTTGCTACTTGGAGCGACAGTGATGAATCTAGCTCCAATGAAGAGAAAGAAAATATTGTGAACTTAGATCTCATTGCACAAGAGGATGAGATAATCTCTGAAATTATCCTAGATTTTACTTTTGAGAAACTATAAGATGCATTTCATAATTTGATGAATGAATATCAAAAAATAACTATTAAGAACAAGAGTTTAAAAATAAAGACTAAAACTTTATCCAAAGAAAAAAAATCTTATAAAGAAACAAACTCTTAGTAGAAGAAAATGACTCATTAAGAAAGAAAATTCAAATACTGAAATCCTTGGTTGAAAAATTTACATACAGTTCTGAAAAATTGAAAATGATTTTAAACAAACAAAAGGTAATCTATGATGAAGCTAGTATTGGTTTTAATCATAACAAAAAACAAAAGTTCTTAAAAAAATCTCATTACTAGTTCATCATCATCATATTTTACTTTACATATTACTTACTTCAGCTATGAAAGAGTAGGATATAAAGCATATACATACAACTTAAGAAAATCTAATGAATATATTATTAAGAAAATTTGGATTCCAAAAGGAATCATAAATGCTAACCCTAAAGGATCCAAGAAGACTTGGATACCTAAATCAGCCACTTGATTGTTTTGCAGGAATCTCTTGTAGTCAATAAAAATAAAAGAGCTTGATATCTAGATAGTGACTGTTCAAAATATATGGAGGATGATAAAGATTAATTTATCATCCTTTAGAAAAAGAATGGAGGAGTAATCTTTGGCGACAATGGCAAAAAAAAAATATTAAAATTGATAAAATCAAAATCACTTCTTCCACTTTTATTGAAAATATTTTACTTATTGATAGCTTAAATATAATTTATTAAGCATAAGTCAATTATGTGATAAAGGCTTTAAAGTCATATTTGAATCATCTTTATGTATAGTCACTAGTCCCTTTGATGATAATATCAAGTTCATTGACCATAGATATAGCAATATCTATATGGTTGATCTTGATGAGATAGCCATAAAAAGTGGCCAATATCTTATTGCTAAAGATACTAAGATTAAAGAAACTACTTGGCTATAGCATCATAGGTTAGGTTATGCAAGCATGCATACTTTATCAAAATTGATGACAAAAGACTTAGTTAAAGATTTGCCTACATTGAACTTTGAAAACAATCATGTTTGTGATGTATGTCAATTAGGTAAACAAACTAGGGAGAGTTTCAAATTCAAAAGAATATAGTTTCAACTACTAGATCACTTGAATTGATTCACATTGACTTATTCAGATCTACTAGGCCTACAAGCCTAGGAGAAAAGAAATATAGACTTGTGATTATAGATAATTTTTCTCACTTTACTTGAATTTTATTTTTGGCACATAAAGATGAAGCATTTTTTTATTTTCAAAATTTTATAGAAAAATTTCAAATAAAAAGAACTCTATAATTATTAAAATTTGAAGTGACTAATGTACAAAATTTGAAAACCAAAACTTTGATATATTTTGTAATGAAAATAGCATAGAATATAATTTTTTAGCTTCAAGAATACCCCAACAAAATGGTGTTGTTGAGACAAAGAATAGAACTTTGAAAGAAATGGCTAGAACTACATTATGTGAAGAAAGTCTTCTAAAATATTTTTGGACTGAAGCTATAAATACTACTTGCTATATTTTAGATTATATTTTGATCCATCCTATTCTTAAGAAAACCCCCTATAAACTTTGAAAAAGAAGAAAATCTAATATTAGCTACTTTCATATCTTTAGATATAAATATTTTATTTTAAATAATAAAAAAGATAATCTTGAAAAGTTTGATGCTAAGTCTAATGAGGATATCTTTCTTGGATATTCTATATCAAGCAAAGCATACAAAGTTTTCACCAAATATACCTTAGTTGTTGAAGAGTCCATTCATATTGTCTTTGAGAAAACTATTAACCTATCATCAGAAAGAAAGATATTTTTGATGATAATGTAGGGAGCTTAGAAAAGAAAGTAATGGAGCTTAACTTGAAGGACAAAACCGATCATAATGAAAAGAAGAATCAAATGATAATAACCATGAAGAAATCCAAGAAGAAGGTATGAACCAAAAGCATCATGACCTATCCAAAGAATGGAGGTATGCCTATAATCATCCTAAAGATCTTATAGTTGGTGATCCATCTTAAGATATAAGAACTAGATCTACTGTTAGAGAGAAAATCATAATTATCTTACTTTTATTTCTTAAAGAGAAAATGGTTTCTATAGAAAAAGCCAAAAATAATCTAAATTGGTTAATTGTTATGCAAGAGAAATTAAATCAATTTGAAAGAAATAAAGTTTGAACGTTTGTTGATAGACCTCTTGATCATCCAATTATTGGCACTAAATAAATATTCAAAAATAAACTAGGTGAAAATAATAATATAATAAAAAATAAGGCCATGTTGATTGTTAAAGGATATAATCAAAAAAAAAAAAATAGATTTTGATGAGACATATGCCCCTGTAGCTAGATCAGAAGCAATTAGATTGCTCCTTGCTTTTGCTTGTTATATGAATTTTAAATTATATCAAATAGATGCAAAAAGCATATTTCTAAATAATTTTATTATTAAAAAATATTTTTGTAGAACAACCATCAGGTTTTGAAAATCATGCTTTTCCAAATAATGTTTTCAAACTTAATAAAGCATTGTATGGTTTAAAACAAGCACTAAGAGTATGGTATGGTAAACTAAGTGAATTTCTACTTAGTGATGACTTTTTTAGAGGTAGTGTAGACACTACATTATTTTTCAAAATAAAGAAATTAGATTTGCTTGTTATTCAAATATATTTCAATGATATTATTTTTGGTTTTACTAATGAAAATCTTTGTGAAGAATTTGCCAAGTTGATGCATAATGAATTTAAAATGAGCATGATGGGAAAACTAACATTTTTTCTTAGGCTTCCAATCAAACAAACAAAGGAAGAAATTTTTCTTTCCCAAATCAAGTACATTTTTAAAATACTAAAGAAGTTTGAGATGGAAAATGCAAAGACAATTGGTATACCTATGAGCCCATCATGCAGACTGGATAAAGATGAAAATGGTGAAAATGGTAAAAGTATAGATCAAAAACTTTATAGAGGTATGATTGGCTCTTTACTATATTTAACTACTAGTAGACCTGACATACTCTTTAGTATTTTACCTATGTACTAGAATTCAATCTAATTCTAAGGAATCTCATATGCTTGCTGTTAAAAGAATCTTAAGATACTTGATAGGAATAGAAAACTTAGGCTTACAGTATTCTAAGTAAATCTTAATTGATTTAATTAGATATTCTGATGTTGATTATGAGGGTTGTAGAAGTACCTCCAGCACATATCAATTCCTTAGGTTAAATTTAATCTTTTGGTTTAGTAAAAAATAAAATTCGATAGCATTATCCACTATCGAGGTCGAGTACGTTGTAGCTAGAAGTTGTTGTGCTCAACTTTTTTGGATTAAGCAACAACTTAAAGATTATAGCATTGAACAAAAATACTTTTTTTAAAATGCGATAACACAAGTGCCATCAATTTAACTAAAAATCCTATTCGATACTCAAGAGCAAAATATATTAAAATTAGGCATTAGAAATCATATTCAAAATAGTGACATTGTATTTGAATTTATTTCAACTAAAAATTAATTAGCTAATATTTTCATAAAATTATTAAATGAAGATATATTTAATATGATTAAAGGTGAGTTAGGAATTTGTAATCCTTTCTAAATGAAAATTCACCTTAATATCCTTTTTGCTTAAGTATTGGTTGGCTTGATGCACATTTCTTAAAAGCTTGTTGAATTAATTTTGAAATTTTTTTGTGTGGCTCGAGCCAGCTCGACTATACTTTTGAGTTAGCTCGGCTGTCGAGTTGACCCAAATAGGGTTTCAATCCTGCTCAATGGTTGGGGGCCCAGATTTTATTTACAACCACCCGACTTTTCTAAAACCCTATTCACCCTTCCGAGCTTGCCCCACTTCAACTATCTCCCAGTTCCATACCTAAACCCTCCAAAACCCCATCCCTCCATCTATCTTCCTAATCCATGGGATTCTGAGCAATGGCACCCAAAATCTATATAGCAGTTGCAAAGAAATGCTACACCGAAGAACAACTCGATGTCTATTCAAAGAAGAAGAGGCAACACCATAGAACTGCGAGCTCGGCACCCTCTGCTTCACCAAATTGAACTCCATAGCATCATGAGCAGTTACTACGAGAAGAAAGGTTAGTTTTGAATTTTTAGATAAGAAAAATTTTTGGATTGGGTCTTGGATTCGATAGCAAGGTTAGAAAAAGATTTGCTCGCTTGAGGTACCCACTTATTCCTATATGGTGAGAACATTTATTGAAAATTTAAAGTTGGGTTCTGATTCTATTTAGTTAGTAGTGAAAGAAACTGAAATAATTTTAGATCAAAGAAGGCTATGGCATCTTTTGCAAATGCCATATGCTAGAATTTGTGTTGCTAAGCTAGAGAATGACTTTGACACAATGAGAAGGATTCTTGGTAGAGATTCGATGGAAACTTGAGACATCCATAATGCCAATCTTCTACCTACCAAACTGAAGCTTCTTCACAGCATGATTTGCAGAATTTATTTTTCTAGAATTGGAAGATTTGATTAGATATCTTCAAGGGATTTAGCTATGATGGTTCACTTGGCTGAAGGGACTGCAATGAATCTACCTTTCATGATCAAGTAGATTAAGGGTGCAACTAGAAAACCAAAGAGCAAAGACTGCTTGCCCTATGGTATGGTATTCACACTGATATTCACTGATACAGGCATTAATTTGGATGGTGAGGATTCCAAGTCCCTCACTCACACTGACTACTACACCATTCATTCTCTTCATCGGATGAAGTTCAAAAATGAGAATAATGGATGGGTCAAGGAGATTGAAGGAGTGCAGCCTCATATTTATGGACTATCTTCCTCTCCTTTAGATTCTACTAGACTATCCTCTCCTGCACTTGCTACTGCACCATCATCATCTGTACCGGCATCGACACCTACTTTAGTGGCTGGAGAGCATCATCCTAGACTCTTTATTTCCCCTCGCACACCTGCTATGATTCATTATTTCACTACTGACAAAATTATGGAGCAAGTTATAGAGCAGATCACTAAGAAAATTAAAGACATGTTCTCAAACCTCAGACAGTAGATCACTTAGAGTCTAAAGGAGCAGAGAGTTTTGTTTGAGGGATAGATTGACATGCTCAATCAGCAAATCAATAACTTGTCTTAGAGATTGGAAATTTTAGAAAAGGGGTAGAATGGATCTTTTGGACAAATTAAGCGATTGACTACGAAGGCTATGAAGATTGCCCGAAGAGTTGAAGAACTTCTTATCACTCAATATGGTAGTATAGAGGTCATTATTTCTGCACTTTAGAGAGTTGAAGCGAAGCTTGGTGACCTTGAGTCTTGGATTTTCCCTCCTTCCTCTCAGCCTAGACCCTACCCTAGCCAACCTCATCCATCTATTATCAGATCCTCCTTCAATGCCACTATTAGACCCAACACTGGTTTCTCTATTACTCGCCCCAAGCCTTTTGTAAGAATCTGGAGCAAACAATCTGCACCTTCCTCCTGCTCCTTTGGTCTCATCATCGAATTTTCCTTCTCAGATAAGGAATAGTTATCTTTGGACTTAGTTTTTATCTTATCCTATGTTAGTCTATCTTTTATACTTTGAAATATAATCAAATGTTGTATTATTTGGTTGGCATCTTTTTGTAAATAATACAAACATATAATGATTATCATCTAACAATGAATGTTTGCTTTAGCCTATCTCAAATGTTTGTACTATTTGTATAGCTTGTATTGCCCTTTTGAATGTTCTTTTTGATGTTGACAAAAAAGGGGAGAAGGATTGTTTGAGTATATTATGAACATTAATTGATTGAGTGTTGGAAAATATATTCCAAACCCAATCATCAGCATGTTGATGATTGTGCTAACCTTATAAATGTAAATAATTTATTAATAAATAAAATATTTATTCTAGCATTTTTCATCATAAAATCTATATTTTCTAGTGAACTCCTATGTTGTGATGAAGTTCTTAGGACTATTTAGATTCGATAAAGAAAGAATTTATCAATTAGTCCTTAAAACTATTTGCTACCAAATGATATGTTATTAATCAGGACGATAACGTTTATTGAGTGTAGGTCATTATGTGCCATATAGATTGATTATCCTCTTAATCAAAGAGTGAAAAGATACTAGTATGGTATACAGGTGAGATATAAAGATACATCACTAAACATGATCAACTCTGAAGCATTTTGCTATCAAGAATTACTCTGATGGGGTATGGGTATAAGTGTTCCTTGGACCTGAGATCACCATGGTGGCTTGCAAGCAACTTACTATGCTTTGATGCCAGACTATCTAAATTTTTAATTAAGTGATGGTAGGTTTTTGGGCACAATCAAGTACTTATGAAATCGGTAAGTGATCAAGATGGGATTGACCACTCTAAGAGTTTGGAGATAATGCATCGATGTATTTCAATTTAGTAAAATCTTGACCAGAACAATCCATGAGATGGATTTAGTATTTTAAAATATAATATGAATGATCTATTTAGGATTAATAGTTAAATCCTAAGTCATCCCATGAGCATTTATGGTCAAGAGGATGAATTACATGAAAATCATATCCATATGGGTTCTAAGAGTGTTGCTTTATACATTCGACCTATCTAGCCATTGGGTACCATTGCTAGATGATCACTTTGATTGGTATAAAAATTTATTTTGGTGCTATCGATTTAGATTCAAATCAATGGGATCATACATATTAGAGATCTCAATCTGATCGGATGGTTGATCAATGATTTAGAATCATTCTAGGATTAAACATTCAATATGATTGATGTTGACCTAGTGCAAGTATTGTAAGAGGATCGATTAGCAATCGAATTACTAATTAGCTTAATTTGATTAAGCAATTAGATTGAGATTAAGTCTAATTAAATATAATTTAATTAAATTTAGTTTGAACTTGATTGGATTAAGTCTAATTGATTTATTGGATAAGCCAATTGTAAAGAAGAACAATTCTTAGTTGAATAGGACTTGAGTGCACTTAATTTTTAAATTGATTAAAAATTTAAAATTAAAATTAAATTAAATTAAATTAAATTAAATTTTTAATTAGATTAGGAATACCATTTATTAGGTTGCATCAAAATCTATTTTAATTGAGCTAAATATTTGGTTTGACTAGTTAAAGCATGAAGTCCTAGTTAGACTAGGACTCCTCCCTTGTGCCACCTTCCCTTTCTCCATGCCCTTCCCATAAATTTTTGCTTGTGAAATCTGATTTCTAGAGAGGCTCCATGTGAATGCTTGCCTCCATATCCCTCTTGGATGGTTTGTGGTTTTGGATTTAATCAAAACTAAGAAGTAGTGATGATTTAGACTCTATTTGATAGAGTTTGGATAAACCAAAACTCTTATCCAATTATGGCACCAATTAATCTGATTTATTCCTAATATTTTTGTGGGAGAAAGAGGATTTATTTGTGCACCATATCCTATTTTCCATGCCACAAAATAAAGAGGGGGCACCCAAGAGTTGGGTGCCCCAATCCTTATCCTATTTGGACTCTCTATCTTGGTGTTCGACCTTGACAGGGACTCTTCTTAACTCTTTATATAAAGGGAGTTAGGCTATGATTTTTTCAAATATTTTAGATCTGAGAGAGAGTGCTTGGGTGTGCAGACCTTGGGCGCATCAAAGTTGAGGGCATGGGATTTTGTAAAGGCACAAATCTATTGTGCCTAGGTGAGAGGAAAAGATAGAGAAGAAGGGTCTTCTGTAGGGTTTGTGTTTTAGATTTTCTTCTATCAATTTTTGAGAGAAAAATATGGAAAGAAGGCTTCTTCTAGATCCTTCTTCTCCTTTGATCCTTGAAGAGTTCAAGTCAATTGAAGAAGAAGATTCGGAATCAACTATTGATGAAGGATCAGCACAGTGCTAGCACACTGTGTTGATTTTTAGATTGCTGGACTTCAGATTATAATCGAGACTTCATGTGAACTTTTCATAGAGGTTGGATGTATGTGTAGCTTGAAGCAATAACCTCAACCTTAGATCAGCAATTAAGATGCTGACTTATGAAAGGTAAGCAAGATTCGATCTCATTCTTCCACTAGATCAGATCTAATTTTTTATTTGATGTTGATATGATCAACATCATTATTTTATATTTTATTTAATTTTAAAATTTATATGCATGCTTTGATTATATCATTAGATTCTAGATCTAGAATTTATTTGCATATTTCATAGATTAATTGAAATAATCTATAGCTTCCGCTATTAGACTTTTGAAAAAAGTTTCAAAATATATGCTAAAAATCCTAGATTATTCCTTCAATGAGATATTAACTGAAACATTAATTGATTGAGATATTAACTGAAATATTAATTGAATTGAAATGTTAATGAATGACTTGAGATATTATTGAAAGTTAAGAATTTTCAAATTTTTCTGCATACATAAATTTCATAAAATGCATTTATTAAGGGGGAGTTTAAACTTTGATAGCTAATGAAAAGTTCATATATCTAGACATTGTAAAAAATAAAACTCTTCTATATAGTTTATCAAATTAGAATTACTTGTGCATTACTTTATTATATTTATGTTGTATACCTCTTTACTTTAAGTAATTTCTTTTTATATACTACTACATGCTTAATGTTTTGTCATCATTAAAAAGAGAAAGATTATTATCCTCAAGAATGATTTTAATGATTACAAAATATTGAAGTATAATTCTTTACTAATATTTTTCAAGTATGTCAAAGAATATTTTTTATAGAGGAAAATGGCTATTGAAAGACTTCAAATGTAATTTAAGATTAATTGAGTCAAGCAGAACTATTTTTGAAGAATTTTGGTACAAGAAAAATCATCTTAAAGAATCATAGCCAATCCATCCAAGAATCGAGCCAGCTCTGGCATGGTATGCTCCTGATACTTTACCTTTGCACACAATCGAGCTAGTTCAAAATAGATCCAAGCCAGCTTTTTTAGGATGGTAGAAAAGTTATTTTTGGGTTCTACAATTCGAGCCGGCTCGAAACAACATCCAAGCTAGCTCTCTTAGGACAATAGAAAAATAGTTTTTCATGTTTTGCAGTTCGAACTTGATCGAAACAAAATCTGAGCTAGCTCTCATAGGATGACAGAAAAGTAGTTTTTCAAATCTATAGTTTGAGCTAGCTCAAGATAAATTTAAATCGATTTTCTCAGTGGACAGAAAGATAAAATTCAAGTTCTGCATCTCGAGCTAGCTCGAGGCAAGATTCGAGCCAACTCTCTCAATGGGATAGAATGTTGATTTATGAAGAATTACTGTTCGAACTGGCTCGAGGCCAAATTCGAGCCGACTCAATGCTATCTGGCAGGCATAACTGCTAGCTCTGTAAAAGCCTATCTTCGTTCAGAAAAAGCTTTTAATGGATATTTTCCATCTCCAACAATCATAAACGACTAGAATTAAGATCAAATCAATCTGAGCCTTAAAAAAATGATTAAGAGATAAAAGTAAAAGTAAGGAACATAAAGAAGAACACTGTTTAGTACTATTTATGAAAAAAAGAGCACTTTGAGCATTCAATAGCCTCCAATAAAGTTCATCCACTTTCAATCAATTCTTTCTTGATTTTTTTTTTGAGTGCATTCAAAGAGGAAAAAGAACATTCGTTATCAGCATTCAAAGCATCCTTAAAAGAGAGCTTCAATGACAACAATCCAACTACAACATGATTTTTATTGTTGTAATCCTTTTCTAATTTTAAACTATTGCAAAAGTTTTAGTAGGAGTTGAAACTTGAAGGGCTAAAGTTATACCGAATTTGGATTAGTTTAGGAGAGCCTTGGGTTAAGGCTTGTAATGATTTTGATTGGTTGAACTAGGTTAAAACCAATTACATTTGTTTATGAGCCTGGTGAAAACAAATACACTGTAATCAAGTAATTATAGTAAAAATTTCCAAAGGATCATTTGGAGAGTGGATGTAGGTGCTTGAGGTGCATGGAACCACTATAAATCTGCTATGTTTATATGTATGCAACCTTTATCTTCTGTTTAATTTTTTTTGCTTTTTAGGTCACTACATTTTTAGCATATTTTTACCTATGGTATTGTTTAGTTTATTTAAAAGTTTTAATAACCCAATTCATCCCCCTTTTTGGGTTGCTTAGCTGGGCAACACTGATGCTTTCTCGTCCTCCCATTCCTATCCTCTTTCTCAATAGTTTCTTGTTGGTGCTTGCCCACTTGGTTCCCAACACCTGGGAGATTATCATTGATTTTTTATCTCTTCTATTCTTGTATGGCGGGCAACCCACTGTCAAGCTATTCCATGCATGCTATATCCTCAAAAAGCACCATACCAACTAAGGCTAGTGGTACATCTCATTTCAAAATGGATTTCAGCTCATCCAAGGTAACCCTTCTTCAGTGCATGGTTGGAATGAACTCTTCTTTTTTATTTTGCCTGAGCAACCCTTAAGATTTCTGAGCTCCAAAATTGATTTTGATGATGTTAAATGTGTTTGAGTATAAACCTTAATTATTAATGATACTCTTGAGAATGATTGTAGATTTTCTCACATTGGTTGATTTCATGCAAGAAAAAATTTTCTCAAATTTAAGTGAATATTATATTCTTAAGTCAAAGATTCATATTTGGAAACAAAGAAATTAAGTTTGATATGAAAAGTATTGGATAAATAGAAAGATTAGTCTAGAAAGATCTCTCAACAAGCTCAACCATTCATGAATTAAATTTGAGAAGGCAAGTCCAGCCTAGAATATGTTTGAACAATGAAAGCTATTTAAATCATTTTTGGCAAGCTTGGTACACCTTTAAGTTGACCAAGAAAGAAAGTTAGTCAACCTAGTCTCAGTTCAAGGGAAAGACAGAAACAAAAAAAATTCAGATAAACTCTCTTAGCCGACCAAGATAGGATCTTAATCGACTTAAGTATTTGGATAGTGGATTCAATCTTAAAATCAAAATGAAGACAAAAGAGTCAAGAATCCAAAAATTTTGCTGAGCCAATCCAAAAATAATATAGCCAACTAAGACTGAAGCTTAACCAACTCATAGAAAAAGATAACCGTCTCAATCTCAGAGGCACAAAAATACAGAAAGCAGTATAAAATCAAGAAGTTCTCTAAGTCGATCTAGAAAGTTAGTTAGCCAACTAAGTCATAAAATTAGTCGACTAAGAAGATATCTAAGCTAACCCAATCTTAGGCAAACAGAACAAGTAGAAAGTTAAAAATTTTGCATATATTCCTAAGCCATCTATGAAAATTCACATAGCTGATTTAGTGTTTTGGCTTAGGTAACCAAGACTTGGGTGAGCTGACTCATAGAATTTTGATAGAATAATGGTTAGGGCGTTAGATTTTTTTCAAATAATCAAAATTTATTTCTAGTGGCTATTTTCAAGATTTTAATGGCTAGAGTATTGATTATAGACATTGCTAAGGTCCTAAATGAAGAGATTTTAAATGGAAACAAAGAGATTAAGTTTTTAGAAGTTTCATTGATATTATTTTTTAAGCTGTTATATAGAACACAAGAGAGAAAGTGGAAAAAAATCAAGAGAGATTTTAATTTATACCTTTCCATATTTATTCAACTCAAAAAAGCGGAAGAGCACATTGAGTTGAGTCCACCTCGGAGAAAAAATATTAAAGACTTCATTAATCCTCTCTCAAGCATTCAAGAAAAGAAGTTAAAGCTATTCAAAAGTTCAACTATCATGCCTTGACCTAAGGCTCAAGCTAAGCACAACAGATAGCCTCACACCTCTAGGGTTAATCCTTTAAGATATCTAAAGCCTGTCTTCATATTCAAAAATATCATATCGAACCGTATTCAAGCAATGGTAGTAAAAGAAATCCTTTTATTTTGTTGATTTAAATAAAATATAGATCACCAATATCTCATCATAATCAAGATCAATATTTATTCAAATACAAACTAAGCAAATATTCTCTAAGATCCTATGCTCCTTACTACTCAATCCCAGCCCCCTTATGCTCTTCTAGATCCATAAAAAAAAATAGAAATGAGCAAGTGAGCTTTATGGGCTTAGAAAATTATCAGTATCTTTGAGGAATCAAGCATAATTAATTTTTAAAATATAATAATTTAATATTAATATATAATAATATTATTTTCTTTTAAAATATATCATATATATCGATAAAAATCTAAAAATTCTCTCTCAGTTTTTGGTGACTACTGCCATTATCAATCCCATGACAAGGCTCGAAATTAAGACACTAGCTCCAGAAACATAAATATACAATGTATCAGTGTGTGCCAGTAGACTGGCTAAACTTGAAAGAAACTAGCTCTGATTCACATGGCCATAATTACCCCTATGATAAGGCAAAGAGACTAGTTTTGAAATATATATACCCAATGCATTAGTGTAAGCCATCGATCAATCCCGACTAGCCAGGCCCAAAAGAACTGGGTCTACCAACGATCAATCCTGATTGACTAGGCCTGCAAGAAACTAGTTTATGATATGTGACCAATGACCAATCTTGTTAACTAGACCTGAATCATAATCAATGAAAGAGTTTTCTCATAATTTTCACTATAACCAAATAATCATATTTATTTTACAATAATCTTAAATCAAGCTTTTCATATCTTATTTTTAGAAGCAAGAGAATCATTTTTATTCAAAATTTGTGCAATAATAAATATGAATAATCTTATTTTCAAAAGTTATGCAACATTAAAATAAAGAAATCATCTCATTTCAAATTTAGTAATTATACTAAGGTGACATCATGTTTAATCCATAATTTTGAATTACATTTTATGCATAAAATATATATATTCAAACTTTTTGATTTCTAAATATTTTAAAAATTTTTATTTATAAAATATAATTTTTAAATATATCAATATGCACTAAAAACTCAGAGATAAAGCAAATTAACTATTAGTTAGATCGATCCAAAAATCATAACATTTAATTTGTGGCTCGATCTCTAAATTTAATAATCATCTGGCATTGAAGGCTCTGATCAGATAATTTAAAAAGAAATATTATTAGCCTTTAATCGAGGAAAGATTTAGAGCAAAGAGAGAGAATCCTAATCCAAGTCATGGTTTGGGTTGAATCACAAGTCGGGCTTAAATGTCTTGGATTGATCTAGATTTAATTAGATTATGGTCTAACCTATAGGACAATTTCACAATATATTGGCTTTCTATCTCCACCTTTCTTCTTCTTCTTTTTCTTTTCTTTTCTTTTTTCATTCTTTTCTATTTTTCTTTTTCATTCTTTTTTTTGTTCTCTTCTCTTCTCTCTCTCTTTCTCTCTCTTGTTTCTCAAACTGAAACAAGGGTCTTCATCATAGCTTAAGAATCCAGTGGTGGTGCAGTGAGGGTGGTTGACCAAGGGTGGCATGCTCAAAGCATGAAGGTTCTATTAGATCGATCTGATTGGATCGAATCTTAAGCAGCAAAAGTTTAAAATTTTTTACACTGATTTGATCAGATCTATGGGTTCTTAGATCTGATTACATAAATCTAAAAATAAATATGCAAAAGGATATTCGAAATATCACCTATTGTGGATAGACATTCTACTCACTATGATGATCTGAATTGATTTTGAGGTTCATCTCTAGCCGCTTATGCCTCCGATCTCTATTGATATCCACTCAGGTCAAATCTAGAGGTCTTCTCTTTCTTGATTTGATTTATGAAAATTAGATCTGGATCTCTTTCTTATGCCTTTGATCAGATCTCTAGTAGCACTTCAATCGACATACGATCGGGATCTCTTTCATCATCATCTTGCATGGACAGCACTTCGACTCTCAAAGTCATGATCAGCCCAACACTTGGACATAGGAGAGAGGAAGGGAGAGAGGGAGGATTTGGAGAAGGAGGCATGGAGAGAATATGATAGGGCTTCACTGTGGGTTGATGGAATGGCCAAACCCTTTGGCCTAGTCTCCTATTTATAGACAAATCGAAGACCTAGAGTCCTAGGGCTTCTAAACGTTAATCGAATCAAAATTTTAGAGGTAGAAGGACTCTTTACTCATGCTTGGCATGCCCCATCAAAATTTTTTGTGTATTTTGTCGCATAAAATAGGTACCAGGTGTGCACCACCTTATCTGATAAGGTGGTTTTAGGCGCCAGGGATTATATCTCTAGAGTTTGAATATATTTGAATCCTTTTGACTCGTTCAAATGGAATTCAAAATGAAACAAACTCCAACCTCCCTTCTCTCTATCATTATATCTAAGGGGCGCATGCCAAGAATTGGCATGCGCCCTTTCTCTCTAAGAATCATCTGGGGCGTGCGCCCTTAGAGAAAATTAGGGGGCATGCGCCCCTTCTCCTCAACCTTATTTTGGCGCCCCCTCAACCTTGTCCCTTTAAGACATTAGGATATGTCCCAATCTAATTAGGACAAGCCCAAAGGAGGCCATCTTAACAAGCTAAATCTAATTTGACTGAGTCCAATCCAATCAAAAAATTAATAGTAAGAGAAAGTTAGATCCAATTGTGTGCTAGCATGATTTTCTTGAACCTAATTGGATCAAATCCAAATCAATCGGACTTCATGAGTCTAATTGAAAACATCCAGATTCAAAATCTTATTTGTATGATCCCATAGATTCAATTCTGTATGGTAATGGAACTTGTCATGATCTCCATCATCGAAATATCTTTCAATAGATCAGAACTCTTTCTAATTCATCCAATTAGAATTATCGATCATCGAAATAACTCTAATTGATCCCATAACCCATCAGTGATACCTAGCAGTATGTGGTGGCAATCCATCAGAATTAAAAAAGAACCTCTCAGTGCAGCTATCATGTGATTGGATTCTTCTATCATGAGTCCCAGAAGGATCTAGATTAAGCTTGACTCGTTAAACCCAATACCTATCATATGATTGAATCATTCGATTCGAGTCCGATATGAAATCCTAATAAAAACTTCTTTCTATTATTTCACACTGTCATGACCATGGACTTTAGGACATAGTCTCATGATCGCCATATGACTACTTCTCTCTCAAGATTGCTAGATCTCATCTTGGTGTAATTCAATTTCTATAATGAATATGTCATAGCCAATATACACCTCAGAATTCAAAATGGCTAGAAAATTAAGTTATAGTGTGCTCAAACTATAACACCCTCAAGGTGAACTGGCGATGCACCTTAGGTCAGAGAACCAGACATACAACTGTAGCAATAAGTAGGTCATCAACGAGAAGGTTGACTTTCTTATGACTGCTCAAAGTTGGTCATGCTTAGTATCCATGTTCTCAATAAGCATATGTACTCTCACTTTGGTGTCTCCACACCATAGATTCAAGACTCATTTATCCTAAGAAAGCGATCATGCACTAATCTTTTGGATCGATCATCATCCTCATGACAATCCTATGATCGAAAGTAGTTTATGAGTTAATTACGGTAACACATATCTTAAATTCTTAACTCTTAAGAATATTTATTATCTTATCCATTAATCCAATAGATGAATCATAGATACATAATACATAGATGCGATTGAAAGAATAACCGAAACTTTATTAATAACCATCAAAATTATAAATTATGCTCTAAAAATGTATTACAAGTATTGACCAATCTGACTTCTAGGGCATACATCTCACAAACTCCCATCTGACCTAAAGTCAATTAGCTATAAATCTAAGTTTCATCTTCTCAAGGTGGGCTTCAGTCTTTTGTTTCTTAGAATAGACTGCTATAGCTTTTAGGAGACTGACCAAACCACCAAAAAACATCAAGAACTCTTTCTTAATTCTTTTCTTCTCTCAAAGGCTCTCTCCTCTCGCAGATCTGATCTGGAAGAAAGTGTTATGGGGCATGGAAGGGAGAGAATAAGGAAGAAAAGATGCAGCTACAAGAAAACTTATGGCAACTAGGAAGAGAATAATCATATGCCGCAAGCCTACATCTTCCCTTTTATTTTTTTAATGCCCATCAAAGATTGTTCCATGCCCAAAAATAAATTCTAATCAGATTAGAATTATTTTAAATTAATTAGGCTTTATCCCTATCAAAATAGGAGTCCTAACTAATCAAGGAAGGGAGGTTGTGTCTCACCTAAATCCTAAAACACCTCCACATGTGCGCCAAGAAAGATATGCATGACTGGTATAGCTTTTAGGAGACTGACCAAACCACCAAAAAAAATCAAGAACTCTTTCTTAATTCTTTTCTTCTCTCAAAGGCTCTCTCCTCTCGCAGATCTAATCTGGAAGAAAGTGTTATGGGGCATGGAAGGGAGAGAATAAGGAAGAAAAGATGCAGCTACAAGAAAACTTATGGCAACTAGGAAGAGAATAATCATATGCCGCAAGCCTACATCTTCCCTTTTATTTTTTTAATGCCCATCAAAGATTGTTCCATGCCCAAAAATAAATTCTAATCAGATTAGAATTATTTTAAATTAATTAGGCTTTATCCCTATCAAAATAGGAGTCCTAACTAATCAAGGAAGGGAGGTTGTGTCTCACCTAAATCCTAAAACACCTCCACATGTGCGCCAAGAAAGATATGCATGAATAATCACCGCATAAATAACTTTTTGGTAGGCCAAGAAGATAGAGAAGCCCAAAGAACCTGGGCTCTAAGAGTTAGGTTCAATTAGGTTCAAAATTTGATTCGAATCAGATCCAAATTGAGCTCAAAATGAATCGAATCCAAAAGGTTGTCAAACTTGAATTTTTCAAGATTGAAACCTAAATCTGATTTGGATTAATGAACCCAAATAATCAGTAAATTAAATTAAAATATATCTAATTTAAATTAATTAAAACTTAATTTATAATTTAATCAAATCTTAATTAAAATATAATACTTATAATAAAATCAGCATGCTAATAATTAGTAGCTGCCAATTCTGTAATGTTTATAAATTAGCAGTTTTCAAAATTCGAACCATCAATCTGATTGATAATTCGAACATGATATAAATTATTGATCGAGTCAAACTCCTTTTGTATGTGATCCCTCAAGTTCTATTTTATTTGGTAGTGAGGTATACCATGATCTCTATTACTATATCGCTGAAACTCTTTTCAATGGACCAGAATAATTCTGGCTCAACCCAATAAAAATCATTGATCCAAAAATAATCTTAGTGAGTTCTCACAATCCACCAGTGATGCCTAGTAGAATGTAGTGACAACCCAACAAAATAAAAAATATGAACCTCTAGGTGCAATTAACGTATGATTCGGTCCTTCTATCGTGAGTCCTAACTTGGCGGAGGTCATGGAGAACCCGTCAAACCCCATTGTCAATCATATCCCATGTAAACTATTTTCCAATATTTACACTTGCTTTGGTCAAAGATTTTCTAAACTCAATCTTGCTAATCGCATAGGACTTCTTCTTTTTTACTAAAGTCGATAGATTCTATATAAATGCATCCTACTCCAAACAGCGAACCTGAACCCATTGAAGCCAACATACATAGTAAGGACCCAAATAGCTAGGGACCGAGGGAATGTGCAGTCAAACTCAGTAGTCTCACTGCGAATAGCCAATGCATCATAAGTCAAACAACCAATCATACTACTGCAGCATCAAGAAAAACTACTGATGAGTAATTACATCTAAGTGGTTTCTCGTAATGGTCACGCTCAGTACAAGTTGTTCTCTAACAATGATCTATACTCTCACTCCAGTGTCTCCATGCTACAAACTTAAGATCCATCTACCTAGAAGAAAGATGATCCATGCACCGATCTTGATGAGATCAATCACTATCCTTCGTGATGATCCTACGATCGGAAACATTTAGAAATAACAACTAATAATGTATGTCATTAATTCTTGACACTTTAAGAATATACAAAATCATCTTTATTAATTTCTAGGATAAATCATTAACACATAAACTTGATTGGAAAAAGAATGCCTTTATTGATAATAAAAAAGAATTACAAGTACAAAGATCAGCCCTGAAATTATATATATGTCATCCAATAATTGGCTTCTAGGGCACACTTCTAGCACCTAGCTCTCCATAGCCTCCTCGTAGGTATAGGGGTTGCCGTTTGCTATCACCATGGGGTATATGACACCATCTCCTCGAAGCCATATCATACCGGTTGCCTGATGTTTCTTTTGGGCTTGTGTAGTGTAATCTCAATGTCTGTCCTAGGTCTAGCTTGCTCCTACTGAACCTCTTGGCTTCTTTCATCCATCTAGATTTTGCTCCACCTATAGAGACATCTTTAATAAGTACTCCATCTGAATACTAAGTCCTCCTAATGCACCTACAAGTAGCAAAATAGAATAGGATGTTAGTTGTCCAATGCTGTCCTGCTGGACCTCCTACTTCTCCTGCTGCTCCTCCATGCCAACATGCCTTTGAAGAATTGAATTTTCATCGAAGGTGATATCCCTATTGATGATGATCTTCTTCTCCAAGGGATCCAAAAGCTGGTATTCTTTAACTCCTCATGGATATTGCAAGAACACTATCTTCCATGACCTGGCATCCAATTTACTTTGCTCACCAGCACCAATATGCACATATGTCGTGCACCCAAATATCCTTAGATGGCTTGGTCCAATCCTCCTTTTAGACCATTTCTCCTTTGGTGGTATCTAACCTTGTGTGAGATGACTGATTTACTAGATAATAGACTACATCCACTATATCAACTCAAAATGCTTTAGGAAGCCCTACCTATAGTCTCATACATCGTGCCTTTTTCAGAAGGATTCTGTTGATCCTTTCGACCATCCTATCTTGCTGAGAAATTTTTCTCACCGAGAAGTGCCTTTTGATACCGCACTCCTCATAAAAAACTTGAAACTCTCTGCTGGTGTATTTCCATCATTGTCTGACCGTAGATACTTCAACCTCCGACCTGTCTCCTTCTCTATCTCAACTTTTTACATCTTCAATCTAGTGAAGACTCCTAGTTTCTCTTTCATAAAGTAGATTCATACCTTCCTCAAAAAATCATCTATGAAAGTCAAAAAGTATCTCACCTCATTTCTAGCCGAAACCAGGGCTGGTCCCCACACATCAGTATGAACTAGTTTTAGTGGGACTACATATAGGCCAAACTACTGGCAAACTGCACTCTCCTCTATTTTTTCATTTGGCATAGCTCACATACCTCTGAAATACCTCCATCCAGATCTAGAATTAGACTATGCTTGTTCAACTCCTTCATCTTATGTTCTCCTATGTGGCCTAGGCAGTAGTGCCACAACTGATAAGCCCCCAACAGGTCCTGCACTGCTGCTGCTGCTGCATCAGATTTCTCGATCATCACAGATCCTTCCAACTTGTAGAGGTTGTTCTCCATCCTCCTACCTCTCATCACCTTTATGGCTCTATTGAAGATATTTAAAACTCCACTTCTAGCATGACTGCTAAAGTTGTAATCGCTCTGCTCCAGGTAGCCTAGTGACACTAGATTTTTCTTCAACTCTAGGACATGCTTTACATTGATGAGAGTCTGCACCATCCTATCAAACATCCTCACTTGAATGCTTCCAATATCAATGACTTTACATGGGTGATCATCTTTAAGTGCCACGCTCTCCTCATCAACCCTGGTGTATATTACGAACCAAGACTGGTTTAGGGTATAGTAATACGAACAGGTTGAATCTAGGATCCAAACATTTATGTATTGCCTGTGACCATCTGATACAATCAAGAGGTCATTCTCCACCTCCTGATCAGCCACCATACTCAGCGCATTAGATCCTCCCTTGTCTTCCTTCCCGTTCTTCCACCATGGGCAATCTCATTTGAAGTGCTCGATCTCATTGCATTTGTAGCACCTAGCTTCATTTCTATTCTTGCTTTTCTAAGACTTTGACCATCCTCTTGACTTGCTTCTTTTCTTTCCTCTTTCTGATCTCTTCCCATAGCCAAGCCCTCCTAGGGAGCACCTTCCTTGGTCAACTTCTCCCATTGTTCATTGGATCGCAGCACCGAGACCATGTCTTCATATTTTAGGATCTCCTTGCCATAAAGCAGTATTGTCATCAATGGATCGTAGGAAGGAGGCAGTGAGTATAATAATAGCAATGACTTATCTTCCTCTTCCATTCTCACCCCAATGTTCAGCAAGCCATTGCATATCTAGTCAAATTTTTGGATATAACCCAAGACATCTCCTCCTTTCTGCACTTGAAGGCTGTACAGTCTCTTCTTCAATATCAATTTGTTAGACATATTTTTTTTCATATACATGGTGTGCAACTTCGACCACAAACCTTTTGAGTTTCTCTCCTCTAATACCGGATAGAGCGTTGCATCCGCTAAACATCCTCTAATCATAAAACAAGCTATCTTCTCCAAGGACATCTACTGACGATCTGACATCCCTTTAGGCTTCTTCTCCAATGCATAATCCAAATCTACTTGAACTAGGACATCTTCTATCCAAAATTTTCACATAAAAAAGTTTTCTTTCCTATTAAACTTCTCAAAATCTACCTTCATGTTGCTTTCCATGGTTGGATCCAAACCAAAATGCAACACAAACTCCAAGTGATTTGAAAAGTACCTTGATAGGGTCCTTCCTGAAATTTTAGTGCCCAAAGATCTTCAACTTCTAGCATCTTCTTCTCCCTCCATGTAACCTAGGCTCTAATATCGACTATTGGGACTTGCTTTCAGATCTATGGAGATCCTTGCACCAGCAACCAATCTCTAAAATAGATTGAAGGCAGCAGTAAACAAGGATGGAGAGGGTGTGTAGATAGTGGCCAGGGTTTTAAGTAAAAGAGAGAGATGAAGCTAGGGTTTCAGGAAGAAAAGGGTTACTGTATTCCTCTCTATCAAAAATACATATACAATATATATATATATATAAAGAGGGAGAGAGAGTCAATGTGACTCAGCCCTAAAAAACTCTCCTAGGCTCACTCATACATGAAAGTACTTATTCAAGCCTATGTACATCCATGAAAGTACTCATCCCATGGACTAAATCCCATTCCAAGCCCTTAGTTAGCCATCTTAAGACCTCTCAAATAAGACCTTAAGACCCTTAAGATAAAGCCTTATCCTAGTCTAAACATAAATCCCACTTCAGCATCTGTCCGCAACTCGAGTCGACTCGCCTATACCCGAGTTGACTCATACTAAATCCGAGTCATCTCTCCTGCATGCTATGCCGAAACATCACTCTCCATTTGACTGAACTCTGAGACCGAGTCATCTCATCTCTGAGACCGAGTTGACTTGCAAGAAATCGAGTAATCTCATCTCAGAGTCGAGTCGACTCCATTGAGTGCTAACTCTCCTTTAACTTCTTAGATTCTCCTCATCTTTTTTCCAAGGCTTGGGAGCACCACACTCATCTTTTCATACTAGGCACCTAAACCACTCCCCTAACTAGTGCACAAAATTGTGTAGCGCATGGATAAGGGGGCATGGAGAAAGGAGTTAGACTCTCTCTGCTTTGGGTCATTGACCAAAGTGGCACCCCTTGAGATTCTCTCTCCCTCTTGCATGCCTACAATATTTGACCAAGTTAAATATGGTATGGACTTTATCTGATCTTATGAAGTAATGCAAAGTAACACATTGCTTGGATTTAAAAGTGGTGCCAAGACTCCTTCTACCTAAAGAGTCTTGGTTGGAACCTCCTCTCCTCATTCTCTCTCCCTTATCCCATGTCTTATCAAATAAACTTTAGATTAAATCTAATGGAAAGTCATATATATGATGTTCTGAAGCTAAAATTATTTCTTCAATTAATTGTTGGCACCTCCCTAGACTTCTTTTGCATCAAGAGACTTATCTAGTTCTTTGATATGTTAGATGGAGGGCTGATAAGTGGTGGGAAAGGATATATATGATGCCTCTTCTAAGTCTATAAATAGGACTTATATCCAAGGAGTCCAGGCATTCAGAAGTCTAAACAAATTCTCTTTCTTTCTTTGTTTAGATAAGATATTAAATTAAGATAAGGAGTCTTCCTTTAGACAAGGTCTTAATTAATACAAGGAGTCTTTTTTTAAGACAAGAATTAGGAAAAGAATTTAAGAAGGCTAAAGAGAGAATAAAAGAAGAGAAGAAGGGAGAAGAAAGTAGAAGAAGGCTAAAGTAATCTTAAATAGAATTCAACAAGCAAGGATTCAAGAGGAGTCATTCTTGAAGTTAATTTCTGTGTGAGTCACCGTTGAAGGGCGAACATGTGGGCGCCTCATGGAATTTGATCATCACCAAATTAGATTTTAAAGCGTATGCTTTCTTATCATAGTTCTTATTCATGCATGTGATTGAATATCATAAATGAAAATCCTGGGATTAGGGTTTGATTGATTGAAATTTTGAAATCAATTCGCTTCCACTATGTCGATCAAAACCTACATGGATTCCATGTCTAAAGGGTATAAGTCCCCTCTTGGAGTCATTACAAGAATTCGGACTATTAGCAATAGCTAAATGCCATCGCTAATCATCTTTTTGCCATCGCTAATAGCGCCACCATTGCTAATACTGTCATAAAAGCCAATATAAAAAATTCTTATCGCTAATTATTATTATTAGTGATGGCAATCGTTGTTGTTGCTAATAAGAAAACTAGTGACGACTTTAGAGATGGAATAATTCTATCGTTAATTATTTTTTAATATTTAAATTATTTTTAAAAAAAATTAAAAATATTAGTGATGGTGATTCATGGCTAATATCATTGCTAATAATTATTAGCAACCAAAAATATTATCGCTAAAGCCATCTCTAATTTTTAAATAAAATAAAAAAATATTTTAAAAAATATTAGCGATGGTAATTTGGCCTGGACTATAGTCGCTAATAGTTATTAGCGACGATAACTACCATCACTAATACCGATGCTAAAAGTTAATTTTATTTTTTTAAAAAAATAATAATAATATTTTTATAAATATATTTTAATTAATTATAATAAATTATGGTTTCTAATACTTATTATAATTAAAATTCAAAGATAACATGATAATCAAAAATTTTAAACTAATTATATTATATTAAAAATATAAATTATATAATTCTTTTACAAGCAAAATTTAAAAATATAATAACATAAAAAAAATCAGATTCGATTCTCATCGTCATCCACCTCATTCTTCTACTCCTCTCCAGCAGCTGATGGATGAGAGCTAGATACACTACTACAAAAAAAGCCTACGATAGTGCATACTGTGGCAACGATTTTCAAAACCGCTGTAATAGAGTCTACGAAAGTGGTTACAAGAAACTGCTGTTGTAGGTCCGACCTATAGCAACGGTTATAAAAAATTGCTACCATAGGTCCGACCTATAGCAGTGATTTCTTATAACTACTACCATATATTGGACCTATAGCAGCAGTTCATTGTAACTGCTGTTATACGTCAATCTATGGCAGCGATTATTTATAATCATTATAATTTTTTTCTAAATAATACATAATTTTAAAATTTAATGCTCATCTTCATCATTCATTATCTAAATAATTATTATTAGAGTATCATCATAAAAGATCACCTCGATCTGATGGCCCTAGCTTCATCGATCAGAAAAAATTAATTTTGACGATCACAAACGACGATGCGATGATCTGATAGATGGAGACCTCCGGTAGATTCAAAAAATTTACAACGATAATCTCAGTTATGTTTGTAGTGTACTATCAAAATTTTACTTCAATCGAATATCATTATCTTGATCAATTTAGTATAGGTTAATTTCGACCGTTAAATGATAAACGAGTGATCAAAGGACCAGACGGTATCTGATTATGAGATAATTTTTTTTTATAAATGATCTTGGCTACTACTTTAATCATTTTTTATGATGGTGATTATAAAATTCAACTCATGAGACTAAGAATGATTTAAAACTATACATCATCTAATAACCATTCTTAAACTCCATTGGTTGTTATATATATATATACTCATGCTTTTATAATATCTATTTAATATGAATAGTTTATATGAAAATAATTTAAATTTTACTATCATCATCATATAAAAATGATTAAAATTATAGCAAAGATCATTTAACTAAAAAATTATCTCATAATCGGACGTCGTTTAGCCCTTTGATCGCTTATTTCTAATTTAACGGTCAAAATCATTCCGTATTATTGATCATGATAACAATATTCAATTGAAGTAAAATATTGATGTATGCTACAAATATCATCGAGATCATTGTTGCAGATGTATGGATCGATCAAAGAACACCATCTATCAGTCATCGCATCATCATTCGTGATCGTCAAAATTAAATTTTTCTTATCAATGAAGCTAGGACCATTGGATCGAGATGATCTTTTATGACGATACTCTAATGGTAATTATTTAGATAATGAATGATGAAGATGATCATTAAATTTTAAAATTATATAATATTTAGAAAAAAATAAAAAAAAATTATTTTTAATCTACGACAGTGGTTACTAAAAATCGCTGCTATAGATCTATGGCAGTAGTTATAAACTATTGCTATAGACCTATAGATCTACGGCAGCAGTTTAAAAACTGCTGCCATAGATTAGGTTAAAATTCTCAATTTTTCTTTTCTTTCATGCACTCTCTCTCTCCTCCTCTCTATCATCGATGAGACTCCATCCATCCCCGATCGTGGTTGCCCGCCCCCCGCCCTCCCCATCCCCGATTGCAGCCACCCTCCACCCACCCTCCCCATCCCTGGTCGCCCACCCTTGCCCTTCCCGGCCCCCACCCTTCCCATCCCTGGTCATCGCCGCCCACCCCTCATCCTCTCCATCCTCGATCGCCGCCGTCCCTTGCCCTCCCCATCCCCGACCGCCACCGCCCTTGCACTCCCCATCCCTGGCCACCGCCCCTGCCGCCCATCCCTTGCCCTTCCGGTCGCTCGCCCCTTGCCCTCCCCATCCCCGATCGCCCACCCCCTGTCCTCCCCATCCTCTGGCCTCTCCATCATGGCACCCCTCTGAGCCCCCTCTCCTTGTCTCTCTTTTCTCTTTCTCTTTCTCTCTCTTCTCTCTCTATCTCACTATCTTGCTATTATTTCGTAGGTTATCTCTAGCACCATCATCTTCCTTCTGCACCATCGTCGAGGATCCTTAGAGCTTTTGGTACATTTTTCTCTTTATAGTTATAGGTATATTTTTTATTTTAATTTTATAGCATTATTTATTAATCACTAAACTAGATCTGTTAATGGATCAGGTTTGGATCAGAATCTGAATATTCAGATTCGAACCCGATTTTAATTACTAGTATTGGATCCGAATCTGAATATCCGATGGGTCTGTACTTGAAGTACCATACCCGAATCTTAATGGATCTCGAGTATTCAGACCTGATTTTGGGATCCAAAACTAAGATAGAGAGAGAGGGAAGGAGGGAGGAGGTCTAGCCTCGCCATCGTTGTCGGCGAGGGAGATCGATAGAGAGAGAGGAAGGGGGTCCAGCCTCATCGATGAGGGAGATCAAGAGAGTGAGAGAGGGAGGGAGGGGTTCGACCTCACCGCCGTCACCAATGAGGAAGATCGAGAGAGGGAGAGAGGGAGGGAGGGGGTCCAGCCTCGTCAGCGAGGGATGAGATCGAGAGAGGGAGATTGAGAAAGGGAAAGAGGGAATAGGGAGGGGGTTCAACCTTGTCGATGATGGAGATTAAGTGGGAGATGGGTAGTCAAAAAGATGAGAGAAGGGCGGAGACAGCTAAGAGCAAAGGATGGCACACAGTCAAGCTAGCTCAGATATGTAGTCGAGCCAGCTCGGATATGCAGTCGAGCCGGCTCGAGTCGAGATCGAACCAACTGGGGGAGGATCCAAGTCAGAAGTCTTAGGCATGGAGCTGCCTATCTCAGGCACAGAGCTGGCTCGACTTCTGAGCGAGCCAACTCGATGGGTGCAAACTGAATTTGATATGTCTCTCTAAGGTTTCAATTTTAAGCCCTAAGGTGTCTCATCTACTTTATTTTTCTTTCAGATTTTTAGATTAACACCCAGATTTATGGAAGAGATCGGATCTACGACTGTTGCTCATCCTTAATTATTTATGAATGTAATTCATATTGTAGAATTTATTGGATAACATTTTTTGGATGTTTATATCTTGTTGCTTTTATTTATTGCATTGTATAATGATAGACCCGTCAATTGATTAGTATACATAATCTCTGACATTCATACAATTATATGTAATTGTATGGATGAGCGAATTATGTATAATGATTAATTAATTATTTAATTTGAATGGTTTAAAAATTATAGATAATTTTATAGGTAGTTGCAGTAATCAAATGGTATGTTAAGAATTTCGAATAAAATTTTGGATAATATTTTTCTTTTATTCTCCCTACATGGAAGAACTAAGAAAAAATACTATCAAAATTTCATTCGATCCCTGTTATATTTTGTTTGATTACTGTATTGAACCTATAGAATTAATATAATTTCTAAATGGGATAGGACCTATCTTTACTTATTAGTTGATGATTGGATGCATTTATTGTATATTTATTTATAATGCATTAGTATATAATTTAAGTTCTATAAATGATTTAATTGCAGTATCATCATTTTTAAAATGGATAAGGGATGGATGAAGTTTAGTAGGCTCTCATCAAAATATGAGGTTGGACTTTAAAATTTTTTTGATTTTGCTATAGAAAAATTTGGAGACCATGAACTGATCCAATGTCTTTATAAAAAATGTATGGATGGACCGTGGTTACCTCATCAAAATATAAATGATCACCTCACTATTTATGGCTTTAAAATTAATTATAAAATTTATTAGGATCAACATGATGAGGACACACTGTAAGAAGGCGATCAACATGATAGGAGAGTGGAATAAATGGTTTATGATATTTTTTCGTTTGTTGGTCATAATGATGGTGCATCTACGTCCATGCCTGATCCTGTGGTTGGTGGAATGACAGACAGTGAGGATGTAGAGAAGGTCCACAAGTTGATGAAGGATGCTAATGTTTTATTATATTTTGAACGTGAAAAGATGGCAAAGCTGGAGTTCTCAATCCGATTGTATCATGCAAAATGTTCCAATGAGTTCAGCAATAATGAAGTGAACTATATATTAGAGCTTTTGGAGGACATTCTTTTGAATGATGCATAAATTTTGAAGAATAATTATGAGGCATCAAAGATTATTGAAAAGTTGAACTTTGCTTACACCAAGATACATGCATATCCCAATGATTGCATGCTTTATTGGAAGGGGGATGTCAACCAAAATGAGTGCATGAGGTGTGGTATGTCAAGATGAAAACAGAATAAAGATGGCACATCAACTTGTGTACCTCAAAAGTTGATGTGGCATTTTTTTTTGATTCCTAGACTATAAAATTGTTTATGTCGGCAAGGACATCGAAGGATATGAGATGGCATGAAGAAGACCGAACAAAAGATGATGCATTGAGACATTTAGCTGATGGAGAGGCATGGTAGATTTAATGAATTACTTGCTGCAGAATACTATTATCATTTTCATTCATATCTTAATGTTGTCCAATAAATCAATAAAAATTTTTTTCCCATACTGAAAAAGAGAAATTGAAGGGAAATCCTGATTTCCCTGACCAGGTTCGTTCAGATCTGATCAGATCAAGAGATATATTTCAAAATTTTTTCTCTTGATCTGTAATCAGATCTTGGGATGTTTCAGATCTGATTCTTATTATTTTAATAAAAATTAAAATAAAAGGATAAATTAAATCAAATTTAATTTACCTGAATTTGGGTAATCCTATTACCCTGTTGATGATCCTGTTTGCAGCGGAAGGTTCTGGATCTAGCCACGCAAGCGCCTGGCCTCTACCGGTATCCACTCGGGCTGGATCTGGAGATCCTCTTCTTCTCTATCACACCTCCAAAAATCAGATCTGGATCTGATCTGGAGGATCTTCAAAACTCCTTTTGAAGATCTGCAGTCGTTCCTTTGCAGCAGCGCAGCCTTCTTGCTTTTGATCGCCTTTTCTTGATCTGGAAATCGCACCAACCAAATCCAAAACACTTTTGGACGTGGAGAGCAAGGGGAGAAGAGAGTATTGGCATGGAGAAAGGGGAGAGAGGCAGCCTTGGGGCGTGGGAAGATTGCTTCTTGATTATGATTTTTTGAGTTGGGCGCAGGGTCTCTTATTTATAGACTAAGCGTGATCCAACTCCTCTTCCTCCCAACCAATCACAACCCTTTGTGAAATCAGATCTAAATCTGATTGGTGGGAATAGAGTCCCCTGGATTCCTACCTTAGAGGGTGCCTAAGACCAGTCAAAGTTGGATTCTTAGAAGAACTCTAATTGGAATCCAAAAGGGAGATGGAGTCCTTGTCCAACAAGGACTCCTAGGCGCCTCCAACTTGGGCTCACGCCACCCTTGGCGTGCGCCCTTCTCCTTGCCAGGTTCTGGCAGGGGGACAGGCCCCCACCAGCTCTCCAATAGGTGCATGACATGTGGTCAAAAGTCAAAGTGTCAATGGTCAACATTTGACCAGTCAAAGGTAGACTTTTGACCAAAGTCAAAGAACAAGAAATGGCAGGTGACCAAAAATGGCAGGTAATGTCTTACAAATAAGACAACCTTTTCTGACTTGGACAACCTCCAGTCAGACCATATGAAGGCCTCTGATTGAGCACAAACTCCTTTGGCTCAGACAGGACAACTTATTTATGATAGCAAAAGAAGAACGTTAGGTTCAATCGAGTGCTAGCACGATTTCCTTGAACCTAATTGAATCTCATTCAGATCAATTGAACTAGATCAGTTCAATTGATGATCACCAGATTCAAACCCTTGTTTGTGTGACCCAGTTAGGTTCAGTTCTGTATGGTAATGGGATATGTCATGATCTCTATCATCGACATCATCGAAACTCCTTTCGATGGATCAGAACTCTTCTGATTCGAACAGCTAGAATGATCGATCATCTAAATCATTCTAATTGCTCCCAAAATCCACCAGTGACACCTAGCAGTATATGGTGGCAACCCATCAGAGCTGAATGCGAACCTCTTGGTGCAGCTACCTGTGTGATTAAGTTCTTCTATCTTGAGCCCCGATCAGATTAGGGTTAAGGTGAACTCGTCAAACCCTAGTCTCTGTCATATGATGTAATCATTCGATTCGAAGTCCAATGTGAAAATCTAAATAGAAACTCTTTCTATTATTTCACTCTGCCATGGCCATGGGCTTCTGGACTTGATTCTCATGATCATCATAGGGCTGCTCCTCTACCACCGAGGTAGATAGATTCCATCTTGATGCAATCCAGTTCCTACAATGAACATGTCATAGCCAACATACACCTCAGGGTTCCATATGGCTAGGAGACCGAGTAATGGTGTAGTCAAACTATAACACCCTCAAGGTGAACTGCCGATGCATCCTCAGGTCAAAGAACCAGACACACTACTGCAGCATCGAGTCAGTCATTGACGAGAAGGTAGACTTCCCTAATGACTACTCGAGGTGGTCACGCTCAGTGCCCTCGTTCTCTAACGAGTACCTGTACTCTCGCTCCGGTGTCTCCACACCGTAGACTCAAGACTCATCTACTAAAGAGAAGCGATTGTACACCAACCTTCCGGATCAATCACCATCCTCGTGATGATCCTATGGTCGGGAGCATTTTATGAGTTAATAATGATTATTCATGTCTTAAATTTTCAACTCTTGAAAATATGAATTATCATTACCATTAACTCAAAGGATGTATCACAGACACTAAATACACATATGTGATAGAAAATAACCCATTTTATTGATTATAGTCAAAATTATAATTTTGCCCCTAGAAGTGTATTACAAGTGTCAGCCAATTCTGGCTTCTAGGGCACATATATCTAACAATCTCCCACTTGTCCTAAAGCCAATTGGCTACAAGTCTAAGTCCCATCTTCTCAAGGTGGGCTTCGATCTTCTGCTGGCCCAACGGCTTTGTAAGTGGGTCTGCCACATTATCTGCGGAGTTGACTCTCTTGACCTCGACGTAACCTTTCTCGAGGTAATCGCGGATGAGGTGGTATCGCCGCTCAATGTGCTTGGATTTCTGGTGAGACCTCGGCTCCTTAGCAAGGGCTATGGCGCCATTGTTGTCGCAGTATAGAGGAATGGCATCTGATGGCATTACTCCAATTTCTGCAGCAAACTTCTTGTACCAGAATGCTTCCTTTGCAGCCTCTGATGCAGCGATATATTCTGCTTCCATGGTGGAATCTGCTATCACAGTTTGCTTGGAACTCTTCCAGCTGACAGCACCACCATTGCACACAAACAGACTTCCAGATGTCGACTTTCGATCATCTATATCGGACATGAAATCCGAGTCTGTGTATCCCTGGACTTGGAGTTCTCCATTACCAAAGACCAACATCATATCCTTAGTTCTTCTCAAGTACTTAAGGATACATTTCACAGAAGTCCAGTGTTCTTCACCTGGATTTGACTGATATCTGCTTGTGACACTCACAGCATGGGCTATATCAGGTCGTGTACATAGCATGGCATACATGAGGCTCCCTATTGCAGAAGCATAAGGGATCTTGCTCATGCGTTCTATTTCCTCAGGTGTGCTAGGGCACATCTTCTTGGAAAGATGAATACCATGTCTGAAGGGTATTAATCCCCTCTTAGAGTTTTCCATACTAAACCTCTTTAGTACTTCCTCTATGTACATCTTCTGTGAAAGTCCTAGCATCCTATTCGGTCTATCCCTATAGACCTTAATTCCTAGAATAAAGGATGCTTCACCTAGGTCTTTCATGGAGAATTCCTTGGACAACCATATCTTTGACTGATGTCAACATGGGAATATCATTCCCAATAAGGAGGATGTCATCCACGTACAATACGAGGAAGACAACAGCGCTCCCACTGACCCTTTTTGAAAACACATGGTTCCTCTTCATTTTTGATGAAACCAAACTTTTTGATCACATCATTGAAACGAGTGTTCCAGCTCCGAGATGCTTGCTTAAGTCCATATATGGACCTTTGCAGCTTGCAAACCTTGTGATCAGTATCACTGGATGTGAAACCTAGCGGCTGTTCCATATAGATATCTTCCTCAAGATATCCATTTAAGAATGCCGTTTTCACGTCCATTTGCCATATTTCATAATCGAAATAGGCTGCAACAGGCAAGCAATGTGCGGATGGATTTTAGCATAGCCACTGGGGAAAAGGTATCCTGATAGTCAATGCCTTCGCGTTGACTATAACCTTTTGCCACTAGTCTAGCCTTGAATGTCTCCACATTCCCATCTGCACCAATCTTTCTCTTGAAGATCCATTTACACCCAATAGGTACTATACCTTCTGGTGGATCTACCAAGGTCCAGACTTGGTTTGAGTGCATCGAGTCAATTTCTGACTGCATTGCCTCTAGCCATTTCTCGGAGTCGATATCTGATATCGCCTCGTTGTAGGTTTTGGGATCATCACCATGAGCACCATTACCTACGAGGAACATTTCCTCTACATCCTCTGAAATAATACCTAAGTATCTTTCAGGGGGACGGGAAAACTCTTTCCGATCTACGAGGTGGAGGAGGTAGTGTTCTTATTGGCTCAACCTGATTTGGTTCCACTTGGTCCTTAGCTCGTTCTGCTTGTGAGACTTTCTCATCAAGCTTAATCTGCTTTCCAATGCCGCTATCTTGAATAAACTATTTTTCAAGAAAGATGGCATGTCGACTCACAATCACATTGTGGTCTTCTGGAATGTAGAAATAGTATCCTAATGACTCTTTAGGATATCCTATGAATCGAGCTCTAAAGGACCTAAACTCTAACTTGTCCGCTTGTTGTCTTTTGACATGAGCCGGACAACCCCAAATTCTGAGATGACTCAGACTTGGTTTCTTACCGTGCCATATCTCATACGGTGTGGTAGGAACGGTTTTAGAGGGAACCCTATTCAGTAGATAGAATTGAAGTTAACAATGAGTGTCCCCAAAGAAAATCAGGGAGGTCTGTGAAGCTCATCATGGATCGAACCATATCCAATAGAGTCCGATTTCTCCATTCTGAAACCCCGTTGAGTTGAGGTGTTCCTGGTGGAGTCCATTGAGAGACTATGCCATTTTCCTTAAGATAGTCTAGGAATTCCCGGCTAAGGTATTCACCTCCTCGATCTGATCGAAGAACCTTAATGGGTTTTCCAGTTTGTTTTTCTACTTCATGTCTGAATTCTTTGAACTTTTCAAAAGCTTCAGACTTGTGTCTCATAAGATACACATACCCATACCTAGACAGATCATCGGTAAAGGTAATGAAGTAGACAAAATTGCCTCTAGCCGGCACATCAAATGGGCCGCACACATCAGTATGTACTAGGGCAAGGAGATCTGTGGCCCTCTCCCCATGTCCAACAAAAGGGAGTTTAGTCATTTTGCCTTGAAGACAAGATTCACAAGTTGGATATGACTCGGAAAGTCAATGGACTCAATAGCCCATTTTTCTCCAATTTGTTGATCCTATCTTCTGCTATATGACCTAATCTCAGGTGCCATAGATATCTGTCGTTTGGACTATCCCTAGGTCGTTTGGCATTCACGTTTTGCTCGATAGTTAGAACAGGTACATCAATATGTAGCTGATAAAGACCATTAATAAGGAAACCATTTGCAATTTTATTTCTTTCATAAAGAATGTTACAATGGTCCTTAAAGAAGGTGATCACATAACCTTCTTGTGCTAAGCATGAAACAGAAATCAAATTCCTGCTAGCTGCAGGCACATAATAACAGTCTTTCAAAACTAAGTCTAAACCAGATGGTAATCGAAGAGGGTATGTTCCCACGGCTACTGCAGCAACTCTTGCTCCATTACCGATGCGTAGGATCATGTCTCCATCCCTCAGCCTCCTGCTATCCTCAAGACCCTGCATAGAAGTGCACAGATGAGCACTAGAACCAGAGTCAAGCACCCAACTGGATGCAGAAGAAACCGTAAGGTTAGACTCAATAACGAGCATACCTCCAGAAGGACCTTCCTTCTTGTTCTTCAGGGTGGCCAGGTAAGTAGGGCAGTTCCGCTTCCAATGGCCGTCGCTGTTGCAATGGAAACACTTTCCTTTGACATCGGCCTTCTTTCTTCGGTTCTGCCTTCTTCTTCTTTGATCCTTCCACCTTTTGCTTTTTCACAGACTTCTTTTTCTTTCCATAAGACTTTCTTTTGGAAGAAGTCCGTTCCATAGCAAGAACTGAGCCTTTAGAACCTTTCATAGAAAGCTCAGCGGTAACCAGCATATTCATTAACTCGGCCAAGGAATTTTGAAGTTTATGCATGTGGTAATTCATGATGAATTGCCCATATGCATCAGTCAAGGATTGCAGAATAATATCATTCTGCAGGTCCAAGTCCAACTTCACACCGAGCTTCTCAAGCTCTTCCATGTCCTTGATCATTGTCAGACAGTGATCTTGGACTGACTGCCCATCACGCATCTTAGCCTTAAAAAGTCATTTCGTGACTTGATATTTGGCTGCGCGACTCTGTTCACCAAACATCTCCTGCAGGTGAGCCAACATTTGGCGAGCAGTCCCGATATCTTCATGTTGGCGCTGGAGCTCATCAGACATCGAGCCCAACATGTAATATCTGGCCTTATTATCTTCGTCAATCCATTTTTCCAGAGACGCTCTCTGTTCAGTGGATGGACGAGGCTGGTAAGGTGGGAGGGTCCTGGTCCAAAACATGTGGTTAACTTCTCTGAACCCAAAACAATTTTGTAGTTCCTGAGCCAATCTTTATAATTGGGTCCAGTCAGTCTATGTGTGTCCAGGATACGTGCCAATGGGTTGGACGCAGACATTTTCCTGTAGAGAGTCAAAGATTCTAGTTAGATACTGTAATTTTGACTTGACCAATTTGTTTAGGGATTTTATTTTTAAACAAATTAGCTCCCACTATTTTCTCGGATCCCTACACTCCCTCTGTAGAGATGCGAAAATCTCCACGATTGAATGATTTCTAGTGGGTGGTGCGGTCTCACCAACTGACTCATCACCTCACCTAACAGTTATTGGTGATGGGTTAGCCAATGAGTGAACAACTCTTGTTCAATGATTCTCTAATCATGGTGCACCCAAACTTGGTCTCTAATTCATGAATCTCACCGTATCCGGAATATTGATCCACTCCTTAGTTAAGTCAGACCCACCATTTGCATAGACTGGGTTCCTAATTGAGTCTCTCACCGTATCCGGAAATATTGAGCCCAACTCATCCTCCAGCCCATAGCATCCAATGCCTAATAGACATGGTTGCATCTTCCCGGTGCAACTGAGCCACTGTATCCAGCCGAGAACAATCAACCCCGGGAAGGGCCCGCACATCTACAATGGTGGAAGACCTCAGACTTAATCTTTTCTTAGGGAGAATTGATTCAGGTCTCATTAAACTAGACTTGGCTTAGTCATAACAATTATGACTAACCTAGTGGCATGGGTTAGCTCGGATTATTGACCACCTCAGATCAGAACTGTGTCAACAGATATGGCCAGGTAAGTGAGACCGGTGGAAGGAATATGCCATTAACTCGTACAAGAACGCATTCAGGTCGAGTAGCTTCCAATTAAAAACCAGTCGGTCGTCTGTGCCAAACTTACCTTAGACACCAAATTGTTGAGTCAGAACCAATTGGGTTAGCCTACAATCCAGACTCTAACCTCTGAGCCTAATTAGGTCTTGCTTGATCGTGACTCGATCTTGACCCAGACTTAATCCTATTAGGCTGGTCAATTTAAGCATTGTTGATCCCATCTAACCAACTCTTGATTCGGTTTGATCAACCGCTTAGACCTAATTGAGCTACCCAAGCCCGAACCCAGTATTATGAATATGTCTTAGATCTGAAATTCTCAATTTTAGACCTAATTAATATTCCATAAACTTAATTCTTAATTAAGTAGGGTTCATAAACAAAATATGCACAATAAATCCTAGGGTTTCAGGATCTAGGGTTTTGCAGAAAGTAAGTTTTGGGTTTCTGATTAAGGACGAACACGCAGCACCCCTACACATCATAAGAACACCCCATCGAATGGGAAGAGAGGGCCTTTAAACCCTTCTTCGTTCTTATGACCGGACGGCCAAGAGGAACGCCTTAATCAGGAACATTCAATAAACTAATACTACAAAACAGTTATAGATCTATATCATATATCTCATATACAAATTTAGATCTAATCATGGCATATTTTGCATACATCTCATGTATCATAATCATGCATGTTTTCAGATCTAAATTATCTCATAATAATCTAAAAAATTAGATTTAAATTGATCTAATCAAAATAAATTCTAATCTAGACAATTATGTAGAACTATTCTACAACTAGTCTAGACATGCATCTAATCATATCTCATATGATATTTAAAATTAAATAATTTTTATTTGCTATTTATCAGATGTTATTATAACACTTATAATATCAGAAAAATAGTAAATAAGAAGATCTAAAATATGATTTAATCAGATTAAATCAAAGACATGCAAAACTATTCTATAGAACTATTCTATTCTAGAACTAGTCATGCATATCTTCATGTTCTTAGATCCAAATCATTTAATTTTAATTTTTTCTGATTTCAGATCTGATCACATCTCATGTGACATCTGAAATCACTTATTTTTAATTAAAATAAAATTAAAAATCAGATCTAAACTAATTTTTAGAACCATGGCTCTGATACCAGTTGAAGGGAAATCCTGATTTCCCGGTCCAGGTTCGTTCAGATCTGATCAGATCAAGAGATATATTTCAAAAATTTTTCTCTTGATCTGTAATCAGATCTTGATATTTCAGATCTGATTCTTATTATTTAATAAAAATTAAAATAAAAGGATAAATTAAATCAAATTTAATTTACCTGATTTGGGTAATCCTATTACCCTGTTGATGATCCTGTTTGCAGCGGAAGGTTCTGGATCTAGCCACGCAAGCGCCTGGCCTCTACCGGTATCCACTCGGGCTTGGATCTGGAGATCCTCTTCTTCTCTATCACACCTCCAAAAATCAGATCTGGATCTGATCTGGAGGATCTTCAAAACTCCTTTTGAAGATCTGCAGTCGTCCTTTGCAGCAGCGCAGCCTTCTTGCTTTTGATCGCCTTTTCTTGATCTGAATCGCACCAACCAAATCCAAAACACTTTTGGACGTGGAGAGCAAGGGGAGAAGAGAGTATGGCATGGAGAAAGGAGGGGAGAGGCAGCCTTGGGGCGTGGGAAATTGCTTCTTGATTGATTTTTTGAGTTGGGCGCAGGGTCTTATTTATAGACTAAGCTGTGATCCAACTCCTCTTCCTCCCAACCAATCACAACCCTTTGTGAAATCAGATCTAAATCTGATTGGTGGGAATAGAGTCCCCTGGATTCCTCCTTAGAGGGTGCCTAAGACCAGTCAAACTTGGATTCTTAGTAGAACTCTAATTGGAATCCAAAAGGGAGATGGAGTCCTTGTCCAACAAGGACTCCTAGGCGCCTCCTAACTTGGGCTCACGCCACCCTTGGCGTGCGCCCTTCTCCTTGCCAGGTTCTGGCAGGGGGACAGGCCCCCACCAGCTCTCCAATAGGTGCATGACATGTGGTCAAAAGTCAAAGTGTCAATGGTCAACGTTTGACCAGTCAAAGGTAGACTTTTGACCAAAGTCAAAGAACAAGAAATGGCAGGTGACCAAAAATGGCAGGTAATGTCTTACAAATAAGACAACCTATTCTGACTTGGACAACCTCCAGTCAGACCATATGAAGGCCTCTGATTGAGCACAAACTCCTTTGGCTCAGTCAGGACAACTTATTTATGATAGTAAAAGAAGAACGTTAGGTTCAATCGAGTGCTAGCACGATTTCCTTGAACCTAATTGAATCTCATTCAGATCAATTGAACTAGATCAGTTCAATTGATGATCACCAGATTCAAACCCTTGTTTGTGTGACCCAGTTAGGTTCAGTTCTGTATGGTAATGGGATATGTCATGATCTCTATCATCGACATCATCGAAACTCCTTTCGATGGATCAGAACTCTTCTGATTCGAACAGCTAGAATGATCGATCATCTAAATCATTCTAATTGCTCCCAAAATCCACCAGTGACACCTAGCAGTATATGGTGGCAACCCATCAGAGCTGAATGCGAACCTCTTGGTGCAGCTACCTGTGTGATTAAGTTCTTCTATCTTGAGCCCCGATCAGATTAGGGTTAAGGTGAACTCGTCAAACCCTAGTCTCTGTCATATGATGTAATCATTCGATTCGAGTCCAATGTGAAAATCTAAATAGAAACTCTTTCTATTATTTCACTCTGCCATGGCCATGGGCTTCTGGACTTGATTCTCATGATCATCATAGGGCTGCTCCTCTACCACCGAGGTAGATAGATTCCATCTTGATGCAATCCAGTTCCTACAATGAACATGTCATAGCCAACATACACCTCAGGGTTCCATATGGCTAGGAGACCGAGTAATGGTGTAGTCAAACTATAACACCCTCAAGGTGAACTGCCGATGCATCTCAGGTCAAAGAACCAGACACACTACTGCAGCATCGAGTCAGTCATTGACGAGAAGGTAGACTTCCCTAATGACTACTCGAGGTGGTCACGCTCAGTGCCCTCGTTCTCTAACGAGTACCTGTACTCTCGCTCCGGTGTCTCCACACCGTAGACTCAAGACTCATCTACTAAAGAGAAGCGATTGTACACCAACCTTCCGGATCAATCACCATCCTCGTGATGATCCTATGGTCGGGAGCATTTTATGAGTTAATAATGATTATTCATGTCTTAAATTTTCAACTCTTGAAAATATGAATTATCATTACCATTAACTCAAAGGATGTATCACAGACACTAAATACACATATGTGATAGAAAATAACCCATTTTATTAATTATAGTCAAAATTATAATTTTGCCCCTAGAAGTGTATTACAAGTGTCAGCCAATTCTGGCTTCTAGGGCACATATATCTAACAATGATAATTAACTTTATTGGATCAATTCTTCATTAAAAAAAATAAACCAGATTTGAATATTCTTGTATAAAGGGGGTCCAGATTAAGAAATGCTGGATGTCTGAAAGTGATGTACTTAGAGAGTTGGATGGTCTCAATATTGAATTTAGAAAAGATGATTCGATTGATGGTAAAAAGAAGAAGCATCGATCAAAGAAAGATGACACACACTTTAATTAGAGAAAAAAGAGCATCTTCTTTGACTTGCTATATTGGGAGACAAACTTATTGCACCATTGCTTAGATGTAATGCATATTAAAAAAAATGTGTACGAGCTCCTATTGACAATAATATTAAATATCAAAGATAAGACTAAGGATGACTTGATTCTTGATTTGACTTGAAAGAATGGGATATTAGGAGATTACTCCATCCAGAGTCGACAGAGGGAGAATAGTGGAGGCTCCTTTATGCATGCTATGTTATAAATACCTCCAAATGGTCCACATTTTTTCGTGTGTTGGAGAACACAAAAATTCTTGATGGATACTCAAGCAACATATCAAAGCATGTGAATAGTAAGGATGTCAAACTTGGAGGATTGAGGACTCATGATTATCATGTGCTGATGCAGAAATTGATCCCAATAGCTATTCACCATGTGTTGTCAAAAAATGTCAGAATGATTGTTATTCATCTTTGTAATTTTTACAAAGATATTTGTGCAAAAAGGTTGCTTAAGAAAGATGTGAAAAAAATGAAGGCAAGGGTGGGGACTATATTATGTGATCTAGAAAAGATATTTCCATCATCATTTTTCATGGTTATGATGCATCTTACCATCATTTTATGGGAAAAGTTGCACTTGGAGGCCTAGTGTTCTGCCGATAGATGTATCCTACTGAGAAGAATATTCAACTTCTAAAATCTTACGTAAAAAATATGAATCACCTAGAGGGATCCATAGTAGAAGATTATTTGGGTCAAGAGTGTATGAATTTTTGTACCATGTACTTAAATAAGCTCGAGATACATCATAATCGATCAATGAAGAATTAGGATGATCAGTATGAGTCAATTATGTGAGTATTTGTGATGCTCCCAAGCCTTGAGAGGCCATGGAAGGAGCTAGGGTGTTGGCTCCAAAGATTTCTAGGGCTTGGTTAGTGCTTCGGAGACCTAGGACACAAGATGAAGTAAGAAACCAAAGTCGGAGAATCAAGACTGCAGAAAAAAAATTTTCTGCAGGTTAGCCGGTTCAGTCCAAAACTGGATCAGCTAAATCTCAGAGCATAGGCAAAATAGAGAGTTGAGCATTCGAGATTGCTGGCATGGCACAAAACTGGGCCAGCTCAATTTCAGACTGAGTCGACCCAGTGGAACTTAGCTGGCTTAGTGTTGAGACTGAGCCGGCTCAATGCACGGACAGAGTTATACGAGGGTTTATTTTGGGCTAGGGTCTAGGTTGATTCTAGGTCTTAAGGCTTGGTTCAAGAGGTCTTAAGAGAGCCAACTCATGTATGGATCGGGTCTAGATCTAGAGGATGAGAGCATGGAAGACATGGGTGTACATGGGCTTGGTGAGTGCTTTCAGGTATTGGGTTAGCCAAGAGAGTTTTTGGTTGGACCTAATGGCTATGTATAAATACATAGATTGTATTAGGATTTTAAAGAGTGAAATCAATATAGATCTTTTCTCTCTTAATTCTCTCTTCTTCTCTTCTCTTTAGAGTTGCCGCCCCAGGGTTCTTGAAGAAGCCCTAGAGAAGGGGGTGTCCCCTCAAGCCCAAGGAGGGAGGCGCCCCATCACAGATCCAAGTGGAGGGTCGGTGGTTTGTTGTCCATAGAGAACGTCATAAGTTTCTTCAGATCTGTACTAAAGATCAGGGGCTTCTGCAACATGGTATCGATGCTTGTGATATCAAGAATGATTGGCATTCGAGCGATATCATGAGTCTACAATTTGGTATCAGAGCTAGGTGATGCCTGGGATGTTGTGGATGAAAATATGGTATCAGAGTCAGGTTTCAAAGCCTGTGGTGCGTGGAAGTGAAGGAGTTGTACAAGGTAAAATCAAAAATCTGCATAAGGATTCCATGGTATGTCTCAGCCCTATATTTATTATTGCTGTGGTTTGGCCAACCAGGAGCAATGAGTTGAAGGTGGAGGTTGAGAGGATTAACGAGAAAAAATTTTTTTGGGATGGAAGAATTGGATGCATGATTTGTTGATCGATGTTGGTGGAAAGGTCGGGGTGTATGACGGTTATGTGACAGACAGGGAGTGCTGGAGTGCTGCAGTAGCATTTTTCTAAAGATGCAGAGCTGAGAGAGGCTTGGCGATACAGCAGCCAAGAAAGGTATCTCAGCAGAGAGCATCAGGATTCTCTTGGAAGATGGGCAGTGTGGGGCTGTTGAAGAAAGATTTTTCAAGAGGTAATGGTCGAAGGAATGCTAAAGAAGTGACTATACATCCTTCGGTGTCAGGAAGGCAAGAAAATAATCGGAGATGTATTTAACGGTTCAACCAGAGCATGAATTTACGGAGCCTTGGGGATGATAGAGATGGATGATCCATTGAGGTCCAATAGATTATGGCTGGAAGGCTGTAGAGTAGCATAGAGACGAGTTAGGGAGCACTGCAGGAGCGCTACCCCAATGGCACAGTGGTTAAGAGGCTCGACATTGCAGCAGTCGATGAGTGTATCTTAGTAAAGAGTGTCAGTGGTATCTCAGAAAGATCGAGAGTAGGTCTTAGGAAGAGACAAAAGGTCTTAGGGAGCGTCAAGGGCATTAAGCAGCCAAAAATATTATGGATCAAGTTTCTTCTGTAGGGGCACTAGGGAGAGTCACGGTTTAGGTGGAGGATGGTTCTCCGGATGCAACTGAAGCGATGGCTGGTGTAGGAGTAGAAGAGAAGGACTAGGATGGAATTTTCTAGGGTTCAATCACTAAATTTAGAAGAGTTGGATGGGCTCTTGGGTTTTGGAGGTGCTCACAGGTTGTGGAGGTATCCGAGACAGCTTCGAAGAGGATCGTAGAGTGTGAAGGATTTGAAGGGACAGCGATAGTGTTTGAGGTGCAGTAGTAGGCTCAGCAATGCAGCATCGAGTGGTTGGCCTCAAGGGACTCAGTGATAGAGTCAACTTCTGCGGCATCAGATGGACTTTGAATATAGGTGGAGCTCCGCAGTGGTGGCTTCACAAGTGGAGATAAAATTTGGCATGAGTTCAGAGCACCGATGATGCATAGTTTCAGGAGGAGCGGTGTGTATAGGTGGATAGGTATAGCTCTGAAAAGATCATGTCAGGTGGTACAGCATGTGCTGGTGTAGAAATATTGTAGGTTCTCCAAGGAAGTCCAAAAAAAGTGATGCAGCTACTAAGCAGAAGGGATCCTACAATTTTTTATGGTGCATAAAAGCAAGCAAAGGTCTTCAGCGGTGGAGGCGGTCATCCTAAAGGCCTCAAAAGTGCACAACAATCGAAGAAGATTGGCGGAGGCGATGTTTGCATAGGTGCTGTCGAGTGCGCAGGAACAGTGGGATCGTGTAGGAGGGCATTGCTGAGGGATTTGCCAAAGCTTGGGGCACCAAGGTGGAGATTGTGAGGATTTATGATGCTTCCAAGCCTTGGAAGGCCATAGGAGGAGTCAGAACATTGGCTCCAAAGATTTCAAGGGCTTGGTTAGTGCTTCGAAGACCTAGGACACAAGGTGAAGCAAGAAATCAAAATCAGAGAATCAAGACTATAGAAGGAAGATTTTCTGTAGGTTAGCTAGCTCAGTCCAAAATTAGATCGACTAAGTCTTAGACCACAGGCAAAATAGAGAGCTGAGCATTCGGGACTGCTGGCACAGCACAGAATTGGGTCGACTCAGTTTCAGACTAAGCTGACTAGTAGAACTTAGTCAGCTTAGTGCTGAGATTGAGCCAACTTAGTGCACGGGCAGAGTTATGCGAGGGTCTATTTTGGACTAGGGTCTGGGTTGATCCTAGGGTCTTAAGGCTTGATTCAAGAGATTTTAAGGGAGCTAACTCATGTATAGGTCGGATCTAGATCCAGAGTATAAGAGCATGGGAGACATGCGTGTACATGGGCTCGATGAGTACTTTCATGTATTAGGTTAGCCAGAAAAGTTTTTGGTCAGAGCTAATGGCTATGTAAAAATACATAGATTGTAATAGGGTTTTAAAGAGTGAAATCAATACAGATCTTTTCTCCCTCAATTCTCTCTTCTTCTCTTCTCTCTAGAGTTGCCGCCCCAGGGTTCTTGAAGAAGTCCTAGAGAAGGAGGCATCTCCCTCAAGCCCAAGGAGGGAGGTGCCCCATCACAGATCTAGGTGGAGGGTCGGTGGTTTGCTGCCCATATAGAACGTCATTAGTTCCTTCAGATCCGTGCTAAAGATCAGGGGCTTCTGCAATATGGTATCGATGCTTGTGACGTCAAAGATGATTGGCGTTCGAGCGATATCATAGATCTACAATTTGGTATCAGAGCTAGGTGATGCCTGGGACGTTGTGGACGGTAATAAATTGAGCCTGCATTTGAGTCCATTCCATAGCTAGATGGACTTTTTACTTCATACCACCTCACTGATTTAAGCATTGAGGAAAGGAATAAGGCAAACCATTACATGCTCTTCAACTATGTTGTCATTGAGCCATACTTAAGGTGAGTCACTTAGTCTTATTTATTTCATAATAATTAGAAGAAAATATCTAATTATACCTAAATTTGTTCTTTGTGCATACAACAAACATAAGGAGGTCATAAGAACAAAATAGGGCACTCTAAGTATGCGGGAGAAAGAGAAAATGCACAGCAAAAAATTTTTTGAATGGTTCAAAGATCATGTAAGCGATTATATATTCTTGTCTTGTACAACTTATTTGAACATGTTTACTAATTAGGTGTCATCTTCTTAATTAGGTGTGGAGATTGCCGCTTAGTGATGTGAGCCTTAAAGTGCGTGCTCTTTCAATGGACCTTAATCGTACCATACGTGAGTATAAACAGCTCGTCATTAATAGCTACATATTTAATATTCATAGTAGATCCATAAATATGGCAATACAAAATAGTGGCATCATGTTGAGCGCCACCACTGGATGTTATGGTAGCTCGAGGGATTCATGGCCTCGTACGGAGGATTTGAACTATTATGGCATGGTAGAGAAGATAGCCAACTTGGACTATTATTCTAAAGAAAGGATTGCATTGATGAAGTATGATTGGTTTGACAATTTGTCACAGTTTGGGATGAAGACTGATGAGTGTGATTTTACTTTTGTTAACATGCAACGCCATCTCCGCACTGAAGAACCATATATACTTGCCTCCCAAGCTAGTCAAGTCTTCTACGTTAATGATCCCTTGGAGCCTCAATGAGGTGTTGTTATGAAGATGGTGCCTAAGCATATTTTTGATGATACCAAAGTTGATGATGATGTTAGACCATGTATGCAAAGTGCTCCTCTAGGATAAAACTTACATGGTACTGTTAAGGTCCTAGATATATTTGTCAAGAGCGATGGTGATGTCCATATTGTAGATGCCACTAGGCGATGACTTCAACATTCTGGTATAAATTATTAGAGTCAATTTATTGATGTGTTGCTAATATTATTGTTCAGAATGTTAAATTTGTTGTCCAAAGGTTGCAACCCTCACCCCTCAAATGACTACACAGAGCTTCACATCTGAGCCATGCTGGTAGGTCATGCCAAGCCATGCTGGTAGACCGTGCCATGCCTTGGGTTGTGTCGTGCTGTGCCGTGCCTTGGGCCATGCCATGTCGATAGGCTGTGCCATGCCATGCCGTGCTGTGGGTCATGTCGTGCTGGTAGGCCATGCCATGGGCCATGCTGGCCGCTAAGAGAACCCCCAACCGCTAAGAGAACCCCCATCTTGTTACTTTTGTTTATTGCATTGCATAGCGATAGATCCATCAATTGATTAGTGTACATAATCTTTGGCATACGTATATTTATATGTAATTATACGGATGGTACCTAGGCATATCTTTGATATTGTTCAATATGTTATATTGGTTAATGTTCATTAACATTGCAGATCACGATGGTACCAAAATGCCATCTAGCTTTCATCCTTGCCTCTCGACGAGTTACACGGAGTTCAGCATCTGAGGAGCAGTCAGAACATACTCCATCCACCTTCACATTGACTGCTCAGGGATCTCCACCATCGGCATCTATTCCATCGGTAGCATCTAGTACTCCACCGATATTTAAGCCTCTACCATCATCCACATCTCTGACACATGCTACTCCACCGACATCTGAGTGTATATTTTTATTATATTATTTATTTATTTTTATATAGTATTTGTGCACTTATATATTTGCATAAAGTATTTTCATTGCAGCCGCATCATCTAGTAGGACATTTTGTAGTCCCACATGTATGGCGCATGTGTGGAATCGTCAGCATCATATGATGGTACAATATGATCCAGAGGGGAGGCCAGTAGAAGAGATCGTGCGGAAGATGCATTCCTTTTTTAGAGTGCTTGTAAGGCGGTTAGATATTATTTTCGTAGAGCCCAGAGACTGACGATTGATGGATGATACTGTCAGGGACCGAATGTGGGAGGAGATATGGATAAGTGCATCTTAATTATATTTATGCATTTTACATGTTTACACTATGTTTGATTAGAATAATTTTGTAACTAACTTTTGATAACTTTGTGCAGAGGAGGTATGACTTTCCTGATCATGAGAGGACTCGAGATGCCTGACTGAAGAAGATCGGAGAGTTATATCGAGGCTACAAGGTCAAGCTCCATAGAGGATGGCTCGAGCACTGATGAGATACTCTAGAGGAGCTTGTTCTTTGGATATAGGACTATCCTTCGAGTTAGTGGGAGAGGATGGTTACACATTGGAGGAGCTAGAAGTTCGAGGTAAAATTACTAACTTCTAAATCTTTTAATATACTTAAAATTATATTTAAATATTTTTTAAATATTTATTATTTATTTAAATACTTGTTAGGCTATCTTTCTTCAAAACTACGAGAACCAGATAGCTCAGGAGTATACGCACACTCTCAACCATGAGTCCATGGCCAGTCATGTGCATAGAGAAGTACTGAATTCTAAATCTTACTAGATAAATTAAATTAATATTTTTTTTCATATTTCTGATAAACTGATCCATTGTTATAGCTGATGAGAGATGGAGTGATGTCCAGCCATAGCGAGATCTTTCGATCTAGTCATACGGACAAGAAGGGCAGACTGATGAACGCCGCGATCAAGAGAATTTTTGTAAGTATTAAATATATTAGTATATATGATTAGTATTATAGCATTTTTTATAAAATTTTATTTACATTTATAATTATAGGATCAGTTAGATGCACTCGCGAGCGAGGGCCCGGATACCTCTAGCCTCCATGATCATTTGTCTTAGGTCTTGAGGCCTGAGCACTCTAGGAGGATCCAATGCAGGCCCAGATATATGCCGACCAGCTATTGATCAAAGGTGAGCCTCTCGTCACAGGCTTTCAATGTTATCAGTTGGAAGGAGCTTGAGGCGGCGTTGGCACAGGCAGATCATGCTGCAACATAGGTAGATCGGGCTAAGGAGCGCACATCTCATCTAGAGAACATCGTAAGAGACATGGTGTCGACACTCAACTCGTATTTTGGAGGTGCCTTCATAGGCTTTGAGGATATGTTGATGCATATTCTAGCTCCAATTTCTCCAGCTTCAGCTCTGGCTTTAGCTCCAGCTTCAGCTCCGACTCTAGCTCATGCTCTATCTTTTGAGGACGACGATGACGTAGATTTAAGAAACTTTTGATGTATTTTTTTAAAAAAATATTATAATAAATTTTATTCAGCAATAAAATTTTAGTATTTTAGAAATATTTTTATGTTTATAATATTTTTTTATGTTATATATATTTATATTTATCAAGTAAAATATATAAAAAATTAAAAATTTTATATTTTTTTAATTATTCAGAAGCTACGACAGCGGTTTTACAATCACTATCGTAGATGTGCCAATCACTATCATAGGCAATGTATCAACCGCTGCATTAGATCTATGATAGCGGTTACATAACCACTTCTATAGACAAATCTATGGCACTGCCATAGACCGATCTATCATAGCGGTTCTATAACGACTGCCATAAACAAGCCTATGGTAGTGGTTTGGAAACCATTGTAATAGACGTCTATGGCAGTGATTTTCATAACCACTACAACAACCGCTGCCATATCCTATAGCAGCGATTTTTTGGATTACGACAGTGGTTGCTATAGCCCGATTCTATAGTAGTGATATCCCAGCATCTTGTAATAAAAAAATAAAATAATATTAATAAATTTCAATATGGAGGCGTATCTTTCAATATGGAGATATATCTTTCAATATACTCCTTCAATTTTTAAATAGATTATTTCTACATGTTTCATTCGATGATATAGAGCTACAAACACCTTTGGCCCATCGATTGAATAATTAGATTAAATTTTTAGCTCCTAGATCCCCTTTTTAGACTTAAACCAAAATATACAAAGCTTCTAAATATGAAAACTTAAAATAGGTAAATGAATTTAATAGTATAATTATCTAATGTGATGGCTGGAATAATGAGCCCAACTAGTCATGCAGCTATGGATCTCAGAGAATTTTCATGACCGTATCATGGATGGCATCTTGGTGGCTTTGAGGTTGCTGACTCAGAAGCCTCTATACGACCTCCTCCACATGTGCATCGCTCTAGGTTTGGGACATCAAGGCTTGTGAGGATACTGAAGGATATTGAGGCAATGAAGGGTCAAAGTTGTAGTCGAATCCTATGATCCAGCTTCTACTCACCCCTCATATGGTGTTGAGCCATCCCTCAAGATAAAGAGGGGGCTGAGAAAATGGGCCATCACCATACCTCTCAACAACGTATGTCGCATAACACGTCTGCATAGCTAAAAAATATATTAGTTCTAATATAAAAATCAGATTCCATAATAACTTAATTAGTAAATCAAATTTAAAGTTCTTACGGTGATCTGTTGTGACATAGAATCTAAATAGTCATCAGTTCTCCTAGACTGGTGTGTGGCCCATCATAATTACAACTAGTCTGATGGATGATTTAGCTACCATTTCTACAATAAGTAAATAATAAAATTAAATTAATTAAAATATGCATATATGATTTTTTATAATTCTAGTGAAGAGTTTTGGTATTGATTTCTTATCAATCTATTGACCACAACATGTGTGCCGACCGAGCCATCCATGTGCCTAATCGAATTTTGCTAGGCAGCCTAGTTCTGTAGGACCCTTTGCCACCCACCGAAGTACTCATTGTTGTTCCACTGATCGCAGAGGGTTTGCCATATATCTGCCCGCATCCATTGATCCATGAAAGACCTCCAGTCCGATGGTAATGAAGAATCAGAGTGCTGGATGGTGGACTGTCTGAGACTATAGAGGCCATCTTGGAGCCTCCATATGGCTACCTCCTCGAAGGTCTATTGGCTAGTCTCCTCATCCTGAGGAGTTTCGAATTGGTAGTATTCCTGTAAGATAGAAGTAAGCATGTATTTATATATAATTAAAATATCAATATATCAAAAATTTAAAAATTAAGCTAGTTTTGACTTACCAAAAATATCTCATAGACTGCATCATGAGCTCCAAATGGCCAGCTAAAAAACTTGTTCACCAGCTCCAGCATCAAGTGTCAGATGATGCCGATAACCATGTGAGATACTCCAGACTCTCTAAACATGCTATACAATTAATTTTAAAAAATAAATATTAACTATAGAATGACTAAATTCTAAATATATTAATTAAAGTTGTAGTACTTATGAGTGGCTCTAAATATGGATGAACCATCTATCCTCTGGTTGAGTCGAAGGTATCGTAAGTCGGATAGATCCTCGATCATAATTCTGTATCTATGAGCCGATCACTACTGCATGTGACTGTGGGATCACTGATGACCTCCTATCATCCGAACCTAAGTATAAAATATCTAATAAAAAGAATGTTATATTAGTTAGCAAAAGATAAAATAATAATATCTAAAGTGTTAGAGTTTAATTACATTCGATGCGAGATATGCGGAACCATGCAAGTTGATAGCATGATCGCTCTTTCCTCAAGAGCTCTATCCTTGTTTGGAATGGCTTCGACCTCTAGAAGACATGATGTATAATTTCTAAAAATAGAAATAAAAATCAAAGCAAGCAGATGATCTAAAAATTGGTTCAAATAAAATAGCTATCAAACATAACAAGACGATCAAAATTTAACTCATATGTAACAAAAATTATTAGTTAGCATCTTAAAGTATTAGCAGAAAAATAATTCTCATCCAGCAATACATGATAATGTGTTGGTCTATTGGTCTCTTAATTTAAGCATTGTCTAATTCTCATCCAGTGATACATGATAATCTCAATACATGAAAATATGAAGAAGGCTTAGATCTGCCATTGAAAAATAAGGCATTGCAAGTTCCTCTACATCTTTAACCATAAGATGGCTGCAAGCTATTGTCTATGACATAATAGACCATCCAAGCTTGCCTTGCATTGCAAGTTTCTCTGCACTTTTAACCATAAGATGGCAGCAAGCAATTGTCTACGATGTAACAGACCATCCAAGCTTGACCATACAATAACAGGAATAGAATGCATCACCTCCATTTAGGTGCAGTTTGCATAAGCAGTCGTCATAGCTCTCCAAGCCCCCGGCCGCCTCCTCGAGCTGCAAACTAGAAGTAGAATTTTTTTAAAAAAAATAAAATAATAACTTAAAAATAAAATTTATGTGCTTGCATAGTCTAGTCATCTGGCAAGTTTCAAGTCTACATGCATGAGATGCATGTCTTGATCATCCCTGTTTGCAATAATGTCTTTTACTTCCGTGATTATGCTTTTGGAAATGCTGCATTCTTAGTTCAAGAATGGACTCATTGTTCTTATAAGAGATGTGTTAATAGAGAAATGCTAGATAGGGATACAATAATTGCCTATTTATATAGGAGTGGATTTATGCCAAACTACAAGCATTGGTACCTACATAGAGAGATGTGGGAGATAATATGCATGGACGATAAGCTCTACTTGTCCAATACATTTGCTAATGTGTAAGAGCTTAATAGTGATAGGCTCGAGCATATGATTAGCATATTAGATGGATTTGATCTGGTTATCAGTAGAAGCCCATGTAATAACCTTTCAAGTAACAACCGTCATAGTCGTGATGAACTATAGGGATTGCTATAGTTATAGCCTTGCTTAGCCTCTAGGAGGTAGCAATCCTATAGAGGGTAAGCATGTATAACCATAACAACCCTATAGTCCATCATGACTATAACAGTTGCAATCTAAAAAATTATTACATGGACATCCACCAATAATCAGATCAAACACCAAATGTGCTGCCCAAGCCTGTCATCATTAAGTTCTTGCACATCAGCAAGGTCTTGGACAAGTAAAGCCTCAGAAGCCCTTGCAATTGTCCCCACATCTCAATCCCCATACAGATACCAACGCTTGTAGTTTGGCATAAATTCACTTCTATATAAATGAAAAACTATTCTATCCCTATTAAACATTTTTCTATTGACATATTTCTTTTAAGAACAACGAGCCCACCTTTGAACTAAGAGTGTAGCATTTTCAAAAGTATAATTATAGAAATAAAAAACATCATTGTATACAGGGATGGTCAGAATGTGCATCCCGCACATGCGGACTTAGAGCGTGCCAGACAAATAGGTCGGATGAGAATACTAGAACGACATTCAGGCAAATTCCATCTTAGAGTATAGCCCCAAAATTTAAAACTAATTAATTTAAATATTATAAACTTAAAACTAATTTTTGAAAAATTAATACCATCAACCTGAATGCGCAGGACGTGCAAGGGCTGGATGCCTTGCACGCCAGCTAAAACCTGAGGCCCTAATGCATAGGGTATGCCCCAACTCCGTATTTACAATGCTGGTGGATTTTTTCTCAGTTCGAGCACTCTACATGCTGAGATTTGAGCACGTAGGGTACATCTCAGCTCCATATTTGCAATGCTACCAGAATCTTTTCTCGATTCGAGCGCTTTGCATGCCCAGATCTAGGCATGTAGGGCATGTTGCGGCTATGTGTTTGCAATACTACCTGGACCTTCCCTCGGTTCAAATGCTCTGCATTCCAAGAGTAGAGCGCATAGGGCATGTCTTGGCCCCATATTTGCATGCCGAGATTCAAATATGCAGGACATGTCTCAACCCCATTTTTGCAATGCTATCCAAATCTTTTCTTGGTTCGAACACTTTGCATGCCGAGATCTAGGCATGTAGGGCATATTGCGGCTATGTGTTTGCAATACTACCTGGACCTTCCCTCGGTTCAAATGCTCTGCATTCCAAGAGCAGAGCGCATAGGGCATGTCTTGGCCCCATATTTGCATGCCAAGATTCAAATATGCAGGACATGTCTCAACCCCATTTTTGCAATGCTATCCAAATCTTTTCTTGGTTCGAACACTTTGCATGCCGAGATCTAGGCATGTAGGGCATATTGCGGCTATGTGTTTGCAATACTACCTGGACCTTCCCTCGGTTCAAATGCTCTGCATTCCAAGAGCAGAGCGCATAGGGCATGTCTTGGCCCCATATTTGCAATGCTATCCAAATCTTTCATCAACTCGTGCACTCTACATGCTGAGACCCGAGCGAGTAGGGTACATCTCGATCCCATGTTTGTAATGCTGCCTAAATATTTCCTCGATTCAAACACTCTGCATGCTGAGACCCAAGTCCCGATCAAAGGGCAGGAGAGAAGGGGGTGGCGAGCCAAGGTTTTGACGAGCTAGAAGGAGGCTAGGAGCTTATGGCCAAGGGCTCGGGGAGGTGAGCGGGATTCAATCGAGAGGAGGTGGCCAAGGGAGAGAGGGGGTGGTAAAGGGATTGAAGGGTGGGGAGAGGGGGTGGCGGGCTAGAGTTTCGAGAAGACAAGAGGAGGCTGGAAGCTTGTAGCCAGGGGCTCGAAGAGGAAGGAAGTGGCCATGGGATTGAGGAGGCGAACCGAGTGCAGCCGAGGGGAGGCCGTCGGTCGGGGGAGAAAGGGGTGGTAGGGGACCAAAGGTTGGGGAAGAGGGGGTTGCGAGCTAGAATTTTGAGAAGATGGGAGGAGGTTAAGAGCTTATGGCCGGGGGCTTGGAGAGTTAGGCTGGGTGCAGCTAGGGGAGGCGGCTGGGGGAGAGAGGGTGTGGAGGGATCGAATGGTGGGAGAGAGGGGGTCGTAGGCTGAGATTTTGGGGAGGTGAAAGAAGGTCAAGAGCTTGCGGCTAGGGGCTTTGAGAGGTGAAAAGCGATCGGGGTCCTGGGGAGGTAGGCCAGGTGCAACCGGGAGGAGGTGCGATCGGAAGAGAGAGAGGGTGGCGAGGGGACCAAAGGGCGGGGGAGATGGGGGTGGCAGGCTGGGTTTCAAGAAGGTGGAAGGAGCCAGAAGCTTATGGTAAAGGGGCTCGAAGAGGCAAGAGGTGGCTGGGGGCTCAGAGAGATGGGTCAGGTACAGTCGGAGGGAGGCAGCCAGGGGAGAAAGAGGGTGGCGAGCCAAAATTTCGAGGAGGTGGGAGAAGGTCAGGAGCTTACAGCTGGAGGCTCAGGAAGACGGGCTGAATGTAGCTAGGGGAAGGCGAGCCAGAGGCTCGAGGAGGCAGGAGGCAGCTCGAAGCTTGAGAAGGCGGGGTGAGAGAGGAGATGGTGGGGGAGAGTGCAGTGGCGGTGGGTGACAAAAACACGAGGGGGGATGGACAATTAAGGGGGTGTGGGTGGTGGGGTGGGGAAAAGTGAGAGAACATGGGCGATGGGGTTGGAAAAAATGAAAGCACGTGGTGAGGTGAAAAAAAATGAGGATGAAAAGATTATTAGTGACGGTATTTTTCAGTGCTAATAATATTTTTTCATCACTAATATAAAAAAAATATTAGTAATGACAAAATGCCATCGATAATAAGTTCTTTGTCGCCAATAATTATATTTTTAAATTAATATTTTTTTAAAATTATTAGCCATCACTAAAACTATTGCTAATAATCATAATATTTAAAAATTATATTTTAATATTAAATTTTTTTCTTCTAGATCAATTTTTGGATGGTTACAAATCAATATTGAATTTTATTAAATTTTTGGACTTAATTAATTTATAGATCAAATCCTAATTGATTTATATTAAATTTAATTTAATTAGGCTTGACTTAATTTGAGGTTGATTAAATTTTAATATTTCAAGTAAAACTTAGATTCAAAGGCTAATTGAATTAGGTTTGACAGAATTTCAAATTGAATTCAAATCAAGTTCGAAATGGATTCAAATCGAACCTAAATTAAAAATTATTTTTTTAATTAATTTAAATTAGATTAAATTTAATTAGGCTTAACTTAATTTAAAGGTAATTAGATTTTATTATCCAATTAGGACTTAAATTTAAAGTCTAATTGTATTAGGATTGACAGATTTTTGAATTTGATTCGAATTGAATTTAAGTTGAATTTGAATCAAACCTAAATTAAAAATTATTTTCTCCTAATTAATTTAAATCAAAATAAATTTAATTATAGTTGACTTAATTTAAAAATAATTGAGTTTTATAATCTAATTAGGACTTGGATTCAAAGTCTAATTAAATTATATTTGACAGGATTTTGAATTAGATTCGAACTGAATTCGAGTTGGATTCAAATCGAACCCAAATTAAAAATTATTTTTTAATTAATTTAAATTAAATTAAATTTAAATAGGTTTGACTTAATTTAAAGATAACTAGGTTTTACTATTCAAGTAGGACTTGGATTCAAAGTCTAACTGAATTAAGATTAATAGATTTTTGAATTGGATTTAAATCAGATTCAAATTAAATCTAAATTAAAAAATATTTTTTTAATTAATTTAAATTTAATTTAATTTAATTAATATTTACTTAATTTAAGACTAATTGAGTATTATAATTCATGTAGGACTTAGATTCAAAGCCTAATTGAATTAGGTTTGATAGGATTTCAATTGGGATTCGAATTGGGTTCGAACTTGATTTGAATATAATCATAGATCAAATCCTAATTGATTTAAATTATATTTAATTTGAGTTAGCTTGACTTAATTTGAGGCTAATTGAGTTTTATAATCCTAGTAAGACTTGGATTCAAATTCTAGTTGAATTAGGTTTGACAAGATTTCGAATTGGATTCGAATTGAATCCAAATTAAAATTATTTTTTAATTAATTTGAATTAGATCAAATTTAATTAGACATGGCTTAATTTGAAGGTGATTGGATTTTACTATCCAAATAGGATTTGGATTAAGAGTCTAATTAAATTAGGATTGACAAGATTTTGAATTGGATTCAAATTGGGTTCGAATTGGATTTGAATTCAACCCAAATTAAAAATTAGTTTCTCTTAATTAATTTAAATTTAGTTTAATTTAATTAATCTTGATTTAATTTGAGGCTAATTAAATTTTATAATCTAAATAGGACTTAAATTCAAAGCCTAATAAAATTAGATCTAGCAGAATTTTGAATTGGATTCAAATTGGATTCGAATTAGATTCAAATCGAACTTGGTTTATATTCTAGATTATTAGCAATGAAAAAAATCATTACTAATTTTATTGTTAATAATATTTTTTAAATAAATTTATTTTTTAATTTATTATTAAGATTTTTTAAAAAAATTATTAACGATGGAAGGATTTAATCGCTAATAGGCAAAATTCGTCATCACTAATAATTATTTTATATTTAAATATTATAAAAAAATAAAAAAAATTAAATAATTTTAGCAATGACTTAAGTTGTTGATAATAATAAAAAAGCCATCACTAATAGTTTATTATTAGTGACGGTAGTTTTATCATCGCTAATAATCTTTTAATATTTAAATATTTTTTAAAAAAATTATACTTTTAGCGATGTCATTTGTCATCGCTAATAATAAAATTTTTATTGCTAATAGTATTATCAATAGCCTTTTTCTTCATTGGTGTTATGATGGCAAAAAGGTATTATTAGCAATAAAAATTTTTTCCATCGCTAATACTATTGCTAATATTCATAATTCTTATAGTGAGTTTCTATGCTAAATCTCTTCAGTACCTTTTCTATATATATTTTTTATAATATATCTAGTATCCTTCTAGATCTATTTTTATAGAGCTTAATCTCTAAATTAAAGGATGCTTCCTCTAGATCTTTTATAAAAAATTTCTTGCACAACCACAACTTGATCGACGTTAATATGGGAATGTCATTCTCAATTAAAAGGATGTCATCCACATATAATATGAGAAAAGTGATAGCATTTTCAATAACCTTTTTAAGATCCTATTTTAGTTGGCTATGGGCATTCTTCTAAATCTTATCTCTTTCTGTATTTTTCATGAACTAAGACTAGATTGACTAAGCTTCTTTTTTGGTCGACTCGAAGGTATACCAAAATTGATTTTGGATAACTTTCATTATTCAACTATATTCTAGGCTAGACTTGCCATCTCAAACTTAATTTATGAAAAGTTAAGCTTGTTGAGAGATCTTTTTAGACTTGATTTTTTATTTGTCCAAATTTTTTTATACCAAACTTAATTTCTTTACTTCTAAACATGAATCTTTGACTTGGGGACATAAATTTACTTAAATTTGGGATAACTTCTTCTTGGATGAAATCAATAATTGAGTATGATGAGAAATTCTATAATCACTTCAAAAGTATCATTAGTAATCATGATTTGTATTAAAATAATTTTGGCATTATCAAAATCAATTCTAGAGCTAATAAAATCTTACAATTGATTTTTTTTTTTAGGATTATAATCAACCAAGTTGATTTTTTCTAATTCACCAACCAAAATCTTACAATATCAAACTTAAGGCTTGGACCAACCCCAAGTTTATTGCCTCAAGAAGCTTATCACAATAATCAAAGAAAGATATATAAGAATTTAAAGTTCAAAATAATAAACTCTTGAAGCTCTTGAAGAAGTCGAAATAGTTGAGCTCTTGAATTGCTGTAACTTCTTTCTTGAATGCTTGAAAGAGGATTGATGAAGACTTCAATATTTTTGCTTCGAGGTAATTGGCTCAAATCAATGCACTCTTCCTTTTTTTGAGATGAATAATTATGGGAAGAGCTAAATTAAAAGCTTTCTTCATTTTCTTCCACTTTTTCTCTTCAGTTCCACTCAATAGCTTGAAGAATAAAATCAATAAAATCAAAAACTTGGTTCTCCATTTGAATTCTTTTCATTTATGACCTTAAAAATATTTGTAATTAATACTTTAATAGTTGGAACTTTAAAAATAAATATTAGAAATAAGTTTTGGCCATTTGAAAAAAATCTGGATAACTAGCCATTATTCAATTAGAATTCTATAAGTTAGCTCACCTAAGCTCTTAGTCGGCTAACTTGAAACTCTGAATCAGCTAAGTAAAATTTTTGAGATGGCTAAGGAACAGATGAAAATTTTACATCTTTCTGTTTGTTCTATCTACCTGAGACTGGGCCAACTCAAATATCTTCTTAATCGACTAACTTTATAACTTGATCAACTAACTTTTTGGATTAACTTAGAGAACTTGTGATTTTATACTGCTTTCTATATTCTTCTACCTCTAAGACTAAGTCAACAATCTTATTCTTATGAGTTGGCTAAGTTTTAATCTTGGTCAACTATATTGTTTGCTAGATCAACTCAGAAAAATTTTAAAATCTTTAATCTTTTATTTTTGTCCTAAGTCTAAGACTAAGTCGACCATCTATATGCTTCACTTAGCTAAGACCCTATCTTAGTTGATTAAGGTAGTTCTTTCAAATTTCATCTCTTTATGTCTTTCTCTTGATTTGAGACTAGATTAGCTAAGCTTCTTTCTTGGTCAACTCAAAGACGTGCCAAGCATGCCAAAATTGATTTTAGATTGCTTTCATTATTCAAATATGTTCTAAGCTAGACTTGCCTTATAAAACTTAATTTGTGAATTGTTAAGCTTGTCAAGAGGTCTTTCTATACTAGACTTTTCTTTTATCCAATTCTTTTCATGCTAAACTCAATTTCTTTGATTTAAAATATAGATCTTTGCTCTGCAAATATAAATTTACTTAAATCTGAAAAGACTTCTTCTTGGATAAAATCAACCATCAAGCATTATGAGAAATCATACAATCATTCTTAAAAGCATCATTAGTAATCATGAATTATACTCAAAATTTTTTGACATCATCAAAATCAATAGGGCCAGTAGTATCCTTTCTTATTATTAGACTTAATTTTGTATACGGGTATAGTTGTCTTAACAAGAAGTTGCCCATAGTGGACTGCTGCAACATGATTTATTAACTAAAGATTTTGAAAAAAATTAAAATTATTTGAATTTATTGGAGTACATGTGAGATAAGTAATACTTAATTTTTTTTAGATTTATTAATAAATTATAAAATATTTTTTATATTAAATTATTTATGATTTATAGATCTGATGTATATATTTTGAATTACCAAATAGCCCTTTTCTCATAATATTAAGTGATTTATGATTGAAGGTATTGAATTTAATATAAATCATATCGAATAATTTTGGTGTTGCATAATTTTATAAATTATTCAATTTGAAATATGAAATATGTCTTGGAGAAGAGTCTTTTAATTTAAAATATATTTTGACTCATAGTCTGACTATATATCAAAACCTATTAGTATTGATTGAATGCTAATAATTTGATATCCTGCCAATGGGTAAATTAAACACTGATACTTTGATACCCTATCAATGAGATGGTTAAATACTGATATTTTGATATCCTGACAATAGAGATTGTGCGGTGGTAATTTGATGTCCTACTAGTATAGAGAGGTTAAATACTAATAATTTGATATTCTACTAGTAAGAGTTGTATGTTGGTACTTTAATCTTCTATCACTGGAGGTTATATAGTGGCATTTTAATTTAATTCATAGTTGTCAAGAATATGATGTATTGAGAAAATCAACTCATGAACAAAATTTGAATTGTAAAAGGATTGCATCTGCATAGTTATTATTTAAAAAGTATTGTATATATGAATTAAATTTTAAATTAATATATCTTATATACTTATTTTTAGTATATTATTATTACTGAATTAATCTGGTCAAAGTATTCATTACTTACTGAGCTTTCGAGTTCATTACTTTATATGTGACTATTTTTTATAAAATTTAGAAAACTAGCTTAACTTGGAGACTTATTGTGGGAGAGTGATCGAAAGTAAAATTCAATATCTTTATTTAGATTAGAAATTTTCGTAAAATTTGATGTAAGATCTTTTAAATAATGTTGAATTTTTTTAGAGATTAAAGTTGATTTCAATTAGTTAAATTTTGGACTTAATTTATTTAATTTATTCTATTATTTTACTTTATGATATCATGAGGAAATGTCTTGTATATTCATTCTTTATGAGTATGCAGTGATTTCTATGATTTTTGACTCGTTCATGACATGTACATTTTTTAAATGACTTCTGAAAGTAAAGTTTCATGTACAGTAAACTAACCAGAAGCTTCTATAGCCGTTGTGGTTTTCTTTTTCTGATGATAAGGAAGGTAATCGCTATCTGGCCTTTATAAAGTATAAACAAAAATCACATAGCTAAATGCAGACGGAAGCTGTCATGGTTTTCATAATATTATAGCGGCCATTACTGTGATCACGTGATCTTTCAGCTGCGACGAAACCATGGTTAGAATTGAGCAACCCATGTGCTCCTCATGGTTCGCAGGGCTACACATGCTGTTGAACAGTTAGAAACTGTTGCACTGCAGACGTGGTAGGGAATGGTGAGAGACCAGTCTCCACTCACTCCGACTGCCGCTATGATATTGCCTAATAATCACGTGCATGCATGGCCCAAATCTTCCACTATTAGTCGTCTTCTTACCTATGAGGATAGGGTCGAAGGACGTCGATAAGCCTAGCTAAGAATTATTCGTCTTCAAGCATTTATATGAGGAAAGAAAGAAGACAAGATGCCTTGAAGTGATCCATGTGACGTGGGGACGTTCACCACCACGCGAAGGGAGTGCTAACTCACTTGGGAGGGTGACAGCCACTGCCTCATTCCGGTAAGAACTCTTTGTTTTGTCGTGTTCTGGAAAGAAGGCGTGATGGGGGGTTCAAAGGTGATGGAAAGAACTCAACTTAGCTGGACTCTTCTCAGCCAATTGCTATCCCTTTCACTTTCCCCTCATCTTATCTCTTCACCGCTGGCCAACTCCCTCTCTCTCTCTCTCTCTCTCTCTCTCTGTGTGCTGCAATTGACAAACAAGCAAACTCCGTTCAGCCACAGCTAAAGTGGATGTCCACATCAATATGAAATTCTAACACCAAGAAGTAATTGAAAAATGAGGAGCAAGGATCAATACAACCAAAATTATACACACAAACTGAGACTAATCGATGGAGGAAAAAGACAATGATATGGATTATTTCATGTCATGAAATCACAGAAATCGCGTCGTGTCATAACAAAGGTGCGCAAGCTTTAGCTAGCAATGATCGGTAGCGCTTATGAAAATTTACCTCTTTATTTTGAAAGAAAAGTAATTGATAAGGTTGTTTTCATAAAGATCGAAAATATTAAGTTAAAATAGACATACTCAGATTAGCCGTTATGCACGGCAATGTCTTTGAAAATTGTCTACACTATTTTTTTAGCTAAAAAAAGCGTTCACGAGATAGTTCTAATTGAGAAGGCAGGAGCTTGTATGCGGTTCCTATATGAAGTTCTATTAGAGATTCATCCCTTCAAATACATGGCTTATAACTTCAAGGGAGAACTAAATTATTACTGTCATTCTGTAATTTGAGCATTTTATACTGTGGGGTCAGAATGATCAAGGAGAACGCTATCAGTTAAGCGATCTGGAAAGATGACTGGTCTATGCGAGTTATACCTACTATAGCAAAGTTAAATGATAAAATTTGCAAGGACCAACTAAACACTGGTTAATGGCCTCTTCAACAATAAACTGTTGTCCTTCTATGAGCCAACCTTTATCCATATCAAGACTAGAAAACACTTGGAAATGATGGGTTAGAAATTGAATATATTCTTTTAAATTTCAGATGCCGATGTATGATATAGAATTCGTCAATCAATATGCTGTATACAACATATTTTTCATTAGGAAATGCCACAAGATCATCTATTTTTGGTTCTCACAAATAGATTGATTCCTTTCATCTAGAAAATGCGCCAAGCTGGACCTTTCAGGTGCATAATAACGGCTTGTATCTGCACTGCTGTATATAAATATTCAAGCTCATCTCCAATATAAACAAAACTTGAATAAGCCCATATATCAAGCCGTCATCAAGAATCATATTATTTTTTGTAGCTACAGTTCTTACACATACCTACCAAGCTGTGATATGACGCTTGACATGAGCTCAACTTATATCATAAATAAGCTTGAACAAATCTGCTACAGCCAACCCTAAACTTCTTATGAATGGCTAATAGTTCTATTCACTCTTCCAATTTGAAAGAAGATTCCCATTTGGATCATGGAAAAATAAAAGATGGAATGCATTGTTTGGTGTCTTATTAACCATGCTAGCCTGTATTATTTGGTGTATTATTGTTTGGCATGCTTGTATTATTTGGCACTGTTGGTGCAAAATCTGGTTTTCATCGGAAAAATGCTGGAGTCGAAAAAGATGAGGTCGTCGTCGGTGACCTACAAAATAAGTCTCGTTCAGAGCCCAGGGTGGTGACTCCAGCAAGACCCTCCGACGGTCAAGTTAGATTTTCGGCCAATAGAAATGGAGTGCTCGGTCAAGAAAATTGCAGAGTTTCAGAAGGAAGAAGAGAGCCTTGAGAAAACGTATCTGGAGGGTCTTTTTTATAGACGGAGCCTATAATAAACTGATAGTGACAGCTGTAACTATCCGATAGTAGGCCGTTTGAGATCACGTGGAATTTGTTACGGAGGATAGTGTTTGTTGTCGCGAGATGCTAGTCTGTTTGAGATTTGATAGTCAAAATTCAGAGGGATGGACGTCGGTTGGTGATTATCTTTGAGCTATATCAATTCTAGAGGAGTTCGGACTCCTCTAAGATAGTCCAGATGTGGGTCGGTTCATGCCGTGTATGGGATCGACCTCGTACGGAGACCTTCCTGGATGACTGTGGAAAGTTTGACCATTGGAAAAGTCCGAAAGAAATTCGATTGCTGAAGGAGTCCGAAAGAAGTTCGATTTCTGAAGGGATCCGAAAAGGACTCGACCGTTAAAGGAGTCCGGAAGGAGTTTGGCTGCTGAAGGGGTTCAAAAAGGGTTCGACCGATGGAGGAGTCCGAAAGGAGTTGGACTGCTGAAGGAGTCCGGAAGGAGTTCAGTTGCTGAAGGGGTTCGAAAAGGATTCGAATACTGGAGGAGTCCAGAAGGAGTTCGACTACTGAAGGAGTCCGAAAGGAGTTCGGCTGCTGAAGGGGTCTGAAAAGGGTTCGACCGCTGGAGGAGTCTAAAAGAAGTTTGATTGCTGAAGGGGTCCGAAAAAGGTTCGACCGCTGGAGGAGTTCGGAAGGAGTTCGGCTACTGAAGGGGTCCGAAAAAGATTCGACCGTTGGAGGAGTCCGAAAGAAGTTTGGCCACTGGAGCGATCCCAAGAAGAAGAATTTTTGATCGAAGCTCTTTTGTGGTTATCAGTTACATTAGGCTAAGCATCAGATTGGACTTCAATAGGAGCGGGGTTTATCCCCAACAATAGTCTCCCTACTTTCAAGTTTGAAATTTGAAGGAAAGGAGGAAAAAGACGATGATCGAAGTTTGATCCCAGGTTTTCATATTTGTCAGGATGAGACGTTTTGGTATTTACCATGCTGGCATCAAAACTTTCTAAGTCTAAAATGAGTCCGAAAAGATAGCCCTTCGAATCTTCCACTGAAACTCTATTCCAGGTACAGCACCATAAAGACTCCATCCATCGCCATTCCTCTATCATGATGAGTGAGACATGCGGCGCACACTGACTGGCTGAAGTCAATCCACAATCATAACTACTTCGGATTACCTCTGGCTATTTAAGGTATTTTTCTATTATTTGGAAGTCATTCCTGCCCAAGTCTTCTTCTTTCTTCAACCTCCGTTTGCCTTCTTCCCGAGGGTCTCATCCTTCTCTCGTCTTCTTGAGCTTTGGATATTTTTTCGATTGATCCTCATCGCATCCATCGTTCTTTCATCCTCTTTGGTCAGTTTAGGTTAGTTTCCTAACCTTTCTCTTAGGTTATTCATGCTTTTCACTTCTGGCTCCTTTCTTTCTTAATTTTTTTTGAGAGAGGGTTTCTTGGGGTTTATCTCGATCCAAATATCTTCCAAAATCTCCCACTCCATTGGTTCATGGGGCTCATCCGGATCGACCTTCTTTAATTCTGCACCTCTGATCGAGGTAGAATCCAGAAACATGTTCCGCTCGTCTTTTACTTCAGACACCATCCCATCCATTCTTACTCCGAACGATCTTTCTCTAATCCAAATCCAAAATAAAATTCCTCCAAAATATGACCTTGAACTCCCCAGCTCTGACGATTGGGTCAGCTCTCCTCCAATCGGTCGGTTTTATTTATACTTAGAAGCTTTGCGTGCTGGGCTTAGACTCCCGCTACCCCCATTCGTAGTCGTCCTCTTTCGATTTTTAAATATCTTCTTCGCATCTATCGTACCGAACTCCTTTCGATTCGTCATAGATTTTCTCTCTCTATCGATTAACTGAAGTCCAGCCGACCATTTTGCTTTCTAAGAATTTCTGTACCTTCAAGCGCCATCCTTCCGTAAAGGATTGATGGTACTTTTTCCTCCAGGTCAGCAAGAAGGGGTTATTTGAAAGGTGCCACTTCTTTCGTTCATAATTGGAAGGAAAAGTTCTTTTATACATTACCTGACCTTGCCATTAGGTCTTCCTTCATGGGGTTATATTAGAGAGTCAGTTCATCGAGCTCCTAGCTTAGACGGAGCCGATCTTGATTCCTCTGATAAACTCAAGGTGTACCGAGCTCCTCTTCTTCCCGACCTTCTAAAGAAACAGACTTTGTTCAACCTGGGTCTGAGTTTCTGTGATCCTACTAGTACATCTTTTGATTTTTGAATCCACATAGTTTTGCACACGTGTATTGCCACAGACCGCTTTTCTTTTCCTACTATAGAGATGGACGCACAAGCTGCCAAGATGCTTACCAAAGGGCTCTTCATCAGAAAGAGGAAAGGGAAGGCACAAAATGATGGCTCAAAGAGGACGAAGGTCGGTGTTTCCAGCTCCGGAGTCCCCGCCTCCACTGCCACTGCATCTGAGGTCATCATCGGCATCGAGATTGCCCCAACTACCAAGGTTGACACTGCTAGCGTGGGCCCGATGCCTTTCATGCCTCAAGTTCCTCCAGCGAGGATCGGGTTTTAGAGCTCCTTGTCAAGAAATGGACAGGAGAGGAAAGAAAAAAGAAAGCCATTATGAAGACGTCCTGCAAAACTCGCTTAGGCGGATCGGATGGTGACGACAACGAATGAGGAAAGGATCCCTTCAACAATCTGAAGATCATCCAGGATCTTGCTGATAGATTTGCCATGCTTTAGGTGGTGGACCAAATGATCGATCTGGACCCGCAGTAGCTCATATGGGGTTCTCTTAGAATCATCCTCAAGGTGATTGCTCCGTTGCTCAACTCTTTCTCTTCTCTTTTATGCTTTTCTTCTTCTCTCCATTTTTTTTAACACCAATCATTTATTGCAGTCGGATCACCAGATGCTCACTCACATCAAGAGGGTGCATCGTTAGGAGGTGGAGGCATAGAAGGCCCAAAAGGACCTTCAAGTTGAGGTCCGCTGTCTTCAAAAGAGGGTCGACGAGGTCGAGCACCTTGCCAAGGAGAAGGCGGCGAACATCGAAAGTCTTCAGAGCATGCTCCACAAAGAGGGTTTACCTCGATCGGACTAAAGGCCGCACTAGCCCTGGAGGAGGAGAGGAGGAAGAAAGCCGAATATAGGGTCACCAAACTAGAGACCCAAATGGCGAAGTCAATCTCGGAGGCAATGACCCAGGCCATGGAAGAGTTCAAGACCTCTTCCGAGATGCGGAATCTAAACATCAAGTTCGATCAGAAAGGGTTTATCAAGGGTTTTGAGCTCTACGAAGGTAGGGTAGCCCGAAGATTCTCCGAGCTCGACCTCAGCTTTCTGAAGGAGGAGGAAGATGATATGGATGCGGGACCATCTAATACTGTAGTCGATCTTTTCTTCGACGAGTTTGCTTCTGGCCTATCTGAACCTATCGCAGAGGTGCCTGAACCAGTTCAGGAATCTAAGGTGGCCGCAGCGATCCGACTCCACCCTTCGAGGTTGAGATCCTCGAGTAGTTATACATTTTTTTTCTCAAAAGTTTTAATTAAATGAAGTAAATTTTTTTCATACCCTTGAGCACTTTTTGTATCTCGAATGCAGTCTCCCACCAATGCTAATCCACTATCTCAGAGGGTTCCAATGAAGCCCTTGATAAAGAACCTGAGGAAAGAAGTTCATCTTCTGAGGAAGAAGTTGAAGAAGATAGAGGACGATCTTCGAGCCTCACGAAAGGATCCTTCTGAGGCTACCAAAAAGATCACCCGCCTCTGAGGCTTGCATATGAAGGAGGCGGTGAGCTTCAGTATCTGGAAGGGTAGCTTCGAGAAGGAGATCGCCGAACTCAAAAGAAATTCCAGCAATAAGTCCTGAGCACTGATAGCGAAGATCAGCTCTCTTGAAGCTGACATGAAGAATGTTGGAGAAAAGATCCATCTTCTAAAAGGAAGCTCGCCGTGGTCTACCGACAAGGCTCAGTATGACTAGGACTGGTCAATAAAGTTTTTTCAGCTTCAGAAATAGCTACAAGATACTGAGGACTGGTATAATAGCTACCGAGTAACCTGGGCGGAGAAGATGTCCAGGCTTGAAGGCAAGCTCAAGATTGCCAGAGATGAGACAGCTCATCTTCGAAAGTGACTTCATAATAATCGAGGAGCCAGCGCGAGTGGTGAGTCAGAGGAGATTGCTTCTTTGAAGAGGATCGTTGGTGAGCTTTCAGAGATAGTTGGGATAGAGCAGGCCGAGGTTCAACGGCTGAAGCTTCAGCTCACCTGTAAACATTGGGCTATCGAGGACACGGAGGTCGAGTCTGAAGTTTTAAGGAGACAGCAGTAAGAGCTTGAGGATAAGTTTCAGCTCGCCAATAGAATGTATATAGATGGTCTCTTCCAAAAGATGGAGCTTGAGGTGGAGATCCTTAGGCTAAAGCAGGCCTTGGTGATGGTCGAAGCCGACAGTCCAAAGTCCGAAGAATCCAGTCCGTCTTAGAGCTTCAGCCTCTTTCCCCTCTTTTTTTCTTTCTTTTAGTATAATCGGTCTTGTCGGCCTATGCTTTGCTTGTAATGAACTCATTTTTGTAATGAAATAATATATTTTTTATTATTTTTATTTTGCATGAACCTGAGGTCTATTTACGGTCTTACCTTCTTTACCTCATTTTTTCCTCTATTATTTTCTTATGAAATGCTTGTTGTGGATGACAAGCTCATTGTGGACGTCAGGCTTGTTATGGACGATGAATTAGGACCTCTTTTGCAAATCAGGATAAGGTTCTGCCTTTCATATTTGACGTAGTCAGGTTGTCGTGAAAAAATACGTATAAGAATTCACCACCAAGCTTCTTCCTTCTCCATATTTTTGGTCTATGAGGTTTCGATTTTTACTCATGTTAGGACGAGGCTTTCCTTCTGTTCTTAACATGACTTACGGGGGTGCGTTAGGATCATCGGTAGGATCTCTTCCTCCATCCTATCTTATATTGACGAGGTCATCGACTTTACTCACATTAAGATGAGGTTCTCCTCCTGCTCCTAACATGGCTTGTGGGGATGCATTTGGGCCGTTGATAGGGCCTCTCTCTCTCCATTCCATCTTAAATGAATGAGATCTTCGACTTTGCTCATGTTAGGATGAAGTTTTTCTCCTATTTCTAATAGACTATAGGAGCACATTAGAGCTGTTGTCGGAGCCTCTCCCCTCCTCTCGTCTAAAATGAACGAGATTTTTGACTTTGCTCATGTTAGGACGAGGTTCTCCTTCTATTCCTAACAGGCTATAGGGGCACATTAGGACCATTGTCAGGGCCTCTCCCCTTATCTCATCTAAAATAAATGAAGTCTTCGACTTTGCTCATGTTAGGATGAGGTACTTCTCATGTTCCTAACGGGCTGTAGGGGCATATTAAGGTCGTTGTCAGGATTTCTCTCCTCATCTCGTCTAAAATGAATGAGGTCTTCGACTTTGCTCACGTTAGGATGAGGTTCTCCTCCTAATCTTAACGAACTGTAGGGATACAATAGGCCCGTTGTCAAGGCCTCTCCTCTCATCTCGTCTAAAATGAATGATGCCTTCGATTTTGCTCATGTTAGGATGAGGTTCTCCTCCTATTTTTTAACGAGCTGTAGGGGTACATTAGGATCATTGTCAGAGTCTCTTCCCTCATCTCATCTAAAATAAATGAGGCCTTCGACTTTGCTCATGTTAGGATGAGGTTCTTCTCCTATTTCTAATGGACTGTAGGGGCACATTAGGACCGTTGTTAGGACCTCTCCCCTCATCTCGTCTAAAATGAACGAGACCTTTGACTTTGCTCATGTTAGGATGAGGTTCTCCTTCTGTTCCTAACGTGATCGTATTTATCGTGAGATTAAGTTCAGGGATAGTCTCCCTTTATCACCGGTATACAACAAAGATTAGGGTGTTGAAGTAGAAAAATTTTATTGTAATCAAATCATCGGTAATACATTCATAGATTTTTCAAATTCCATGGTCAAGGTAGGTCTATTCCCTAAGTTTCTTCAAGTAGTACATCCCAGATTGGACGACTTTCGTGATCTTGTAGGATCCTTCCCAATTTGGGGTAAGCTTTCCCTGACTTTGAGGTTGAGAGATGGTGGCTCGTCGAAGCACTAAGTCCCCCACTCTGAATATTTTACCTCTAACTCTAGAGTTATAGTATCGAGCCACCCTTCACCTATAAACCGCCATCCAAACTTGGGCTTTCTCTCTTTTTTCTTCTAGTAGGTCGAGGTTGGCTCTAAGGTCCTGTGGATTATGCTACTCATTGAAAGCCACTACCCATATCGATGGAAGCTTAAGTTTGATCGAGATGATTGCCTCTATTCCAAAAGCTAAGATGAACAGTATTTCTCCAATCGACAGTCTTTGGGTAGTGCGGTATGCCCATAGAATATGATAAAGTTCGTCCGCCCAGGCCTCTCTTACTCTTTCGAGTCTTGTCTTAGTGCCTTGCAATAGGATCCGATTGGTCACTTCAGCTTTTTCATTTGCCTGTGAGTGAGCTACCGACGTGAAGTGATGGAAGATGTTTAGATCTTCGCAGAACTCAGCGAACCTCATCCTAGCAAACTATCACCCATTATCTATTATGAGAGTTCGGAGCAAACCAAACCGATAGATGATTAACTTTCAGACGAAGTCCTGTATCTTGGTCTCAGTAATTTTTGCTAGTGGTTCAGCTTCGATCCATTTGGTGAAGTAGTCGATCGCAACCAGGAGAAACTTTCATTGTCCGGATGCCATTGGAAAAGGGCCATGTATATCCATTCTCTACTACGCAAATGGCCAAGGTGCGCTTAGTAGAGTAAGCTCGGAGGTTGGCTGTCTTTGTATGTTTGCATTTCTCTAATAGCAATCATATTTTTTGACATACTATATAGAATCATGGTACAAGATCGACCAATAGTACCCTTGCAGAAGTAGTCTTTGTGATAGGAATTTAGCTCCTACATGACTTCCATAAATTTTCTCGTGCACTTTTCATAATGTGAAGTCGGCTTCTGAAGGTTGAAGACATCTCAACAGCGGTAGTGAATACGATCTTTTATACAACTTGCCCTCATACAAAATGTACCAGAAGGCTTGATTTCTAAGTTTTCGAGCTTCTTTCAGATCATGATGAAGAACTCCTTCTTTGAGATAGGCAACTAATAGGTCAATCAAGCTTGGCTCGAGCTTCATCTGCATAACAAGCTATGATTCCTCTACGCTTGGGCATTTTAGAGTTTTAAAATATAATTCTTTGGATAGTTCAACTAGGGCTAAAGCGGCCAATTTAAAGAGAAGGTCGGTTTTTATATTTTCTATCCTTGAAATCTGTCGAATGCCAAAACTATCGAAGGCTAGAGTCAAATTCTTTACTTTCTTAAGGTATTTCATCATACTTTTCTTCCGTGCTTCATAGTTGCCATTGACTTAGCTGACTACTAATTGAAAATCATTATAGACTTGAAGCCGATCTACTTTTAACTCTCTTGCTATTTTTAAGCCGACGATCAGTACTTCATATTTGGTCCCATTAATAGTTGCAGAAAATTTGAAGCATAGTGCGTATTCGATAATGACTTTCTCGGGGTTGACTAAAACTAATCCCATGCCTACTCTAGTGGAGTTGGATGAACCATCCACGTACAGAATTCAAAAATCTTCGAAAAGGTCGGCACTCTCTTTGGGGAGGCTCGGTTGCAACCATGAGATGCCCTTCTCATTCTATTCAAGCTCAGCTTCATCTAGAATGGTATATTCTACTACAAAATCTATCAATATCTGAGCTTTGATCGATGGCCAGGTCGATAATTGATGTCAAACTCTGTGAGCTCGATTGTCCATTTTATGATTTTTTTGAAAACATCCGTTCGATGAAGGACTGCTTTTATTGGTTGATTCATGAGGACCGTTATGGTATGTCCTTGGAAGTATGGTCAGAGTCTCCTGACAGCAATTAGAAGAGAGTAAGTCAATTTTTCTAACTTAGAGTACTTGGTCTCTACATTCCTTAGGACTCGACTTACGTAGTAGATTGATCGCTGTATCTTCATTTTCTCCTTGACCAAGACTACTACCAAGACCGTCGGAGAGACTGCTAGGTACAAGAATAATTTTTCTCTAGGTTCAGGCTTTGCTAGTAGTGGGGGTGAGCCAAGGTAGTTTTTAAACTTCTCAAACGTTCGTTATTACTCCATCATCCAATAGAAGTTCTTTGGTTGCTTGAGAACTTGGAAGAAGGGCATGTATCGCTTGGCCAATCTTGAGACAAAGTGATTTAGGGATGCCATTTTTCTAGTCAAACGTTGAACTTTTTTGATTATTTTTGGAGCAATCATCTTTTAAATAGCTCGCATTTTCTTTGGATTTGCTTCGATCCTGCATCTTGACACCATAAACCCTAGAAACTTTCCTAAGGTCACACCAAAGGTGCACTTGGTCGAGTTCAACTTCATCTTGTACTTCTTGAGTGCACTGAAGGTCTCTTCGAGGTCAGTGATATAGTTTATTGAAGCTTGACTTTTGACGAGCATGTCATCCACATACATCTTCATGTTGCGGCTGATCTGCTCTTTGAAGATTTTGTTGATCAGGCATTGGTATGTTGCCCCTGCATTCTTGAGTCCAAAAGGCATAACCCTGTAACAGCAAAGACTATGATTAGTAACAAAAGTAGTTTTCTCTTCGTCCTCCGATGCCATCCATATTTGGTTATAGCTGGAAAAGGCATCTATGAAGGTGAGGAGCTCGTGGCCCAAGGTTGCATCTACCAGTTGATCAATCCTGGGTAGAGGATAGCTATCTTTTGGATAGATTTTATTCAGCTTTTTGAAGTCTATACACATCCTCCACTTACCGTTGGTTTTCTTGATCAGGACCATGTTAGAGATCCAAGTTGGATAGCTGATTTCTTAAATAAATCCGATATTGAGAAGCTTGTCAACTTCTTCTACTATTGCCTTCTGCCTTTCTAGTGCATGACTCCGAACTCTTTCTTTCACTGGTCGATGCTTGGGATCAATATTCAGTCGATGTTCCATAACCTCGACATCAATCTCAGGCATATCCATCGAAACCTAGGCAAAGATGTCGGTATTCCTCTATAAAAAGGTAATGAGCTGCTTCCGAACTTCATCTTCCAGATTGGAGCCAATTTGCACCGTATGCTCCGTATTTTTGTTATTCAAGGGGATGGTCACAAGATCTTCTATGGGCTTGTCCCATTCTTCGTGAAGGTCATCACGAACATCAAGTCCGTCAACTAGATAGGGGTCAAGTCGAGTGCCATTTTGTAAGACGATGGAGTAGCAGTGCCGGACTAATGCTTGATCATCTTTAATTTCACCGATTTCGTTGTTTATTGAAAATTTTATTTTTAGATAATAGATTGATACTATAGCTCATAGTGCATTCAGACCAGATCGATCGAGGATTGCATTATAAGCGGAGGAGGATTTTACTACCAAAAAGTTGACCCACGTCTTAGCCTGCTTTGGATACTATCCTGCAGTCACGGCTAGAGTTATCATTCCCTCCACTAGCACAGCATCGCCAGCGAAGCCGACCACTGGGGAGTTCATGGGTCTCAAATAATTATCGGATATGAACATTTTAAAGAAAGCATCATAGTATAGAACGTCAGTGGAACTTTCATTATCTACCAAAATATGGTATACATCATAATCAGTAAACTGGACTCCTTGAGCATCCTCATCGGTGAAAGTGATAGGCTCTTCAGTTCTTCGCCTCTTCCTGAGCTCGGCTGACCTGCTAGCCTCCCCTCGCCGAAGTCCCCTAGAGATAATATTAATGATGCCGATCGGGGGTCAATCTTCTCGCTGCTCCTCATCCCTCGGTGGTTCTAATGGTGGGGGTGCTCTCGACTGATCCTCTCATTCTTCTAGCCGACATCGTAGAAATTGGCCAAGCCTATCGTGCCTGATGAGCTTCTTGATTTCATCTTAGAGCTGGATGTACTCTTTTATATCATGATCGTGATCGCGATGGTACAGGCAGAACTTGCTAGGATTGTGTTTGTCGAGGTGAGTGCGCATCCTTTTCGGTCTTGATAGTTGTTCTCCAATCTCCATCAGTACTTGAGTTTTTGAAGCATTGAGAGGGGCGTAGTTATGGAATTTTCTAAAGAGAGAGCTCCGTCGCATCCTTCTATCTAGGCTTCTTCGTCTCTAGGCTCGGGTAGGGGTTCGGGCATGCTTATGCTCCGAAAGAGTTCGGGAGCATAGCCGAGATCTGCTTGATTTCTCTCCAGCTGTGGGCACATTTGGTTCACCCATCTGCCACTCTTGGGTGGCTTCATTATCCCTAGCCTTAAAGGCCTCTTTAGCTCGAGCATAACCTTCAGCCCGAGCCAGCATATCAGCAAAGTTCTTGGGGTACTTCTTCTCCAAGAAGAACAACAAATCATTCTTCTGAAAGCCATCTTTGAGTGCGGCTATTGCAACAGACTGGTCCAGATTCTGGACCTCCAATGCAGCAGCATAAAATCGAATGACATAAGTTCGAATAGATTCCTCCTCCTTCTGCTTGATATTCATTAGAAAATCTGAACCTCGGTGGGAATGTCGGTTGTTAACGAAATGAGTTGCAAACTAATAACTTATTTGATCAAAGAAAAAGATGGTACCCAACTTAAGTACTAAGTATCAATTCCTGGCACCTTCCTTGAGGGTGGATAGAAAAGCCCACATAAAATGGCATCTGGCGCACCGTGGAGCAGCATCATTATCCGAAAGATCTTTAGATGGTCGATCAGATCAATGGTTCCATCATAACTCTCAAACTACGGGAGCTTGAAGTTCGATGTGATTGGTTCCTGCATAATCTTCTGAGAAAAAGGAGGGTCAGTGCAAATATCGTTACCATAGAAGGAGGGAGCATGATGGAGTTCTTTAATTCATCGACTAATTTTCTAGAGCCTTTGATCTAGAAGATCTTCACGATCATTGATCTCCAAGATTTTCTGATGGAACGAAGGCAAAGCTCCCTCCAGGGTCAAGTCATGGTCCGAGCAAGGGCTCTCCACCCTCTGCTTCTCCTTTTCGGAGATCATCGATCGGCTAGCCTAAGTCGGTCGTCCTCAGATCGGATCATGGAGCTCTGGAGAAGCCTATTCTGATCAAATTGGCATCGAGCCTATCGATGCATGGCCTGCACCATCTCCATGAGACCATAAATCTGCTGGATCAGCAGGTTGAATCTAGCAGGTTGAACTACTCCATATCCATCATGACTGCAGATGGAGCTTGAGTTGTTGGAGCTGAAGCAGGAGTAGATAGATCTGGACGAGATTTGACTACAGAGATCGTTGACTGTCGGGTCGAAGCTTTCTTAGGAGGCATTTTTTCTAGAAAGAACTCTAGAGAGGAAGAAGAGAGATCGCTGCTGAGCACTCCTTTAAGAACAAGAGAATCTTAAGAACAGAGGGGCCCTTCCTCTGGCGCCAATTCTATTGGCGCAAAATCTGATTGCCGTCGAAGAAGTGATGGAGTCAGAGAAGATGAGATCACCGTCGGTGATCTACAAAATAAGTCTCGTCTAGAGCCTAGGGTGGTAGCTCCGGCAAGACCCTCTGACGGTCAAGTTAGCTTTTTTGGCTAACAAAAATGGAGTGCTCAATCAAGAAAGTTGCAGAGTTTTGAAAGAAAGAAGAGAGCCTCAAAAAAACGTATTTAGAAGGTCCCTTTTATAGATGGAGCCTATAACAAACTGATAGTGACAGTCGTAACTGTCGGATAGTAGGCCGCTCAGGACCACATGGAGTTTGTTATGGAGGATAGTATTTATTATCGCGAGGTACCAGTTCGTTTGAGATTTGATAGTCAAAGTTCGGAGGGGTGGGCATCGGTTGGTGATAATCTTTGAGCTATATCAATTCTAGAGGAGTTCGAACTCCTCTAAGATAGTTCGGATGTGGGTCGGTTCATGCCGTGTATGGGATCAGACTCGTACGGAGACCTTCCTGAATGACTATGGAAAGTTTGGCCGCTGAAGGAGTCCGAAAGAAGTTCGGCTGCTAAAGGAGTCTGGAAGAAGTTTAGTTGCTGAAGGGTCTGAAAAGGGTTCGACCGCTGGAGGAGTTCGGAAAGAGTTCGGCTGCTGAAGGGGTTCGAGAAGGGTTTGACCGCTAGAGAAGTTCGAAAGGAGTTCGGCTGCTGAAGGGGTCCGAGAAGGGTTTGGCCGCTGGAGGAGTCCAGAAGAAGTTCGGTTGCTGAAGGAGTCCGAAAAGAATTTGGCCGCTGGAGGAGTTCAGAAGGAGTTCGGCTGCTGAAGAAGTCTGAAAAAAGTTCGGCTGCTAAAGAGGTTCGAAAAGGATTCGACCATTGGAGGAGTTTGAAAGGAGTTCGATCGCTGGAGGGGTTCCAAGAGAAAGAATTTTCAATCGAAGCTCTTCTGTGGTTATGAATTATATTAGGCTAAGCATACTTCAGCAGGAGCTAGATTTATCCTCAATGGGCACAAAATGAACAGCAATACAGAGTGCCATGCTTGTATTCAGAGGCTCAAGGCCATAACTTTCTTAACCTCCAGTCACCCCCCCACTAAACCCACCTAGTGGATCTGAGAAAGCGGCCAAAATCAGAGCCCCAGAAGGAGCACATGCCCTTAGCTTTGCCGACATGCCACTGGTGCTGCATTTCCTAGCTCCACTTGCGTGGCAAAGGTTACTCCAAATTTTTACTCGTCATACATATAAGGTAAATTTCCTAAAGTTTCTTCTATTCATCGATGTTGATGAGAGCCAGGCGGTTATGGATACTATTCAACCATTTTGGGTGGCCAAGGAAGGAGGCTCTTGGTTAGGCCAAGCCATCAAATCATATAGAACATTCAACTTGCTCTCTTTTGAATTATTGGGCCTGTCGTTTGCTGAAGTGTTTTCCCTTTCAAATATGCCTGGGGATGGTGATAGATGTGCCTATATAAAGGGTGGGAGGGATTAAAGGTTTGTTTCAGTGAGGAGGAGGCAAAATCAAGAAGACCCATGGGAGAAGAGAGAGAGTACAGCCTCATCTCTCAGTGCAGTCAGAGGTGGAGGGGCTGTACCCTCTCTCTTCTCCTCTTGGTCTTTTTTGATGGAAATTTTCGGCAAGATCTCTCGTTCAAGACGCGGCATTTTTGTTAATCCAGCACCTCAAAGACCTTCCAACATCAATCACTGAACGAATCACTCTTGGCACTTGCCAAATGCGGGGACTGTAAGGTGTACCTTACCTCAAAATTGATTTTTCCTACGTACATCAGTTAATTTTAGCGATATACAATTTTGTTCACGTTTTGCCCAAGAAAAGATTTTCCATTTGCTGCACCGGGTATTAAATTGAATGAATAACATGAAATACGCTGCTCATAAAATTTGTTGTGTTGATTTGCCCCCATCTCTGTTTTTTTTTTTTTTTTTCTTTCTTTCTTTTTCTTCTTTTCAAATGTATGTAAGTGCATGAAATTCAAAGGCAGCATCCTAGGTATGCTATTAGAATAGATGCTATTTACAAATAACTAAAACATGTGAAGAATTTAAACATTTGAGCGTATAAATAATTATTAATTAGCCATACAAAAATGATTGTAACCAAGTTTCGAAGTCTTTTTTTCTTTTTTGTGAAATTATTGGTCATATAAACTAATTTGTTTGTTGAAGGTTGAAATTTTAGGTGTATCTTCCTTCATGACTAGTGAATATAGATAAGAAAAGACATAAAAGGAAATAATATAAAAATAAAATATAACTAATTGATTTAATTTGATGGGGTTGTAAAGCTATAAAAATTGACTACGATCTTTTAAAAATAATCTTTTTGAATGGTTTGACTTTCCAAGATCTTAGCTCCCCCCCCCCCCCCCCCCCCCACCCTCCTCTCCGTTTTTTTTTTTTTTTTTTTTGTTGTACCAAACAAATGGTTGCCAATACACCACCTCTTAATAATAAGAATTTAAAAATTTTATTTATTCTATGAGAAAATCATTCCCTATATAAAGCAATAATTACATAATAAAAATTTTCTATAACTGTTATATGATTTGAACTAAAACCTATTAAAATATTATTTGAATTTTCTTTATTGCTTTTATGGATAATCACTAATTTTAATTTTACTAGGGTTGTAACTAATGTGCCAAATAATCGAACACCAAAATCTACTTTTAATTTATTTTTTAGATTTTAGGTTAATTTATTAAATGAGTTGCTTTTTTAATATCCATTGAATAGATATTTTTAATTATCCCATACAATTTTCATGAAATTTGTAAATCTACTTACAATAGATAAAAGAAATTCTTTTATTTTTTTCTTGTCAAGTTGCCTATTAATGTGGACATAGATAAAATTTGATCATGAGAATATAATTATTTTTTTTTCTATTTTTATGGCTATAACAAAACCTAAACCAATGTTATAAAATCATGGAACATCGATATTCTACCATAGTATAGCTCATGAAGCTTTTGGCATTGGCTAACTTTCTAATATTCAACACTAAAATGTTAAATAATAATTTTTAATTGAGAAATACTTTTAAGACACATGATATTTGTACTATTAAAGATTTATTCTAATTAATAATTAAATTATTTTTAGGTAAACTATGACTTCTATAAACAAAATCATGACTTGAAATAGCAAATGATTATACTATAACTGTTATATGATCTGAACTAAAATCTATAAAAATAGTATTTGAATTTTCTTTATTGTTTTTATGGGTTATAACTAATTTTAATTTTACTAGGGTTGTAACTAATGTGCCAACTAATCGAACAGCAAAATCTACTTTTAATTTATTCTTTAGATTTTATTTAATTTATTAAATGAGTTGCTCTTTAATATCCATTGAATAGATCTTTTAAATTATCCCATATATTTTTCTTGAAATTTGTAAATCTACTTAGTGTAGATAAAAGAAATTATTTTATTTTTATATGGTCATGCTGCTTATTAATGTGGACATAGAGAATATTTGATCATGAAGAATATAATTATTTTTTTCTATTTTTATGGCTATAATAAAACCTAAACCAATGTTATAAAATCATGGAACACCCGATAATATTATCTACCATAGTATAACACATGAAGCTTTGGCATTGGCTAAATTTTTAATATTCAATATTAAAATATTAAATAATAATTTTTAATTAAGAAATATGTTTAAGACACTCAATATTTGTACTATTAAAGATTTATTATAATTGAATAATTAAATTATTTTTAGGTAAACTATGACTTCTATAAACAAAATCATGACTTGAAATATATAGCAAATGGTTATACTATCTAATAAACAACGTTATACCCAACGTTGTCAACATTGACATTGGTAATTAAGGCCAAACCTCATTAAAGTGTCCAACTTACTAAAAAGTTATAGTTTTAATTTAAATCATTAAGTTGGATCCATTGATTTATATCTCCTTTTCCTTTCTATGCATATACATTACAACAAAAAATAGTTTGACAAGCTAGACCAATAGTAAATAAAATCAAAGCAAAAAATTATAATATATATGTGTATGCAAGCATGCACATGTGTGTAAGTTTTTCTTACCACTTTTTGATTATTTTTATTTCTTGAATCATCATCGTGTTTAAACTAGTTCATAAAATTTTGATACTTTTCTCCTGTTTTTCATGTACATCTTCTTTCGTAAAATTATCTAAATTTATACATGATTTCTATTAATATTGATGTAGTATTACTAAGTTTTCTATTTCATTCCAAGATATACTAGCATGGTACAAAGCTCCTTTTAAAGATAGAGTTAATGATGTAGTAAATTAATATTGTTCTACTATAAATCATTACTTCAATTCCATTCTTATTTATGCAATTATCATTTGAACTCAAAGGAATTACCAATCTAGTGCAAAAATAGTTATATCAAACATTACTAGTAGTCTTAGTTATACAAAATATGAAATAGTCCATAATAACTAAGATGAATTACCAACTTAGCTCCAAAATAGTTATACCAAATATTACATAGTTCTAGATATATAGGATATTAGATATTCCTACTAGCATATAGCATAAAGCTCCACTATCAATCAAACTAATACTATGAATATAATTGAAGAAAATAAAAATATTTTTTGATATCAATATTTTAACAATGGCTGACATTATTTGTTTCCAAATTTTTGAATTTTAGTGTTTGGTTGCATTTTTTATAATATTAATGATTACTTTTACATCCGACATCATTATTTTATCATTAAGGAAATAAAAGAACTAAGCAATCTTTTGAGTTGAAATTTTAAAATCATTATATTATTATCTACAAGTAATTCTTTGTATAAGAGGATGAATTTGAATAACCAAAAGTCACATTGAACTCCAAGTGGATTGCAATGCAAAAGAAAATAACACAGTGAAGAAATTAAATATAAAATTTATATTATTAGCAATTATTTATTGAGAAATAAATATGTCTTATATTTGTGCACTTTCTAATAGCTTCTTGCATTTTTTTCTAGTATTAAACAAAATGAAACAATCATATTTTTTGAGCCACTATTGATACTTCATTAAGTAGTTAAAAAAATATGATACTTTTATTGTTATCATTTTCTATGGTGCTTTTTTATATTTTTTTATTATAAAGTGTAGTGTCATCCCATCATTAAATGGATATAGCTGGAAATCTACCTTAACCAGTTTCATACTAATCACTTGTTAATTTTTATTATATTTTTAGAGGGTAAAAAACTTACTCCTTTAGAGGGTAAAAAACTTACTAGAGAATTTATATTTTCCTAGGTATAATATTTCTCATGAAATATTTAGATAGGAAAATAACTTATGTTCTTTCGTATTACTACTTTCCTTGATGACTTGCTAAGATCTATCCATATTTTTGATAATACCATTTTATATAAAATATTATTTTATTATACATATATTATCTAACATAATATAGACAATATATACTATATTATACTATTATATAAAATATTAGAGTAAAATATAATATCATATGAAAGAGTACAATATATTATAGCATATTATATTGCAATATTCTATAATAATGATATTATGATATCATAAAATAAATAATATATTAGAAAAATGATGTAATATAGTATGATATATAAGAATATAATATGTTATCACAATAATTTGTTATATTATAATAATAAGATATTCTTATATGATAATTATACTATATTACATCATATGATATTGCATACTATAATATACAATAATATATAACACAATCAATAATGTATATCACATCTAATATAATATAATATATAGAATACATATTATACTATATTATATTATGACATTATACTGTAGTATTTTAGGGTTAGGGGTATTTTGAAAATAAAATAAAAATATATATTTTTGGTTGATGAAAAAATGACTTATTTACCTCCTAGATGAGTAAAATTTTTCCAATGTCATAGATAAATACAACCTATAGGAAAATTATTTACCTATCTAGAGAAGCATAAGAACATGGGTAAGTTGGTCAATGAAAAAGTTGACTAATTTTCTTATAATATCTTTTATCAAAGTACAGGCCCTTAATATGAATAGCATTGATTCCCATGAATCTCTCTCCCCCCCCTCTCTCTCCCCCACAACCTTCTCTTTCCATCTCTCCCCTTTCCCTCCTTGCTTCCACCTCCCTCCAACCTTTCTCCCCCCTCCCTCCATGGTCAATGTCTACTCACTACCTGCTCACCCCTCTCTCCAAGACCAGTGACTAGTCATCTCCTACCAACCCTCATTCTCCATGCCTAGTGACCAATCACCATCCACTCCCCTCTCTTTGCTGTTGGCAATCGGTCACCAAGTACTCCCCTCTCTCCATAGTAGACAACCAATCATCACCTACTTTCTCTTTTTTTGTATGGTAGGTGACTAGTCAGTGCCCACTCCACCTTCTCCTCATGGCCAGCGATAAGTCAACACCCATTCTTCTCTCTTTCCATGACTAGTGATCGCTCACAGCCTACTCTTCTCTCTACTTCTTTCTCTACTATAAGAAAATTAAATATTAGCGACAAAAATTTTTTCATTGCTAATAAAGACTTTTTATCATCACAAACATTGATAAAAATAAATGCTATCACTAACACTATTTGCAACGAAAATTTTGTTACTAGCAACGGCGAGTACCATCTCTAAAAGTTTTAAATTTTTTTTAAAATATTTAAATATAAAAAATATTGACGATGATAAATTTAGATGATTAGTGATAAAAATCGAGTCATCACTAATAATTAACTATTAGCGATGGCTTCATAATTATTAGCAATGACGTAAGCTGCCGCTAAAATTATTTAATTTTTTTTTATTTTTATAATATTTAAACATAAAATATATATTAGTAACGATGAATTTTGGCTATTAGCAATAAAAAATATATCATAGCTAATAATTTTTTAAAAATAATAGATTGAAAAAAAAAGATTATTTAAAACCATTATTAGCAATGGGATATTTACCGTTGCTAATAATCTAGAACACAACCCAACTCTAGTTCGAATTCAATTTGAACTCGATTCAAATCTAATTCAAAATTCTACCAAACCTAATTTAATTAGGTTTTGAATCTATGTCCTTTTAGATTAACTTCAAATTAAGTCAAGATTAATTAAATTAAGTCTAATTTAAATCAATTAGAAGAAATTACTTTTCAATTTGGATTCAATTCGAATCTAATTTAAATCTAATTCAAAATCCTGTCAATCCTAATTCAATTAGACTTTTAATCCAAGTCCTACTTGGATAGTAAAATTTAATTACCTTCAAATTAAGTCAAATCTAATTAAATTAAAATTAATTTAAAAAATAATTTTTAATTTAAGTTTGATTCATATCTAGTTCAAATCCGATTTGAATCCAGTTCAAATCTGATTGGAATCCAATTCAAAATCCTATCAAATCTAATCTAATTAGACTTTGAATCCAAGTCATACTTGGATTATAAAACTCAATTAGCCTCAAATTAAGTCAAGCTTACTTAAATTAAATCTAATTTAAATTAATTAGGACTTGATCCATGATTACATTTGAATCCAATTCAAATTCAATTCGAATTCTATTCGAAATTCTATCAAACTAAATTAAATTATATTTTGAATCCAATTCCTACATGGATTATAAAATTCAATAAGCCTCAAATTAAGTCAAGATTAATTAAATTAAATATTATTTAAATTAATTTAAAAAAAAAATTAATTTGAGTTCAATTCGAATCTAATTTGAATTTATTTCGAATTCAATTCAAAAACTTGTTAATCCTAGTTCAATTAGACTTTGAATCTAAGTCCTACTTAGATAGTAAAATTTAATTACCTTTAAATTAAGTCAAGCCTAATTAAATTTAATCTGATTTAAATTAATTAAAAAAAATAATTTTTAATTTGAGTTTGATAAGAATCTAATTTGAATCCGATTTGAATCTAATTTGAAATCCTATTAAACCTAATTCAGTTAGACTTTGAATCCAAGTCTTAATTAGATTATAAAACTTAATTATCTTTAAATTAAGTCATCTAATTAAATTATTTTAATTTAAATTAATTATAAAAAAATAATTTTTAATTTTGATTTAATTCGAAACTAATTCAAATCCGATTCGAATCTAATTCAAAATCATGTCAAACCTAATTCAATTAGACTTTAAATCTAAATTTTACTTAAGATATTAAAATCTAATTAGCATCAAATTAGTCAAACCTAATTAAATTAAATCTAATTTAAATCAATTAGGACTTGATCCATAAATTAATTAATTTTAAAAATTTAATAAAATCTAATATTGATTTTTAACTATCCATAAAATTATCTAAGAGAAAATAAAATTTAATATTAAAAAATTAATATTAGAGATAGAAAACATACGATCATCAATAATTTTAAAAAAAGTATTATTTTAAAAATATAATTATTAATGATGAAAAATTTATTACCGATGATATTTAGCCATCGTTAATAATATCTTTTATGTTAGCAATGGAAAAAATTACTAGCAATGGAAATTACCATCGTTAATAATCATTTTGCTCTCATTTTTCTCCAACTGATTGAGCGCCCTCATTTTTTTTCACACCACCACCCCCTCATTTTCCCCCACCTCACCGCCCACTATCTCTTCGTTTTTTCATCAAGCCCTCCTCATACCCCACCACCACTTCCCTCTCTTCCATCCTTTAGTTCTCCCGCCACCTCCTCTCTCCCCCAATAGACGGCCTCCCCTCAGCTGCCTCCTCCTAACTGCCTCCCCCCGGTACCCAGCCTACCTTCCTAAGCCACTAGATGCCTCCTACCTCCCCAAGCCCCCGACCATCTCCCCTGGCTGCACCCAGCCCACCTTCCCAAGCTCCTGACCGCCTTTCGCTCCCCGAGCCCAACCGACTGCAAGCTTTCGATCTCCTTCCATCTTCTCAAAATTTCAACCTTATCACCCTCCTCTCCCCCGTTCTTCGATCTCCTTGCACCCCCTCTCTCCCTTCGACCGCCTCTCTCCGAGCTCCCGACTGCCTGCCACCTCTCCGATGTTGGAAATTATATTCCAAAGTTAATCGTCAGTCTATTGATGGTTGAGATATTATAATTAATTTATTAATTAATAAAAAAATTTTTGGCTTCTTTATATCATAAGTTTACATCTTCTAATGAACTCCATTGTTATGATGAAGTCCTTAAGACTATTTAGTTTTGATAAAGAGAGGATTTATTGATTAGTCTTTAAATTTATTTATGATCAAATGATAGACTGTTAATTAGGACGATAGCATCTATCGAGCATAGGTCGCTATATGCCATATAGATTAGTTATCCTCTTAACCAAGAAGTATGGAGATATTGGTATGATATATAGGTGAGATATATGGGTACATCATCATTGAACGTGATCAACTCTAGAGTATTCTGCTATTGAGAATATCTCTGATGGAAATAGGTATAAGTATCCCTTAGACTTGAGATCACCTCAGTGATTTGCAAGCAACTCACTGTGCTTTGATACCGGACTAACTGAATTTCTAATTCAACAATGAAAGACTTCTGGACACAGTCAAGTACTTGCAAAGTCAGAGTGTGATCAAGATGGAATTGACTACTCCAAAAGTTAGAGAAGAATGTATCACTGTATTTCAATATAGCAAAATCTTGGCCAGGATAATCCATCAGATAGATTTGATATTTTGAAATACAATATGGACAATCTGATTAAAGTTGATAGTTGAACTCTGAGGTATCCTACGAGGATTATGGTCAAGGAGATGAATTATATGAAAACTATATCCGCATGGATTCTAAGGATGGTGTTCTACACCTTCGACCTATCCGACCGTCGGATATCATTATTAGATGGTCACTTTGATTGGTACAAAAATTTATTCTTGTGCTACTGGTTTAGGTTCGTACCTATGAGATCACATACATTAGAGTTCACATTCCGATCGGATGGTTGATCAGCAAGTTAAAATCATTTTAGGGTTAAACGATCAATACGATTGATGTTTGACCTAGTGCAAGTATTATAGGAGGATTGATTAGCAATTCAATTGCTAATTAACTTAATTTGATTAAGTTAGTAGGCTGAGATTAAGTTTAATTAAACATAATTTAATTAAATTTGGTTTGAGCTTGATTGGATCAAATTCAATTGATTTATTGGATAAGCGAAGTGCAAGAAAGAACTAATCCTAGTCTAACTACGACTTGGGTCAATCCAATTTTTTAATTTAATTAAAAAATAAATTAAAATTAAATCTAATTTAATCTAATTTAAATAAGTTCTTAAATAGGTTATGGTCTTATTTAATTGGATTGGATTACTTTTATTTTTATTTGGTTAAAAGACCTTGTTTGATCAGGTCAAAATAAGAGTCCTAGTATGACTAGGACTCCCTATTCCTTACGCCACCTAATCCTCATGCCCCACACCTTTCTCTTTGTGTTTTTATGTGAAATTCTCCATGTCCAAAGACTTCTCATGCCCCCTTTCTCTCTTCTATTTCTCATATGGAATTTTGTTGCATGACCAAGTCAAAAGGGGAAGTTGATTTTGCTTAGGATTCTATGAGATAGAATTCCTAGTCAACTAAAAGTCCTCCTTCCCTTCATGCTGCCACCTCCCTTATTTCTCTCTCTCACACACACACATTTTTTTGGATTTATTTGTGTCCTCCCTTGCTGGTCCATGGCAGAAAAAAAAGGTGGGGCGCCCAAGAGTTGGGCGCCCCAACAACTTTCTTTATTTGGTCCTTCCTAGTCTAGGTTTTTGACCTAACTTGGACTCTACATATCTCTCTATTTAAAAAAAAAAATTTGCTAAAAATTCATCTGGATCATGGAGATATTAACAACACAAATCAGGATGTCTAGGAAAGGAACAAAGAAGAAGAAGAGGGTCTTCTTCTAGGATTTTTGTTCCAGATCTCTTTTTTTCTTTTTGTGAGCTTTTGAGAGGTGTCTCAGCATCACAAATCTTCTTCTTTTTCTTCTGATATTTTGGAGTATCCAAGTTTTGAAGAAGAAAGCATCGGATCGATCGTCGAAGAGAGATCAGTACAGTGCTAATTTTCTGCATCAGGATCTCTGGTCATATTTGTGGGCTCATCTGCACGACTCCTAGAGTTTGAACATGTGTGTGGCTCGTGACTTCATCCTCAAGACTGGATCAGTAAGTTAGAACATCTAACTTGCCCAGGTAACAGATCCGATCTATTATTTTATAGCTATATTAGATGTAGTATAAATCTAGGTTGATATAATCAACCTTTTTTTTCTTATTTAATTTTTAATTTTTGATTTAAATATCATGAAATAATTATATAATAAGATTTTAAATCTAAAATATTTTAGATTAATTTTGATTGATTTTAATCTTTCATTATCTGATCTTGAAAAGTTTCAAGATCTAGTCTTGAAATTCTAGATCTGGTTCTTTCAATTGGTATCAGAGCCTAGCTTCTTATTACATAATTTTTGTTCATATTTAGATTATTTTTTAGATTAGATATAATTATTAAATCTAAAATTAAAAAATTTAGATCTCACGAATTGCCATAAGGTTGTCCTGCTGTAAGGTTTATCCCTTACAGTAAAAAGATTATCCTAGTTCGTGATGATCTGACTCTAATCATAAATTTATTAGATTTGATCTAATTTTATTTATAATTTAATAAATTTAAAATAATTTTAAATTTAAAAATAAAATATTTTAAATTACATGGACTGCCATAAGATTGTCCTGCTGTAAGGTTTACCCTTATAATGGATAGGTTGTCCTAGTACGTGCTAATCTAAAATATTAATTATAAAATTTTAGATTAGATCTAAAAAATTTTATGATCTGATTAAAAATATTTTAATCTAATTTTAATCATCATAAATATATCAGATTTGATCTAGAAAGATTTATGATTGATTATTATTAAAACTGTTTCAATTATATGAACCTGTTTAGATTAGATCTAAAGTAGTTTTATATTTATTTTACTTGTATATTGATTATGAATCAAACATGCAACTTGGTTGATAGAAGCATATTATAAAAATATTTTATAAATATAAAAATTATTTTCGAAAAGCCAAACCCTAACCCTCAGTCCAAAACTTAATTAAGAATTAAGAAGTTTGATTAGGTTCTAGGATTGTAAATTGAAGATCCTATGACACGAATAATAATACATTGGGTTAATAGGTTAGTGGGGATTAGGTCCATTAATTGAGTTAGACCTAAGGTTAGATTAAAGAATAAACTTAATTAGAGAATTAACTAAATCTAATTAATTATTATCTTAGATTAGGTCAAGAATTCTTTAGATCAATTACAGTAGTTGTAGTTGGTTAAGTCCATATTTTTAACAAGAACCAAATGGACTTAATTCTTGGCTAAGAGGTTTAGCTTGAACTATTAGATTGATCTAATCAAGACTAATTAAATTAGTTGGTGTCTAAGGCAATTTTGGCACATACGATCGATGGTTTTTAATTGGCAGCCCGCTTACGTGACCATTTTTTATGGTGTCTAAGGCAAGCTTTGGCAGATCCTTCCATCGATCTCACTTACCTGACCTTCTTAGTGAGATTAAGTTTTGATCAGATCACTTGACAATTTGAGTTGACTCATGTCAGCTAGGTAAATCAGTATGACTAATTTAAGTGCTCCTAGACCAGTCTGTTAGTGGTCTCCCTTAAGCTGACTTGATGAAGCCAGTGGGAGGATCATGATAAGCTGGTTAATCTGACCTACTCACTTCTATAAATAAATTTTCTAAAATTATTAGATCTCTAAAATGAAATAGTTATATGATAACTGGATCATAGCCTCCCATTAAAGTGGATGATAATGGATCCATTATTTGGATAATCATTGGAGGCCTAAAGACCTGGTGCTTATCGATTGATGGAATTATCATTCATTATATAATCTCTTGGATACATCTTTTTAAATGATGGTTAGATGGGCCAACTAAAGTTGGACCTGATCATTCATTGGTTAGATGGGCCAAATATGATCATGTTAATGGTTGGACCTAACTGAATCCTTTTCTGAGAAAGTCAAAGCCAACTGATCAGAGCCTAGAAAAAAATTTAATTACTGAAAATTATTTGGAGAAATAATTGATTATGAACATATCCTTAGATGTACATGGATGGGCCAACCAAAGTTGTGCTTGTGTACAGTCTATGTGGATTTTAGTATCCACTAAGGAATTAGGATAATTCCTCGAATTGAAGGCAGAGGCTAACAATTCGAATAAAATAGTGGAAGATCCTTTTGATTAAAGTCCAAATCTCTAGGTGTAATAAATCAATTACTATTAGGTTATGTTTTTTCTTTGTGCAGATATGGCCACTTTTCTCCGATCATTGTTAGACAATAATAAGTTAGTGGGATCCAACTTCGGTAGCTGGTACCGAAAGTTGAAGATTATCCTAGAGCATGAACGGATCCTATATATGCTGATGGATCCTTCACTTGAGGAGCCAGCTGCCAATACATGCGGAATAATTAGAGACACTTATCAGAAGTGGCTCAATGATCGAACCATGGTGCGCTACATTATGCTGGCTACGATGAGCGATGAGTTTAGTCACAAGTTTGAGATAGCTTAGCTAAATAAAATGCTCCAAGTATTGGAGGATTCTTTTGGCACACCCGATGACATTGAGAGGTGCAAGACTAGTTGTGTCATCTTTAATGCCAGAATGTGGGATGAAGCCTTTGTCACTAATCATGTATTGTACATGATCGAGCTGATAGAGCGCTTGAACAAGCTTGACTTTTTCTTGCATAAACAACTTGGAAAAGATGCAATACTGAACTCGCTGCCCAAGTCTTATCTTCCATTCCTTACATATTATAGAATGTCAAAGCCTGAAGTTGACTATGATAGGTCATTGGGGTTACTTCAGAACTTTGAGAAAGATCACCAGCTCCACAAAGAGTCGGTGAACTTAGTGGAAGGTTCGTCTTCTCATTTTCGACCCTTTGAGAAAGAAAAGAAGAACAAGAAGAAGAAAGCCAAGAAGGTGCATGTTCAGGCTAGGATATTGTGTAGGCTTAGACCCAAAAAATCAAGCCCAATAAGAGTCAAGCCAAATGCTTCTTCTGCAAGAAGCGGAGGCACTGAAAGAGGAACTGTTCTCAGTACATTACCTCCCTAGCTCGAATAGACAGACAAAGAAGCAAGCTATTGCTGGGCAAGGTATTTATATGATAACTCCTTGTAATTTTTCTGTGTGTGATATTACTGACTGGGTATTAGATATCGAAAGTTCTTATCATATTTACAATTCATTATAGGGGTTGCAGGTCAGTAGAAGATTCGAGCAAGGTGAGAGATTCTTGAACGTTGGAGATAGAAGACCAGTTCAAGTTCTAGCTTTAGAAATTTTGAAACTTGTATTTGAATCTCATACCATTATTCTTAGTGATTGTCATTTCTATCCTAGTTTCTTTTTAAATATTATTTTTGTAGGCCTTTTGGCCATGAACAATTATGAAATTTTAATAAAAAAATGAGTTTATAATGTCATTATGAATGGTGTTACTGCTTTTTATGAATAATTAAATAATTATGTATATATATTATCATAATCTATTAATGTAGTCTATTCAACTAGCAAATATTCTAGATTATATAATGTGATAAATATCTATTTATGGCACTGTAGGTTGGGTCATATAAACAAGAATAGGATAAGTAGGTTGGCTTAAGAGGAAATCCTCGAACTTAGTGATTATGAATCACTTTCAACTTATGAATCCTATCTTCTTGATAAAATGATGAAGTTACCTTTTACTGAAAAAGGTGAGAGAGCCACTGAACTCTTAGGACTAGTACATACTGATGTATGTTGACCAATGAGTACTAGTGTCAAAGGTGGATATGTTTACTTCATCACTTTTATAGATAATCTATCTAGATTTGGATATGTCTATCTAATGAAACATAAGTCGGATTCGTTTGAAATGTTCAAACGATTCTGAAGTGAAGTAGAAAAATAAATTGAAAAGAATGTTAAAATTCTTCGATCTGATCGAGGAGGAGAATACCTTTCTGATGAGTTTCTCACATATCTAGAAGAGAATAGAATTTTCTTCCAATAGACTCCTCCAGAAATACCACAACATAATGATGTATCTGAAAGGAGGAATCGAACTCTGTTAGACATGGTTCGATCCATGATGGATTTTACCAGCTTGCCAATATCTCTCTAGGGATATGCACTCAAATCGGCTTGCTATCTTTTAAACAGGATTTCAAGTAAATCTGTGGTTAAAACTCCATATGAGATATGGATGGGACGTAAGCCAGCAGTTTCACACCTCAGGGTCTGGGGGTGCCCGACTTATGTCAAAGGTTAATTACAGATAAACTTAGACCTAGGTCTGATAAGTGCGCATTTATAGGGTATCCAAAAGAGATCAAAGGATACTATTTCTATCATGCTGATGAACAAAAGATGTTCGTCAGCCTTAAGATAATCTTTTTGAAAAAAAAGTTTCTTAGTGAAGGAACTGTTGCATCTAAGGTTGAACTTGATGAAGTTCAATAGGTAGAATATCCGACACAAAATGTTGAACCTAAGTCAGATTTGATCAGATCAGATTCGAAGCCTAGTGAACTCGCACTATTAAGACGATCCGGTAGAGTACCGCACCATCTGGACAGATACTATGGATTCTTGGTCCAGGATGATGATCCCATTGAACTCGATGAGAATGATGAGGATCCAATCACTTATATGGATGCGATGCAGAGATCCAACTCTGAGAAATGGCTAGAAGCCATGAGATCCAAAATAGATTCCATGAAGGTCAATGATGTATGGACATTAGTTAATCCACTTGAAGGGGTTAAACCCATTGGATGTAAATGGGTATTCAAAAGGAAAAGAGGCATCGACGGAAAGGTGGAGACCTATAAAGTCCATCGGTTGCCAAGGGGTATCATCAACATTATGGTATTGATTATGATGAGACATTCTTTCCAGTGGCAATGCTCAAATTCATTTAGATAATGCTTGCAATAGCTGTCCATCTGAACTATGAGATCTAGTAGATGGATATGAACAAGGCTTTCCTAAATGGAGAGCTAACCGAAGAGATGTATATGATACAACATAAGGGGTTCACATCCATAGATGAGTCCAAGGTGTGCAAACTTTAGAGATCTATTTATGGATTAAAGCAAGCATCTCGGAGTTAGAATATGCATTTTGATAAAGTGATCAAAACGTATGGCTTCATTTAGAATGGAGAAGAACCATGCATTTACAAATAGACAAATGGTCCAGTAGTGGTATTCCTTGTTTTGTATGTAGATGACATTTCTTTAATCGAAAATGACATCCCTGCACTATAAGAAATAAAAGTCTGGTTGTCATCACAATTCTCCATAAAGAACTTGGGTAAAGCATCCAACATCCTAAGAATGAAGATCTATAGGGATAGATCTAAAAAGATGCTTGGTATATCTCAGTCCACGTATATAGAAACTATGCTGAACAGATTCAGTATAGAGAATTTTAAAAAGGGCTATCTTCTGATAGGCCAAGAAATTTCTCTCTCTAAGAAGGATTGTCCAACAACTCCTAAAGAGAGAGAGTGTATGAGTAGAATCCCATATGCTTCGACAATGAGATCTATTATGTATGCAATGACATGTACGAGATCAGATGTGGCATACTTACTAGAAGTAGTGAGTAGATACCAGTCTGACCCTGGAGAAAATTATTAGAAGGTAGTTAAAATCATCCTTAAGTATTTGAGAAATACTAAGGATCAATGGTTGGTTTATGTTGAGTCAGATCTAAAACTTATGGGATTTACAAACACTAGCTTTCAATCTGACCATGATGAAGTAAAAGTGTATTGGATATATCTTTACTCTAAATGGTGGATCTATCTACTGAAAATGTTTCAAGCAGCATATAGTGGCTAACTCTGTTTGCGAAGCAGAGTACATGATAGCATCAGATGCAGTAAAGAAAGCTGTATGGCTGAGAAAGTTCATCACCGAGCTTGGAGTAGCACCCTCCATTGATGGTTCAGTCCTGCTCTACTGTGACAGCACTGGCATCATAGCTCAAGCAAAGAAATCGAAGGCACACCAATGGATAAAGTATATTCTATGTCACTTCCATTTGGTCTATGAGATCGTGGATCGTGGTGACGTCGACCTTCGAAAGAAAGATGAAAAGAAGAACCTAGTTGACCCCTTCACTAAAGCCCTGGCAATCAAGAAGTTCGACAACCATAAGTCGAAGATGGGTATTAGATACTATGCCGAGTGGCTTTAGGATAAGTGAAAGTTATTGAAAATTATGTCCCAAAGCCAATCGTTAGTTTATTGATGATTGAGATATTGTAATTAATTTATTAATTAATAAAAAAATTTGGCACCTTTTTCATCATAAGTTTACATCTTGTAATGAACTCCATTGTTGTGATGAAGTCCTTAGGACTATTTAGTTTTGATAAAGAAAGGATTTATCTATTAGTCCTTAAATTTGTTCACGACCAAATGATAGGCTGTTAATTATGACGATAGCATCTATCGAGCATAAGTTGCTATATATCATATAGATTAGTTATTCTCTTAACCAAGGAGTGTGGAGATACTGGTATGGCATACAGGTGAGATGTATGGGTACATCATCATTGAACGTGATCAACTTCAGAGCATTTTGCTGTCGAGAATGTCTTTGATGGAATATAGGTATAAGTATCTCTTAGACCTAAGATCACCTCAGTGACTTGCAAGCAACTCACTGTACTTTGGTACCAGACTAACTGAATTTCTACTTCAATAATGGAAGGCTTCTGGGCATAGTCAAGTACTTGCAAGTTTGAGTGTGACCAAGATAGAATTGACCACTCTAAGAGTTGGAGAAAAATGTATCACTATATTTCAATATAGCAAAACTTTGGCCAGGATAATCCATCAGATGGATTTGATATTTTGAAATACAATGTGGACAATGTGATCAGAGTTGACAGTTGAACTCTAAGATGTCCTACGAGCATTATAATCAAGAAAATAAATTATATGGAAACTATATCTGCATGGGTTCTAAGGATGGTGTTCTACACCTTCGACCTATCCGACCATCGGATATCATTACTAGATGGTCACTTCGATTGGTATAGAAATTTATTTCAGTATTACGGACTTAGGTTTGGATTTATGAGGTCACACACATTAGAGTTTATATTTCGATCAGATGGTTGATCAGCGATTTAGAATTATTTTAGGGTTAAACGATCAATATGGTTAATGTTTGACCTAGTGCAAGTATTACAAGAGAATCGATTAGTAATTTGATTACTAATTGGCTTAATTTGATTAAGCCAGTAGATTGAGATTAAGTTTAATTAAATATAATTTAATTAGATTTGGTTTGAGCTTGATTGGATTAAATTTAATTAATTTATTGGATAAGCCAAGTGCAAGAAAGAACTAGTCCTAGTCTAACTAGGACTTGAGTCAACCCAATTTTTTAATTTGATTAGAAAATAAATTAGAATTAAATATAATTTAATCTAATTTAAATAAGTTCTTAAATAGGTTAGGGTCTTATTTAATTAGGTTGGATTATTCTTGTTTTTATTTGGTTAATAGACCTTGTTTGACCAGGTCAAAATAGGAGTCCTAGTCTGACTAAGACTCCCTATTCCTACGCCACCTAATCCTCACACCCCATCCCTTTCTCTTTGTGTTTTTATGTGAAATTCTCCATGCCCAAAGGCTTCTCATGCCCCCTTTCTCTCTTCTATTTCTCATATGAAATTTTGTTGCATGACCAAGTCAAAAGGAGAAGTTGATTTCGCTTAGGATTCTATAAGATAGAATTCCTAGTCAACTAAAAGTCTTCCTTCCCTTCATACTGCCACCTCCCTTATTTCTCTCTCTCTCTCTCATGTTTTTTTGGGTTTATTTGCATCCTCCTTTTCTGGTCCACGGTAGAAAAAAAAGGTGGGGCACCCAAGAGTTGGGCGCCCCAACAAGTTCCCTTATTTGGTCCTTCCTAGTCTAGATTTTTGACCTAACTTAGACTCTAGATATCTCTTTATTTAAAGAGAATATTTTACTAAATTTTTTATGGATTGTAGATATTTGAGATATCTCTTTTGTGTAGAAAAATCAAAGAAAAATTCATCTGGATCATGGAGATATTAAAAACACAAATCAGGGTGTCTAGAAAAGGAACAAAGAAGAAGAAAAGGGTCTTCTTCTAGGATTTTTATTTTAGATCTCTTTCTCCCTTTTTGTGAGATTTTGAGATGTGTCTCAGCATCACAAATCTTCTTCTTTTCCTTCTGGTACTTTGGAGTATCCAAGTTTCGAAGAAGAAAGCATCGGATCGATCGTCGAAGAGAGATTAGCACAGTACTAGCATATTGTGCTGATTTTCTGCATCAGGATCTCTGATCGTATTTATGGGCTCATGTAGATGACTCCTAGAGATCGGATGCATGTGTGGCTCATGACTTCATCCTCAAGTCTGGATCAGCAAGTTAGAACGTCTAACTTGCTCAAGTAATCGATCCGATCTGTTATTTTATAGCTATATTAGATGTAGTATAAATCTAGGTTGATATGATCAATCTTTTCTTTTATATTTAATTTTTAATTTTTGATTTAAATACCATGCAATAATTATATAATAAGATCTTAGATCTAGGATATTTAGATTAATTTTGATTGATTCTAATCTTTCGCTGTCTGATCTTGAAAAAGTTTCAAGATCTAGTCTTGAAACCCTAGATCTGGTTCTTTCATCCGACCCTCGGGCACAAGCTTCTGGCCTCCCATTTTTTCGAAATCCTGACATCCCACCTCCCTCTCTCCTACCCTTCAGTCCCTCTGCCACCCCCTCTCTCTCCCGACCGGTGGCTTCCTTTTGGCTGCCTCCCCTCGGTTACACCTAGCCTGCCTCCTTGAGCCCTCGAATGCAAGCTCCCGACCTCCTCCCACCTTCTTGAGCCCACTTTCGTAAGCTTCCAGCCTCCTCCCTTCTCGAAATTCTGACCTACCACCTCCCTCTCCCTCACCCTTCGGTCCTCCTACACCCCTCTCTCCCCCGATCAGTGGCTTCCCTCGACTGCGTCCCCCTAGCTACACCTAGCCCACCTTCTCGAGCCTCCGACTGTAAGCTCCCAACCTCCTCCCATCTTCCCAAAACCCTAGCCCACCATCCCCCTCTCCCCCGCCATTCAAACCCCCTACTACCCCTCTCTCCCCTGGCTGGTGGCTTCTCCCTGACTACCTCCCCCTGGCTGCATCCGGCCTACCTCTTCAAGGTCTCGATCGTAAGCTCCCAACCTCCTCCTACCTCTCCAAAATCTCAGTCCACCATCCCTTACTCTACTGCCCTTTGGTCCCCTTGCCACCTCCTCTCTCCCCCGATTGGCGACTTCCCTCCAGCTGCCTCTCCTTGGCTGTACCCAGCCCGCCTCTCCAAGCCTCCGACCACCTCCCACCTTCCTAGCCCGCCTGCCATCTCTCCAAGGTTCCATCTACGATCGCATCCTCGAGCCTCATTCTCTACTCACCTGTGCCTTCTCATGCGTCAATTCCTGCGAGCCAGCCCGTACCTTAGTCCTATATGATAGCCTTCTTCTATTGTGAGTATTAACGATAGTATTAGTGACAGCTAATATCATTACTAAAAATTATCATTTTATTTAAATTATAGCTATTAGGCATAATTAAAAATTAAAAATAATTAATTAAGTATTAATTTATGTAGGATTTAGATTCTGACATGCAGAGCGCTCAAATCGAGAAAAGATTCGGGCAGCATTATGAATATAAGGTCGAGACATGTCCTATGTGCTCTAGTCTCGGTAGGATTGAGATGCGCCCTACATGCTCTGATCTCGATTTGCAGAGCACTCAAATTGAGAAAAGATTCAGGTAGCATTGCAAATATGGGGCCGAGACATGCCCTGCGCACTCCAATCTCAGCATGCAGAGTGCTTAAACTGAGGAAAGATTTGGATAGCATTACAGATCGAGATGTATCTTGCATGCTCCAATCTCGGCATGCAGAGTGCTTAAACTGGGAGAAGGTTTGGATTGCAAACACGGGACCGACACATGTCCTGCACAATCTGATCTCGACATGCATAGCACTCGAACTGAGAAAAGATTCAGGCAGCATTGCAAACATGGGGCTGAGATATGCCCTGCATGCTCTGGTCTTAGCATGGAGAGTGCTCGAATCGAGGAAAGGATTGGGTTGCAAACATGGGACTAAGACATGCCCTATGCACTCCGATCTCGACATGTAGAGTGCTTGAATCGAGAAAAAATTCAAGCAGCATTGCAAACATGAGGTTAGTGCCCTGCATGCTCTGGTCTTAGCATGTAGAGCACTCGAACCAAGAGAAGGTTCAAGCAGCATTGCAAACATGGACCAAGACGTGCCCTGCATGCTCCGATCTTGATATGCAGAGCACTCGAACCAAGGGAATGTTTGGGTAACACTGCAAACACGATGTCGAAAAGTGCCCTACATGACCAAGGAAAGGTTCGAGCTACATTGCAAACCATCCTTATTTGCAATGATATCCCTTACTTCTATTATTATACTTTTGAAAATGTTACACTCTTAATTCAAGGATGGTCTCGTTGTTCTTGTAAGAAATATATCAATAGAGAAATATTTGATAGGGATATAATAGTTATCCATTTATATAGAACTAGATTTATGCCAAACTACAAGTGTTGGTACCCATATGGGGATCGAGATGTGGGAGATAATTGTAAGGGCTTTGGAGGCTCTACTTGTCCAAGACCTTGCTGATGTGCAAGAGCTTAATGGTGATAGGCTTAAGCAGATGATTAACACATTTGATGTTCGATCTAGTTATTGATGGATGTCCATATAATAATCTTTTAGATTGCAACCGTTATAGTCATGATGGACTATAGGGTTACTATGGTTATAGTCATGCTTATCCTCTATAGGGTTGCTACCCTCTAGAGACTAGGTAAGGCTATAACTATAGCAACCCCTATAGTCCTTCACAGCTATGGTGGTTGCTACCTGAAAGATTATTACATGGACTTCCACTAATAATCAGATTAAATCCATCAAATGTATTAATCATATGCTCAAGCCTGTCACCATTAAGCTCTTGCACATTAGCAAATGTATTGGATAAGTAGAGCTTTCTATCTATGCATATTATCTCCCACATCTCTTTATGTAGGTACCAATGCTTGTAGTTTGGCATAAATTCACTCCTATATGAATGGACAACTATTATATCACTATCAGACATTTCTTTATTGACACATCTCTTATAAAGGCAATGAGCCCATCCTTGAACTAAAGATGCAGTATTCCCAGATATATAATTACAGAAGTAAAGGATATTATTACAAACGAAGATGGTCAAGATGCGCATCCTGCATATGCAGACTTAGAGATTGCTAGATGACTAGGCTACATGAGCACATGAATTTTATTTTTAGTTATTATTTTATATTTTAATAAAATTTATACTTTTGGTTTGTAGCTCGAGGAGGCGGTCGAGGGCTTGGAGAGGCTATGATGACTACCTGTGCGAGATGCACCTAAATAAAGGTGATGCATTCTATTCTTGTTATTGTATGGTCAAGTTTGGATGGTTTGTTACATCATAGATAACCACTTACAGCCATCTTATGGTTAAACGTGCAGAAAAGCTTGCAATGTAGGGCAAGCTTGGATGGTCTATTACATTGCAGACAATCGCTTGCAGCCACCTCATGATTAAAGGTGCAGAGAAATATACAATGCCTTATTTTTCAATGGCAGATCTGAGCCTTCTTCATATTTTCATATACTGAGATTATCATGTACTACTAGATGAGAATTAGATAATGCCTAAATCAAGGGACCAGCAGACCAATACATTATCATGTATTGCTAGATGAGAATTATTTTTTTATTAATACATTGTAGATGCTAACTAATAATTTTTGTTACACATGAGTTAAATTTTAATCATCTTATTATGTTTTGATATATATTTTGTTTGAATCAATTTTTAGGTCATCTACTTGCTTTGATTTTTATTACACACCATGTCTTCTAGAGGTCGGAGCCATTCCAGCCATGGATAGAGCTCTCGAGGAGAGAGTGATAATGTGGTCAGCTTGCATGGTTTTGCACATCTCATATCGGATGGTAATTAAACTCTAATACTTTAAATATAATTATTTTGTCCTTTGCTAGCTAATATAATATTTTTTATATTAGATATTTTACGCTTAGGTTTAAATGATAGGGGGTCATCAGTGATCCCACAATCACATGCAGTAGCGATTGGCTCACAGACATAGAGTTATGGTCGAGGACCCCCCGGCTCACGGCACGTCTGACTCGATCGAAGGATAGATAACTTATCCATGTTTCGAGTTGCTCGTAAGTACTACAACTTTAATTAATATATTTAGAATTTAGAAATTTTAGAGTTAACATTTATTTTTCAAAATTAATTTTGCAGCATATTTGGAGAGTCTGGAGTAACTCGTGTGGTTACCAGCATCATCCAATGCTTAATGCCAGGGCTGGTGAATGAGTTTTCTAGCTGGCTGTCTAGAGCTTGTGATGTAGTCTAGAAGATATTTTTGATAAGCAAAACTAGTTTAATTTTTAAATTCTTGATATATTGGTATTTTAATTACATATAAATACATGCTTGCTTCTATTTTGTAGGAGTACTATCGATTTGAGACTCCCTGAGATGAGGAGGCAAGCCGTTAGATCTTTAAAGAGGTGGCCATAGAGGCTTTGAGATAGCCTCTATAGCCTCAGGCAGTCCATTATCCAGCACTCCAATTTTCAATCACCATCGAACTGGAGGTCCTTCATGGATCACTAGATGTGGGCGAATATATGGCAAGTTCTCTACGACCAGTGGATCAACAAGGAGTACTCCGATAGACGATAGAGGCCCCAGCAAAATCGAGCCATCCAGTAGGATCCGATCAAGTATATAGGCGGTTCAATTGGCACATATATTATAACTAATAGACTGGTAAGAAATCAATACCAAAATTTTTTACTAGAACTATAAAAATTCTTATATGCATGTTTTAATTAATTTAATTTTATTATTTACTTATTCTAGATATGATAGCTGGGTCATCCACCAGACTAGCTGCAGTTATGGTAAGCCACACACCAGTCTAAAAGGATTGGTGACTATTTATATTCTACATTAAGATAGATTACGATAAGAACTTCAAACTTTATTTATTAATTAAGTTGTTATAGGATCTAATTTTTATATTATAACTAATATATTTCTGAACTATGTAAATGCATTATGCAATGTACGTTGCTGAGAGGTACAGCAAGGACCCATCTTTTCAACCCTCCTGACCTTGAGAGATGGCTCAACACCATCGGAGGGTGAGTAGGAGTCGGGTCATAGGATTCGGTTATAAGTTCGATCCTTCACCATCTCAATACCTTTCAATATCCTCACAAGCCTCGACTTCTCGGACCTAGAGCGATGTGCATGTGGAGGAGGTCTTGCAGAGGCTTCTGAGCCAGCGATCTCAGAGCCTCCTGGATGCCATCCATGATATGGTCGTGGAGCTTTTCGTGACTTGCAGCTGTGCAACTAGCTGGGCTTGTCATTTCAGTCGTTATATCAATAACTATATTATTAAATTCTTTTAATTATTTTAAGTTTTTATTTTTAGAAGATTCGTATATTTAGGTTTGAGTTTGGAAAGAAGATTTAGAGGCTAAAAATTTAATCTAACCATTCAATCGATGGAACAGGGATATCTATAATTCCATATCATCGAATGAAATATGTAGAAATAATCTGTTCATGAATCGAAAGAGTATATCAAAAGATACACCTCTGTATCGAAAGATACATCTTCATATCGAAACTTACTAATATTATTTTATTATTTTCATTATAGAATATCGAAACATCTAGCTCTCATCCACCAACTACTGGAGAGGAGCAGAAGAAGGAGATGGATGATGATGAGGATCGGATCAAATTTTTTTTTAATGTATTATATTTTTAATATTACTTATAAAAAATTATATAATTTTTATTTTTAATATAATATAATTAGTTTTTAATTTTTAATTATTATATTATCTTTGAATTTTAATTATAATAGATATTAAAAATCATAATTCATTATGATTAATTAAAATAGATTTTAAAAAATATTACTATTAATTTTTTTTAAAAAAATTAACTCTTAGAGTCGGTGTTAACGACGGTAGTTGCCATCACTAATAACTATTAACAATGATATTAGAGACCAAATTATTATCGTTAATATTTTTAAAATAAATTTTTTATTTTATTTAAAAATTTAAAAATATAGACGGTATTATCGATAGTAAGATTGGTCACTAATAATCATTAGCAATGGCATTAGCCATAAAAGTGTTGTCGCTAATATTTTTTAAGTTTTTTAAAAAAATTATATTAAAAAATAAGTAGCGATGAAATTATTTCATCTCTAAAATCGTCGCTAATATTCTTATTAGCGATGATGCTTTTTGCCATTGCTAATAGTGATAATTAGTGAAAAGGATTTTTCAGATTGATTTTACTATGGTATTAGTGATGGTGGGTCTATTAGCGATAGCAAAAGGACTATTGATATTTCGCCGTCGCTAATAGTCTAGATTCTTGTAGTGCTTCTCCATCTATGTTAGCAAAGGCATCATTGGCCAAGATGATGGCACCCTCATGGATGAGGGGGATGGCTAGACTATTGGTGCCTAGTAGACTCACAGATGGTGATGCCAGCAAAGGGCTCATTGTTGCAAAGCATATGGAGAGTGTTCTCGATCATCTAGGTATGGCCAGGTGCATGTCAACCTTAACACAATTGATGACTTTGATGGAGTGGAGTTGCTAGAGATATGATTAAAATGCTAGAAGCTGATGTTGTTCTAATAGTTGCACACCATCTTCCTATCATTGCCACCGACCTCTTTCACCTATAGCTAGTGGTAGCACTCAAGGTTGGCTAGGGAGAGGGCAGTGATGGAGCTAACAGCAAGGTAGTGGATGCATCAAAGTAGAGGTTGGTAGTGGAGGGAAGGACAAGAGTGCACATGGTGGGGGCATGACAAGGCTTCAAGGAGAGCGGGTGGATGTGGTGATGGGGGCCAGTCTATTTAGAAAAATTAAATATTTAATATTTAGTTATGACCTGAAAGTTTCAAAAATTACATCGATGAAAAGTTGCAAAATATTTTTACCATCTTTACATTTTTGTCTAAATTATGGTACTCATGACTCATATTTTGATTTTCCATCGGATAAAACCAATTACCAGAATAGAAATCCAGATTGCTTATTTTATGATGAATGATAAGGAAAATTTCCTACAAAAAATTTAGAAAACACTATAGAAAAGCCCTAGTATGGTCTAAATTAGCCAATTGTCAATAAATTACGTGCTTTGCACATGTTTGGGGTGCTATAGCAGAGTCCAAAAGGGAGTCCTCTCCTTTTTTCTTGTGATGACTCTCAATTGGAGTTAAAAATCTCAAGCAGCCAAGGCTAGAAAACCTAAGCCTTTACTTTTATTTAATAGCTTCCAAGCTCCTTTGAACTCATTGATAAATCACCACTGGACCATCAGTCTCTTCTCTTTCCTCTTGATAGCCAACAATCATAATTTCAGTACTTGCCAGAATCACAATCACAAGACTCATCAGAGGCAAGATAGTATACCTTTTTTTCTATTATCTTGACTGTCCCCCATATTTGAGCTCATTACTATTTGAAAGTTTAGCTAGTAAATGAAGGGCTCTGCTATTCGATCCCCTAATTTTATCCTATTTAATTTGACTCTATCTTGCTCTATTGTTCTCATCAACCATTATCGATGCCAACTGCCTGTAGCTACCCAACGATGTTGTGGACTACGATGTTCAACTACTATCACCAAAACCTTTTTCATCTCCTTTTAATTTTAGTTAAAATACCAATGTGCCAATCTCCTATTTTTTAGATCTAAGGCCTTTTATGAGCTATGACCTCTTGCCATCAGTTGTGACCACTAGCATTGCTAGCACTACCTCCAACAATCCTTGCCTCTCCTTCCTCTTCTAAGAGAGGTGGTGAGATACCCCAATTTCACTTGCCATCTCTCTCATCTTCCCTTTCTCGATCTCTTCTGTCCTCATTCTCTCTCTTATTTCACTCAACCCTATTTCTCTCTCTACTCACTCTCTAGGGTTTGGTGGATCCCTCCTCAATGATCTTGATCAACCCTAAAATAGTGGCCTAATAGTGGCCTTGACCCAACCTATTAGTTAAGCAACATGGTTGGCACCATCACCTAGCTAGCACCATCCTTTCTCCATCTTAGTTTGAGCATAAAACCATATTCTCAATAGCACCACAATCTTAACCTATTTAGCATCTTCAAAATTTTCTATTTTATTAGGCTTCTAAAATATTGATAGTAAAATTAATTAGATTTTGGTGACCTCAAATAGATGTAGCTAACTTGCCTAGTTGAAGTAGAAATTTGAAGTGGGATGAGGTAAGTAATCCAACACTTCATAGCAATTTCTACTCAAAATTTGTTAGGAGGAGTGATCTTGAAAAAGATGTAATTAGTATATTAAATTTATTTTCTAACCTCTACTTTTTGATTGACAAAATGGATCAAGTATGGTATTATTATTATCCAATTATTTTATTTTTTTGGAATATAGTATGCATTCTGATATTCTTATAAATAAATTATTTTTGATTGTATGACCTATTTTGAGTAATGGATTTAAAAAATTTGACTAGGTAATTTATGAAATTGTGCGCGTGCTATATATATATATCCTAAGTCTAGCTATGATCTAGCCCTACCAATAAAGATTGTATATTAGCTACCAATTATTAGAATAGTAATATCTGTTATCAAATATCTAGCACCTAGTGCACCATGTATCTATTATATTTGTATTTGACCTATGCTACTGGGTTACAAGACCATAGCATAATGTTGAATTTAGTATCAATACTTATGAAAGTTATTTTTTTTAATATATATATATATATTCTTTGAGATTTGTTGAAAAATAAAGTTTCTTGTGTAATCAATATTATGTTTTAATCACTATTTGATTATTTATTAATGGCATCTTACACCCACTTTGAAGCATCTTGTTGCCTATTAGGCTAGTTCAACTCATTATCTTTTATTTTCTATTTTTCAATTCTGAACCATGAATAGTGCAAGACATGGGGGAGTATAGGATAGATTGCTTGGTGCTTCTAGTAGACATAGATATCTTTAATTATTCATGTTTTTTGGACTTCTTATTAGTTTAGTTTAGTTCCATTTAAATATGTTGGAGTCTTCTGACTCTTTATTGCGAGAATGATTGACTAGATTTTCATTACATTAATTATCAACAATTGCAGAAATCTAGCTATTGTTCTAACATTCTTACAATTTTATTTAGTCAATTAATTAGGTAGCCTTGTATGCTTGTATGGTCCACTTGCAAGAATGCGGCATCTATTACATTCTTAATTTAGGACATGACAACCTGTAATTAACTTTCTACCTGTAGCTTTGAAGTTTATAACCTTAATGAAGTTTGTTGGGCTTTGTCTAATCCTTCAAAAAAATGTGAGAAAAACCTGAAGAAGGCTAATAAAATCCATTAAGACCATGATGTAATCACTAACTTGTAATATCCTTTTTATTCTATGGCTGTGTTAACTTCCTGTAGAGGTAAAGCTTGCTAATAAATTTCTTCATGGATGGCATTCTTTATATTTTCTTGACAAACAGAGGTTAGAAAAATGTAAAAATTTTATGGATTGTAACTCTAATAGAAATTCAAACAAGCAGTATACTCAAGGGAAGCTTTAAGCCATTAAGTTGATCTTGACACAAAAAATTCTACTGAAGTAAAATTAAGGGAAGCTTTAGGAGACTCATGGCTTGAAGAAAGATAATTTGAGAATTAATAATGGTTGTATAGGTTCAAGGGTAGTTGTTGAATATTTATTTGACCTTCTTCACTTGACTCCCGAACTTTCATCTACTAGTTGATTCTTGTAGTGTAGATTGCCTCCAACTACTCTATTCCTTAATTATTTGAGTAAGCTGAAACTGTGAAACTTCTAGTATGTTGATTTTATCTATTGAACAAAATGCTTTTGATTTATTACTCGATATATAAACGTTTGTTCTCTTGTATCTCTATTTATTGATTAATTTTCTATTTCATTGTTTGTTTGGTTGTATTGTTTATTCTAGTCTCTTCAAGTGATGTGTTCAGTAGGTTCTATTCTTGTTATCATCTGAAACCTTCATGCTACTGGTCTAGCTAAGTATCAGTTGACGAAAAGAGATTAAGGAGAATATGATAATACCTAAAAAGTAATGTATAAAGTAATGTTAAAAATTAGATTGATTCTAAGTATGCTTTTAATACAAGAATCATGTTAAGAGATAGCTGAATTAAGGAAACCTGCATGAACAAATAAAGCAATGCATATCATTAATAAGGCTGAAAATGGATCGGATACAAACCAGATATTAGTATATCCATATTTTTTTGATATACAAATTAGATATGTCAAAATTATTACCAATATTTATTCTAAATGAATATGGATATGAAATGGATATTAAGCATATCTATATTTATTTTAAACAAATATGGATACAAATTGGATTTTAAGGATATCCATAGTTTTTTGTTTGAATATGGATATAAATTAATCGATACTATTTTAGATATAAGTTAGATTTTGAGTAGAATTCAATAATGAAAACCAACAATAATGATATAACCATAAATAATAGATTCATCGAAGAAAAATGAAATTTTAGGAAGCATTTATTAAAAGCAAGAATCTGTAATCATAATAATAATACTAATAAAACTCTATTGAAAGTAAGAAATAAATCACAAAAAGGTATCCATAAAGTTATACTTAGAAAAGAAGATATAAGTATTTAATGCTAAGAATCCAAATAATCGCTAGCACTCTCCCTGGTTATAAGTAATAAAAGAACCTAAGAACATATATTATCAAATGAGATAACCAATAAAAATGTCAAGAACATTGTTAAACAATGATTGTCCACAAAAAACGTAATAAACATATATTTTCTCACTAGGGCTCCTACATCATAACTTGATCATCAGTCATAATAACAAATTTTCCCCCAAGAGAACCATAACATTATTTTAGATTTCTAAAGTGTACAATAAACAAGAAAATACAAGTAATCTAGAATTTTGGGTAAATTACAGTTACATCCATTCAAGATTTTATGATTTGCACTTATCCCCAAAAGTTTTAATTTTTCAAGTAGGCCTTAAGAGTTAGGTTTTTGTTGCAATGTAGTCTAACAGTCCATCTCCATTAGGATCCATAAAAATATGGCATCACATGATATAACTTAATAGATGTAATACCAAATATGCCTTTATTGTCTAGATTATAATACTGTGATGTTTTTGGTAGGAATAGAAAGAGATCACACATAATGATCATGTGACCCCTTTCATTCCTCTTCCTTAGTTAGTAAACAGGGCCTTTGGAAAATCTAGTTTTGGTCCAACTATTTTTAGCCCTTGTTATTCTCTCATTGTCCTTAGTAAAGATAAATAAATAAAAATAAAATTTAAAATTATGCTGCAAAGAAAATATCATCTAAAAATATGAGAGTAAATAAATTCAAAAGGGGAACACTAGCTATAGATTGTTAAGAAAACATTTGAAATACACCCTCCTTAACATAGAATCGGTTTAGGATTGTGGTGCGCGTGATGTTGATGTTGGAGAAAACGGCCAACATGAAATCTAGCAAGCGAGCATGATCGTGCCATCAGACATGGCCAGCTGTGGCTCACATGTGGCACCATTATTCTCTAACTTAGTATTGTGCTGGGTGCTTATTATTGTGGCTATGAATCATTCACAATCTTTTCTAAGAAGTTGCTCAGCCTACATAATTAAGATCATTTTTGGTGGAGACAACTTACCACCCATTAAAAATTTGAAAGTTCATCTCTTGTCAAAATGGTCAACAGTGGCATGATATGCTACTAACTAATCCATCCCAAGGATCAAATCAAACTTTTTTTATTTTCAAGACCAATAAATCAGCTATCATCTCTCCATCTCCAATACTTAAGATACATTCCCTGCAGACAGTCCACTACGATGACATCTCCACTCAGGTAAGAGACATAGATTAGTCTCTAATGGCATAGGTGATACTTCAACCCTCCTAACAAAATTGGCCGATATAAAAGAATGCGAAACACTTTAATCAAATAGAACATCAACATAACTGGATGATATCGTGATCATACCTATCATTACTGGATTGGAAGCATCGAGCGCATAGACTCACCCTTGGGTTCTATGCTTCTATTGTCCTTCTCCTTGTTGTTTTCCATCTTCAAGTGCTTGATTTGCAAGGGCTTTCTAAGAACTTTAAGGCACCTGACGCTTTTGTGGCTCCTTTCTGCTAGGACACACCATAAATTTATGACCCTTCTGACCATGGTTGTAACACTTTGTAGCACTAATTAATAACATCCTAAGATTGCTGGCTCTCTAGTAGCTACTTGTTCAATCCCTGGGTCTTCAACTTGGAGGGTCTGCTACTTTGATTCTGCAAATTATTCGACCAGGCTCTTTTTTTATTGAATCTCTCTCGTAGTTTGAGCATCATTAAGTCCCTTATCTTACTTATAAGTGAAAGATTTTAAGCAAAAAATGTGCTCATATAATTAGTTGATTTTGAGGTCTTGAAATATTGAGGCTTCATCAATCTCGAGTCAAATTTCGAGCCTGATTATTTTTTAATCGAGTTGAGCCTTTAACTATTCAACTTAGTTCAATTCGATTGCATCTCTAAATATAAGAATACTGCCAAAAATATATGATAAATTGGCCTGATAGTGGTAGAGCAACAATGCTAACAAATGTGCATAATGGAGATAACTAGTGAAGTTATCAAAATCAGATCAGACGTAGGGGCAATCATCATCTAAAATATTTTATCTTATCTTAATATACCATAATTTCTACGTAAATAGAAGTAATCTAGCTTCAAAGAAGTGTCCTTTTCAACTGCACCATTATCATTTGAGCGCCCTGAATGGTTAACCGGTTTATAGTAGATCTTGCATAAAATCTAGCTGTCCAACCACAATGATGAAGAAGAAAGAGAGGAAGAATACGAAGGTAATAGTGGAATAGTAAACTGAAAAATGTGTATAAGAGAAAAAAATACTATTGTTCTATTTTGAGCTGATCATACTATTGCTTCTTGTCGTTGTATTGTGGTAATATTATGGCACTGATATGTTAAAAGACAATGGTGAAGTGAAAACTTGTTTTTTCCCACAAAAAAAAAAAGAAAGAAAAGAAATAATTTATATCATATTACAATACTGGACTGAAAAAACTATCATTATGCCTATATAATAACTAAAAACAATTTTAGCGTCAACCAAAAGAAAATGACTGAGTACGGTACTCGGAACAAAGGTTTGACAAAAAATATACTAATACATATTTATATATATTTTTTTTATTGAAGTACATATTGATGGGGAAGATAACATAACGAAATCGGTTCTTTTCTCTCTTCTCGTAATCAAGATGGGTAATAGAAAATAAAAGTATAAAATAGAGTCAACAAAATTTTACATGAAAAATCATTCGAAAAATATCGATAGGAAAAAACCACGAAGATCTCCACTATAATAGTAGGATTACAATAATATGTCTTCACCAAGATTGGTGGATCACACTCACACAAATATGGATATCTCTCTCTCTCTCGGAGGAATTCTCTATTCGGCACCTCTTACTGAATCTCTCTATTCGGTATATGTCTTATCGAATGACTCACTCTTTTTCTCTCTCGATGCATAATATGCACCGAAACTCTCTCACTTTTTGTGTTCGGCATATCTCTTCATCCTCTATTTATAGATGCCAATAGGAATGACTCTTCCATTCTCTGGAGTCTTCATCATAAATGAGGTGGTTGTCAATCATGGAACCACGAACCATGGAGACACGTGAATTCTCTTTCCCATGAGATTGTTACATGGGGATTATGAACACATTTAATTCATTAATTCTCCCCAACTAATTAAGGAGAATTCTGTTACATGGGGATAAACACATTTAATTCTTAATTCCCCTAACTTTAAGGAGAATTCGACTGGGGATAAACACATTAATTCATTAATTCTCTCCAACTAATTAAGAGAATTCCAACAAATCTCCTCATTCGACTTAATTAGGTTAGTTACCACACCAGCACCTTTGCAACACTCGTTGAACTTCTTCAACGGAATAACCTTAGTCAACATGTCGGACCAGTTTTCATCGGTGTGAACTTTGTCGAGTAGTAAATGCTTTTCTTCTATGACATCTCGAATCTAATGATACCGAATATCGATATGTTTCGATCAAGAATGATAGGCTGAATTCTTCGACAAGTGTATGGCGCTTTGATTGTCACATCTCAGGACATACTTTTCTTGCTTATGGCCCAACTCGAGCAAGAAATTCTTCATCCAAAGCATCTCTTTACATGCTTCCGTGGCTGCAATATATTCGGCTTCGGTGGTGGACAAGGCAACACATTTTTGGAGCTTTGATTGCCAAGACACGGCTCCCCCTGTAAAGATAGTCAAATATCCTATCGTTGATTTTCTTGAATCGACATCACTAGCTAAATTGGCATCCGTGTAACCTTCCAACATGGGTTCTTCTTTACCGAAGCACAAACATCTTTTCGATGTACCTCGAAGATATCGAAATATCCATTTAACAGCAGCCCAGTGCTCCTTTCCTAAATTCGATAAATATCGACTCACAACACCGACGGCATTAGCAATATCGGGTCTGGTGCAAATCATTGCATACATGAGACTGCCAACTGCCGATGAATATGGCACATTCAACATTTCTTCTTTCTCTTTCTTAGTCGAAGGACTCTGTTTCTGACTGAATTTGAAATATCTAGCAAGAGGAGTACTTACCGATTTGGACTTATGCATACCGAATCTCTTGAGAATTTTCTCGATATATGTCTCTTGAGATAGCCATAATAGCTTCTTGGAACGATCTCGCATGATCTTCATTCCAAGGATCTGTTTTGCTGCGCCAAGATCTTTCATAGCGAAGGACTTGCTCAAGGCTTTCTTCAAGGCAGAAATTTTCTTCGAGTCTTGCCCGATTATCAACATATCATCGACATAAAGTAAAAGGATGATAAAGTCATCTTCGGCATACCTCTTAATAAACACACAGTGGTCGACATGAGTCTTCTTGAAGTCATGCTCCGTCATGAATGAGTCGAACTTCTTGTACCATTGTCTTGGTGCCTGTTTCAAACCATAGAGACTCTTCTTGAGTAGACACACCAAGTGTTCTTTACCTAGAGCTTTGAATCCCTCTGGTTGCTCCATGTAGATTTCCTCCTCTAGGTCTCCATGAAGAAATGCAGTCTTCACGTCCAGTTGTTCGATCTCCAAGTCTAGAGCGGCGGCAATACCAAGAACAGCTCGGATGGATGACATCTTCACCATTGGTGAGAATATCTCATCAAAATCGATGCCCTTCTTCTAGTTGCATCCTTTGACAATAATTCGAGCTTTGTACCTTGGCCTCGAGCTACTTTCATCGGCTTTGAGTTTGTACACCCATTTGTTCTTCAATGCTCGCCTTCCCTTCGACAATTCAACAAGTTCATAAGTGTGATTCTCATGCAAGGATTGCATTTCTTCTCGCATGGCTTTTTCCCATTCCTCTTTCTTATCACTGGTCATGGCCTCTTCATAATTTTGAGGCTCTCCTTCTTCTGCAAGAACAGTATAATCATCAGCAAGATATTTGGTTGATGGACGCCTGATTCTAGTAGATCTTCTTAATTGAGATTGAACATCAGGCTCTGGTTGAACTTGTCCTTCCTCTATTATATCGGCAAGCTCCTCGGTTGGCGGTTTGGTATCTTCACCAACTTCTTCATTGTCATTCTCTGCTAATTCTCCCCCTGAATCATCATGCTCCTTAGGAGGTAATGTAGGATCGGAATGGATAACAATTTTGGTCTTTGTCTTGTTTATGTCTTCGTGAGTTTGATCTTCAAAGAAGACAACATCACGGCTTCTCACGATCCTCCTTTTGATAGGATCCCATAATCGATAGCCAAATTCATCTTTTGGTGATCCAAGATAAATACATTCATTTGTCTTCGCATCGAGCTTAGATCGTTCGTCTTTTGGAACATGAACGAACGCTCGGCAATCGAACACTTTGAGATGACCATATAATGCCTTCTTTCTTGTCCAAACCTCCTCTGGGATATCGCCATCCAAAGGTCTTGATGGTGACAAGTTGATTATATCGACGGCTGTCTTCACGGCTTCACCCCAAAATGACTTGGGTAATTTGGCGTGAGATAACATGCATCGAACTCTCTCTTCGATGGTTCGGTTCATTCTCTCAGCTACGCCGTTTAGCTGAGGCGTCTTTGGCGGTGTCTTCTCCAATTTGATACCATGTGACCTGCAATAAGCTTCGAAAAGGACCACGATACTCACCACCATTATCGGCTCGCACGCACTTCAACTTCTTTCGAGTCTCCCGTTCAACCAAGGCATGAAACTCCTTGAACACCTAGAGAACTTGATCTTTCGTGTTTAACAAATACACCCATACTCTTCTAGAGTGATCATCGATAAATGTGACAAAATAATATGCACCACCAAGAGATTTTTCGATCATCGATCAGACATTGGTATGAACCAGGTCAAGAACATACCTCCTCCTTCTTGGTTGATCTAGTTTCTTGAATGACACTCGGTGTTGTTTGTCGACTAAGCAATGAGTGCAGGTCTCCAGCAATTGGCCTTCCACATTAGAGAGCAGCTTCTTCTTAGCGAGGATATGTAATCCCTTCTCGCTCATGTGACCAAGCCTCTTGTGCCATAACTCTAGGCTTGATTCGGCATGAGCAACATTAACATCTTTGCTGCTTACTCTTCCTTGCATAACATACAAGGAGCCTTCTTTCTTTCCTCGCATGATGATCATACTTCCTTTTAAGAGTTTCCATTTGCCCGAACCGAATTGATTTACCATCCCTGCATCATCTAGCTTTCCAACTGAAATAAGATTGAGACGCATATTTGGAACATGTCTCACCTCTTTTAATATTAGCTTGTATCCTGAATCAGTCATCAATGTGACTTCACCAATTCCAATAATTTTGCTAGTGATGCGATTTCCCATTTTGACCGAACCGAAGTTGCCACTTCGGTAAGATGTGAAAAAACCTACATGTAGAGTAACATGGAAGGACGCACCTGAATCAACAATCCACGAACTTTCATCATCGGCAACGTTGAGATAGTTGGCTTCTCCAATTAAGAAGACATCGACATCTTCATTTGCCGCTACAGCTGTAGTGCTCTTTTCTTCCTTCTTCTTTGGATCGACTTGGTCTGGTTTGACATTGCCGACCTTTTGGTCTCTCTTGAGAATTTGGCACTCAGACTTCTTATGATCAGGCTTCCCACAATAAAAGCAAGTAAATTTGGAGCGGGATTTAGACCGCCCACGAAACTTCTCGTAACCATGGGTTCTGCTTCGTCCACGAGTCTCACTTCTCCCATGGTTGTCGACGACATTGGCTTCATATTGGCCGGACATGCCACGCTCTTTCCGCCTAGCTTCTTCATTCATTAGGCTATCAGCAACACCATCCATGGAGAGCTTTCCATCTGGAGCTGAGTTACTTAGAGTAACTACTAACGTGTTCCAACTTTCTGGTAAGGAACTGAGGAGTAGAAGTGCTTGTAACTCATCGTCAATCTTCATGTCGATCTTCATCAATTGATTTACGAGCCCCTTAAAGGAGTTCAAGTGCTCGATCATGCTCCGGCCATCTTTATACTCCAGCTTCACCAATCGTCTCACCAGGTGTGCTTTATTGTGAGGCGTCTTCTTTTGAATCATAGATTCTAGCTTTGTCCACAATTTGTTAGCATTTGTGTATGTCGACACATGCTCGAACAAACTCTTGTCGATGTACTTGCGGATCATGACAACCGCCTTGCGATTCAAGAGCTCCTAATCTTTCTCGGTCTTTCCTTCAGGCATCTCCTCTTCTATGATTGGCTCATATAAATCCTTGCAATATAGGTGGTCTTCCATCATGGGCTTCCAATAGGAATAGTTCTCCATGGTGAGTTTGAACATATCACCTTCGTAGGTGACGGTAGCCTCCATCTTACCATCTTGAAACACACGATGCGTTTGAATCGAGCTCTGATACCACTGATGGAAAAAATAACACAACGAAATTGATTCTTTTCTCTCTTCTCGTAATTAAGATGGGTAATAGAAAATAAAAGTATAAAATCGAGTCAACAGAATTTTACGTGGAAAACCCTTCGAAAAATATCGATAGGAAAAAACCACGAAGATAGGACTCCACTATAATAGCAGGATTACAATAATATGTCTTCACCAAGATTGGTGGATCACACTCACACAAATGTGGATCTCTCTCTCTCTCTCTCTCTCAGGAATTCTCTATTCGGCACCTCTTACCGAATCTCTCTATTCGGTATATGTCTTACCGAATGACTTACTCTTTTTTTCTCTCGATGCGTAATGTGCACAGGAACTCTCTCACTTCTTGTGTTCGGCACATCTCTTCATCCTCTATTTATAGATGCCAACAGAAATGACTCTTCCATTATCTGGAGTCTTCATCATAAATGAGGTGGTTGTCAACCATGGAACCACGAACCATGGAGACACGTGAATTCTCTTTCTCATGAGATTGTTACATGGGGATTATGAACACATTTAATTCATTAATTCTCCCCAGGAGAATTCCAACACATATTTATATTTTTATCTCTTGTTTTTATTTATTTGTGATCAATGACTAAGAACATGTCTGCTGCCATGGTGGTGGAATGGAATAGATCCATTGTGGCATACGTGGTGTGGTTGCTGTGGATGGTAAGAAATGAAAGGATTTTCCAGAAAGATGGCCAAACTTCTGTTCAACTTATCAAGATTGCTATTGCTTCGATTTCTGTCTTCTATCCTACCTTGCAAAATACTTTTCTTGGTGCTCCATCAAGGTGCTGGGCTATCCTTAATTCTAATTGCGTTCTTCCTTATCACTTTTTTCTGTCGAGGGCACCCCCTCCCTCTGGAGTGCTTAAAGTAAATTTTGATGCTTCTCAATCTTTAGATATCGCTGCTATTGGGTATGTGATTAGGGATTCTAATGGCTATCTATTGAGAGCAGGAGGTAACCGATTGTGCGGCCTGCTACTCTGTTTATGCTTTCTGGGTCATGTGTTTCACTTTACTTTGGGATCTTTCCTATCCAGCTGGGTTATTGCTTTCATTGTGCTTCAACTAATTACTTTCCTGTATATTGTGCTGGGGCCATCAAGGTGTCCAACTGCTCTGGACCCTTATGTTGCAGGGGTTAGCTGGTGTATGGCTTATGGCTGATAATATAAGGAGAGCTGGTTATCGTTTAGCTGTTCTAAGTTTCTTAACTGCAGTGCAAGACCACTACATAGTTCTGACCAACTTTTATTATCATACTACGGCTTCTCAGCAGGCTGCTGATGGTCTACAGAGCATTACATATCCAATTTTACCTGGAGCTTAACAGAGTCGCTTGCTTCATATCTTCGGGCACTGCTTTCTACCTCTCAATGGGCTTCACAGTTCAGCTTTAGGTGGTTTTGGGTTTTATACATTGTTGCTTTGATGCTGATGTCATTGGTTTTTTATTTTGACTCTGGTACTGTACTTCGGATGTGCCTCGTGCTAATATGAGTTTCAGTTGCCTTTCCTACCACCAAAACAAGAAAAAAAAAAAAAAAAAAAAGAAGAGGAAAATACAAGAGTAAAATTATGGACTCATTGCGTGAAATATGAACAAAGTCTAGAAGATTATTGGACCTTCGTGGAGGAACCTAACTCTTACCATGGACTGCTGCAGTCAAATTATTAAGCCAAGTGCAAATTAAAAAATAAATATTTTTACTCGCAAAGATCAATTAAAACTACCCTTACATGGCTCTTCTTATAAGCTGATTAGAATTCGTGTCTGTTCAGATACATATTTGATATATGTCAAGCGGCTAGATAAGTATCAAAATTTATTAATTTCTGTTTTAGAAAATGGTTGAGAGTTAATCTCATCAACAATTAGTTTGACCTGCTATAATAATAATATTAAAGTGGGGCTATGTTCATGTAAAATTTCATTAAGAATGTACATATAAAAATAATTTTTAAAATAATTATTTTTCTAAAATTTTTAATTTTGAAAGTTTAGATGAGAAATATGCATATTGAAAGATCTTAATAAATAATTTTTTAAATATTTTTATAAGATATTTAAATATATACATACTAGTCATTTTTATATATTTTTTTTTCACGCATTCTTGACATATATCCGTATCTGATTCTCATATCCACGGCAAAAAGCATTGTAGTCGTACATGAGAGCTATTTCAGCAAGTTAAACTGCTACAGTCATCAACCACAGGCCAAATAATTCCATGCAACTTTTTATGATAGAAAAAAAATAAAAGCTACCTTTATTTAAGCGTCATATCGAATATTAGTAAACAAGATACATACGCATCATACACCCACGTTGCCATGTATTCGCTTAACTAAAAAGCAACTGATCCATTTGGAACACCAAATATTGTTGATCTAATATAAAACCAATCTAACAAAATAACTCCAATAATATTTTGTTTTCTTCTTTCTTTTTCACTATTTTTTTTTCGTGGGTTGAAAGAACACCAATTTCCGGGCACTAATACGTTGTTTGATTTTGTTGTTTATACTTGAAGAGTCATTTGGTTTCTTTCACACTATATCCCAAGAAATAATAGCAAATGCTTATTATAACATGAAAGGCATTTAAGCGAAAACATGGAATTGTAAGGTGAATCTGCCAGCATAGTTTTCAATTTTTTTTTTTTTTTTTGATTGTAATGGGAGGCAGAGCAACTCAAATGTTCAATTGGTGGTAAGTTTAAATTACAATTATTGGCCGACTAGGAAAAGTCAACACTTCACTGATCATATTCTCTGAAGACTCCATGACTATGGAGGGTAAGATAACCCTTCTAGTGACCGTCGGGCAGAAGCCTCGGAGTACGATTGTGCAGTTGACCTTTCTAGTTGTTCGGATCTCCTACACCTATAATGCAATCCTTGGACGATCCAGATTGAATATCTTGCAGGCTATAGTCTCCATGTACCACTTACCTATAAAATTTTCGATCAGGATTGGGGTCGGTGAAATATGAGGAGACCAAGTACTAGCCTATCAATGCTTTTTGGCAATGATAAAGAGAAAGCATCTAGTGGAGGCTCTTTCAATTAAAGATCATAAAGAGTCAAAGAAGGCCCAAGGTGAACTAGTTGAACAACTCATTGCAATTCTCCTTGGTGACAATCCAAGCAAGACCATTTAGCTCGGGGCACAACTGATGCCAAAACTTAAAGATCAATTGATGGTGCTCCTATATGCCTATGAGAATGTCTTTGCCTGGTTAGCATCGGGCATGCCAGGCATATCTTCTAATGTCATTATTCATAGGTTGAATGTAGATACAAGCCATCATCCTGTCTGACAGAAGAAAAGAAGTTTCACCACAAAATGACAATGAGCAATAGAGGAGGAAGTCAACAAGATCCTAATGGTGGGATTCATCCAAGAAACTCATTATCCAGAGTGGATAGCCAATATCGTCATGGTGAAAAAAACAAATGGCAAGTAAAAATTTGCATTGACTATACCAATCTCAATATGGCCCATCCGAAAAATAGCTTTTCATTATGGAGGATCGACCAACTTGTAGACAGCACCTCGAGACACTAGCTCTTAAGCTTCATAGATGCCTTCTCTAGCTACAATCAGATTCGGATAGTCTTTGAAGATGAGGAGAAGATAGTATTTATAATTGATAAAGGTTTGTATTGTTACAAAATGATACCTTCTGGATTGAAAAATATAAAAGCTACATATCAGCGCCTCATCAACAAAATATTCAAATACTAAATCAGGTGCAATATGAAGATTTATGTCGACGATATAATGGTCAAGAGTGAAGGGGGAAATCAGATTTCTCCTTGTCAAGTTCGTTCAGATATAATTGGATCGAGATTTGATTTAATATGATATGCAAAAAAATTCAATCAAAGGATTATATGCAATTTAAACTAGATGCATGTAACTAATTATATTCTGAAAGGCTTACCTTGCCTCCAGCAATCACCAAAAAAATAAAAATAAAAATAAAGATAAAAATAAAACTAATATGATGCATGCTCTAAGCAGTTAGGATTTCTAATCTTATCATGAGGCTTTTAATTAGGTTTAAATAAATATTTTTTTAAATTAATTTAAAAGTAAAATAAATAAATAAATAAATAAAAAGAAAAGAGGACTAGGGTTAGGATTGATCTCACCAAAATTTGATGCTTTCTTCATTTTCTCTTTTTTTTCTACAAAATAAATAAAAAAAATTAGTAAGCAATATTAAAAAAAATAATTAATTTACAAAAAAAAAAAGAAATCAAAGAAAAAAAAATAGCATCTATTCCTTCCCCGGTAACGGCGCCAAAAACTTGATAGGAATGCGATGTTGTCGTTAAGACACCGTGTTTATTAGTTTAATCCGACTTCTTAAAATCATTGAAAATGCGTAGATAGCAGTGAGTCGGGTCGAATCCACAGGGAAGGTAGTATTTTTAGATTTGAAATCTTTGATTTTTTTGAGAAGAAAAAGAAAATGATTTGAATTTTGAAATAAAAATTGAAGTCGGAAGATTGAAAATAAAAATTAAAAGGTGCAGAAATTTAAATTTGGTACTAAGATCTATTAGTTAGATCTTAGCATCTACTTGCAATAAAATAAAAAGTAATAATTAAAGTGCAGAAATTAAATTACAATAAAAATAAAAAGTAAAAAATTAAAATGCAAAAATAAAATTTTTATTAATTAAAATTTTAGAATTTAAATACATAAAATTTAAAAAGAAAAAAATAAAATAAAATAGCCTGATCTCTGATCTTAGATCGACATTGGTAGAAAGATGGTGTAGAAGCTCGGCTCTTCTTCTCGGCACTCGTTGCTTCGAAGCAGCCTTTAACCCATAGCCTGGCTTCATCCTGTACCAAAGCTTCACCTTGATCAAAGATGTTGATTTCTGGAGGCCTAGGGTCCTTTTTATAGTGCTAGGAGGGCTGGATATTTTTTTCTAAAGGCAATGTGGGACTAATGGCCTTTGCAATCATCTAAATACAAAAGAATTTGAGTAAAATTTGAATCAAAATAGCTCTGATACGTCTTTGATAAATCTAATAAAATCCAGCCGTTCAATAGAAATCCAACGGTCTAAAAATCATCAAAATCGGATGCAGATCAACTCAGATCGGGTCGGATTAAATTTTGGCCGTTGGATCACGCTTCATGGAGGAAATCTGGCCGCAAATCATGCGCCTGAGAGTTTGATCACCGTCGGAAGCTTTCTGGACCGTCAGATCATCGCCTGGATCGAGCGCTGCCATCCGATGGTGATCCGCGTGATGTCTGTAGCTGAATAAAATCCGGAAGCAACCACAGCCATCCGATCCTGACCGCTAACAACCACATCCGTCCGATCGCGCAATCACTGTTCCCATGGACCGCATAGACTGGCCGCACCGCACACCGCAACCAATCAGTACCACTATTGCCGAGCAAAAAGATTAAATTACCCTTGTGAGCCGCGATAAACTTCTGTAGACCCTTTAGGGGTCTAGGTCCACCACGTGGCAAGCTCTGATTCGTCGGATTTTGCTGAGCTGGCGGTCCACGCCTGGATCATGGACCGGCTGATGGCTTCAACGGCTGAGTCAGCTTTGATGGCTCAGCTTGGCTTGGTGGCTCAGCTTGCGGAGCCAGCTGAGCCGTTTTCTTTTTTTATTTAATTTTTATTTATTTTATATTTTTTTAAAAAAAAAATCATATCTTTTCCATTTTAGCTCTGTTTTACTTGAAATTTATTTCATTATGATCAAAAAAATGAGCTCTTTCTATTGATAATAAAATATTATTTTTTAATTTTTATTATTTTTTTATTATTTTTTAATTAATTTTTAATTAATAAAAAATATGAATTTTTTAAAAATTATATATAAATTGATTAATAATTCTTAAAAATTAATATAAATTAATTAATAAATTGGTGAATTTATGATGCTTATCAGTTAGCCTATAATT